>CM035417.1:92826711-92949211 GCA_020310875.1 Ceratopteris richardii | reverse complement strand
GGTATCTCCAATGGCTGTAGCATACCTGGAGGACTAATCCTCTCTGCTTTATTAACCTGACATTTAAAACATTGACTTACATAATTGTTTAAATCTCTGACCATCTTTGGCCACCAAAAAGTGCTTCTGATCAATTGCAGAGTTTTCTCAATACCAGGATGTCCTGCACAAGATACATCGTGGTTCTCGAAAATAACTTCTTTTCTAAAATTCCCTTCTTGGGAATTAGGCACACAAATCTTTGCCTTTCTTTTGAGCAAACCTTGCTCCACTTGAAAATTAGAGAATGCTTTATCTTTATCATTTTGTGAGAACTTAATGATTATAGACTGACAATAATCATCTTCAATTTGTAAATCTTTGATTTCTTGGATCAAATCGCTATCAAGAATTGTGAAACTAATCTGATGCAAAATACGAGATAATGCATCTGCAACTGTATTCATTTTTCATTTTCTATATGGAATTTCCATATGAAATTCTTGCATCAACTCAGCCCATCTAGCCTGTCTCCCCCGAAGATCAAGCTGGGAACAAAAATACTTTAATGTGTGATGATCTGTGTATACTTTAAAAGTTGCGCCATACAGAGAGTGTCTCCAAATCTTCAAAGCATGAACTATTGCATAAAATTCTTGTCCATGCCAATTTCTTTGAGCTCGAGAAAGTTTCTTACTTTCAAAAGCATTGGTCTTCCATCTTGAATCAACACTGCACCAACTGTGATGCCACTAGCATCGGTTTCTATTTCAAAAGGTTTTTGGAGATCTACCACCAATAAAATTGGGGCACTTGAAACTGCTTGTTTCAATGTGTCAAAAGCTTTCTGTTGTGCACTAGTCCATACAAACTTTTGATTATTCTATAATAGATCTATCATTGGCGCATCTATGTGCAAATAGCTGGCAATGAATTTCCTATAGAAGCCCGATAATCCTAAAAATGATCGCAACTGGCGCTCATTCCGAAGAATCAGCCAACTAAGGATCAAAGAAACTTTCTGTGGATCCATTCTAATTCCATCTGCGGAAATTATATGTCCTAACCTCAGGTAAACATAGCTCTGTCTTCTCTGGGTTGAAGTACAAAGTATTGTCATCCAACATTTGAAAAACTGTACGCAAATGACATTCATGTTCTTCCTTTTACTATAAACCAACATATCATCTACAAAATCAACCACAAACTTACCAATAAAAGGACGAAAAATATCATTCATGAGCATCATAAAAGTAGCTTGCGCATTAATTAAACCAAAAGACATTACAAGATACTCATAATGACCAAATCTAGTACGAAAAGTTGTTATATGTACATCATCGTCCTTGACTCTTATTTGATGATAACCACTTTTTAAGTCTATTTCACTATATACAATAGCACCTCCTAGTGCTTCCAAAATATCATCAATGCGAGGCATCGGATTTTTATTGTAACTTTATTTAATGCTCTAAAGTCTATGCACATCTTGAAAGATCCATCCCTTTTGCGAACCAAAAGCACTGGGGCTGCAAAAGGTGAATAACTGGATCCGATGAGTCTTTTGTCAAGATACTCCTCGACTGTACGACGTACTTCTCCTCCTCTTGCAGACTCATTCGATACGGCTGTTTGGCCGGTGGATGAGCTCCTAGTACTAGCTCAATCCTATGCTCCACTTTTCTGGGAGGCGAAAGACCTGAAGGTAACTCTGAAAGAAACAAGTGTTGGAATTCAATTTTCATTCTAGAAGCTAGTTGAGCCTCCAGAGTCCAGACTAGTTTGAATCTGTAAACTTAACAACTCCTTATGCTCAAAATATATAAGAAATATAAATACTTACACTCTTCTTTTACCATCGTAGAGGTAGATGCTCGTCTGTACACCTTCACGTCGGGCTCTCCAAAGATGATGATGCGGAGACCATTATGATTGAATTGATATATGTGAGCTTGAAAATCAATAGTTGGCTTCTTACTTTCATGCCACTGTTTACTGAGGACGAGATCAAATCTAGTCAACCTGGCGATCTCAAAATCTAGCTCATCTCTATAAGTCTGTATCTGGACCGGTAATCCGACAACTCGTCGATCCTAGGTCTCATATCCCTTCCCATGTGCCATCCCATCTGCCAACTCTACCCTATAGGTGTATTCAGATGGAGTAGTCTTCAACTTTAGTTTCTTCACTAAAGAAGAGTTAATAACGTTATGTATGGATCCTGTATCAAATAGAACTTTAACGAGATGTCCATGAACTTCCCCACTCCTGACAACCAACTCGGTGTTTGGAAACTGATACCCTTTCTGAGCAACTGGGGATAACACCACATCTGGAACATTCTTAACCTTCTTAGTGACTGTTATATTTAAGATGGGTTGTTTATCTCTAGATGGAGGATCCATCTCAGTGTCTGTAGCTAGAAGATCAAAATCCGAAGGAGATGATGGAGTGGACAGTGAGGACTCCTACCTCTCCACCACCATCGCTGCAGATATCTTCTTCTTTTTCTTAGGACACATCCTATGAGCATGAGGGAGAATGACATGTCTGGGACTCACCTCCCAACCTATTTATAGCCCTTGCCTAGTCACCATCTAGAGTTCTCTCTAAGGTCCCTCTACTCATCTGGCCATTGTGAGTAGGTACTTGGTATGAACTCTCTGGCTTATGGCCTTGGCTATCCCCCGAGCAAGGAACTTCTCGTTCCTCCAAGCATGAGAAGTCAAGAATCTATACCAAGTTGAATTTCTTGATTTGGATATTCTATGAGGAAGTTATGGCCAAAACAATGAAGCTAGTTGAGTGGGCAGCATACCTCTTTGAAGAAGTATGCAAAGAATTAAATACTCTCAACATGTGGTTTCTAATTACTCGATGATAGGTTCCAGGAAAGCCCTTGAATTTCTACTTTCTATACCAAATGGAATCATCCAATTTGGACATCCTATGAGAGAGCTATGGCCATTTTAGTAAAGGTAGGTATGCTAATCTTGCTCTTTCTCTACTTTCTCTTAATTGCGTGGGCAGCCGCTAGTACATATAATATTTATCTCTATCGGATCTTTTCATCAAGGCATGTTGGCAAGTTGGTTTGAATACTTACGTTCCAACCAGAGGTTGAAGGTTCAAAACCTGCGTCTTGCCATGAGTAAAGGACATAAGCGATTCGCTTGTTCTCTAAGAATAGCCGTCTACGTCGATTTGATGTATCCACTGCGATTATTTTTTTTTCTTCTTGCTCCGTGAGCTGCACGCGCTTGGAGAAGACGTGATCATTAAGACTTCCCTTCGAGCTCGCCATGCTTGCTTGTCTTTTCTCTGCACGAAGATGATGATCCCTAAGAATAGCATGGAATCTTTCCATAAGTGTCACCACAGAAAGATCTTGCTTCCATCTCCATCAAGCTCTCCCCCAAGGTCTCTCCCTCATGCTATGATACCAAATGTGCATAGTCACATGGGGACGTGTCCCGGGACCCTAGGGACGCCGGGACGCCGTCCCCGACCCCAAAATTTCCGGGACGGACATACGGGACGAAAAACGTCCCCAAGCATTTTCTGAAACAGGATCCCGTCCCCAGGACGCGTTCCCGGGACGGCCACATGTGATAAATCCGATTTGGGACAGGGACGGCTGATGGTGGATGCCAAAAATCGGAGAAAAACACTTCAAAAGTTTTTTATTTTTTTCACTAATGTTTGTACCCTTTTTGGAGGGCTTCTTGCCATGACGCAAGTTGATGATGAAAGGTTAAATTGTTTATTAAATGGGAAATATATTGTGGAGTTTATTGCTGAAGGAGAAGCTTGCCTGTCTTTCAAGATTGGCTTCCAAAGCGGTTATTAGTGCACCTATTAGTAGGGTACTAGCCTCTTTACCAGTTTAGGAGTAGAATATTCAAGAGCAAAAGAGAGAACTTTAAGAAGATTCCAATGAAGATGTGGCACTCAATTTCTTTATAAGAATTGTTCAAGGACCTTTATTTTGTAACACTCTTGCAAGTAAAATGTTCAATCTTCAATTCCTAAAGATGGATATCCGATATGGTCTCCAAAGCTCTTAACTCTTTACATCTTTTATCCATGCATCATCATCGTGAGGTTTCTTTATATGTACTCGATATTTATTGGTCAATATTTGGTTTTGACCCTCTAAGGAATGTATATATGTATGTATGCAAGTAACAATTATTTAGGTTTCCATGAACCTTAGTTTGATGCCAGTGTTGATGTATTGGTAGTTGGAAGAAGACATTGCTTTATACGTGTCCATTGTTTATACTTAAAATAAACCTTTGTTCTATGGTTTTTTTGTTATAGGTCATTTCATATGCTAAGAAATTCATTCTACATCATGTTGTTTGATTATCTTGAAAATATCAACATTTTTTTAGTGTCGTCCCAAGGACGCGTCCCCGGGACACCCGAAGCTCCGTCCCCGTCCCGGGGACACCACCGTTCCCGGGACCCGTCCCCATCCCCTGGTGACTTTGCAAATGTGAGATCCCAATTAGCTACCTGCCACTCTCCTCCTAACCTTAAATAGCCCTTGCCCTTGGCACATCTAGAATCTTCTCTAAGATCCAAACACTCTTCATATGGCCACTCCACGAACCTCGAAGATCCGTGCTAGAGCCTTGGCTCCCCCGAGCTCTGGCCCTTGACCCGGCTAGGGTCCTTGACCAAATGAAGGTAGACCAATGGTAGACCATGAAGGTCTGAATAAATCTAACATACATACATACACACACACATACACACACACATACATATACATACATACATACATACATACATACATACATACATACAAACATACAAACATACATACAAACATACATACATACAAACATACATACATACATACATACATACATACATACATACATACATACATACATACATACATACATACATACATACATACATACATACATACATACATATATATATATATATATATATATATATATATATATATATATATATATATATATATATATATATATATATATATATATATATATATATATATACACACACACACATACATACATATATACACACACCCTAATGTACCTTACGAACCTAACGACCATGCCAAAAAGAGAGTTGGTGTTTGCTTGAAAGGGACTTTTTAGCGTTCCAGAAACTCATGGCATTTGGTTTCATTTGCAAGTCCCATTCGTACCTATCCAAAGACCATTTATGGATCAATGGATCACCTCTACATAAACTTCAATTTGTGGAGAACATGTTGGTGTTGTTTGTTCATGAGTCTTATGACACAAATTGATCATGGATGTATAGCCATCAAGGATACCTATGTAGACACAACCACTAGGAAGCCAGATATATTATAGAGGATGTTGCTCTTGATGGAAGCCCTCTAAGCCTCTTAGTTTTGATGGTAGCCCCTTGCAAATTTACCCAAGAGTTGTTGCCCACGAGAGTATGCTCCATTGTCTTGCCTGCAACTGGCATGGTTTCACCCAAATATACCTTTCGTATATAGTCCCTTGAAAGATTTGCAGAATGCCACGAATCATCCAAGTTTAATTGAAGAAACTTTTGCCTACCTAGGGTCCCCCTTCAAAAAGGCAAGAAGAAAAACTTCTTTTATACCAATCAAAAGGCCTGAAAAGTTGACCAACCAAATTCTTGTTTTACACTTATATTGTATCTATACCCTTCACTGATATGCATCCTTGCATCACTAAAGGGAAGTGTAGGGCATACCAATCAAGTTGAGTGGGGTGGAAATTGATGGATGAAGAAAGCCAAGGAGAACCATGTGGTCTAAAATGATTGCCTACTTTTCACCTATATATGACAAGCTAGTCACTACTTTTTTTTGTCTCTTGGTTCTCGACTCATGTATAGCTCCAAGATTGTTCTCTAATTAAGGAGGTGTTAGCCTAGTGCAATGTGTTCTCTCTCAAATTTTCCCTCTAACCAATGACGAGTTTAATGTTAGGTGCACTTGTTTATACTAATCTCACAATGTCACCACTCCATTAAGTTGGAAAATCAATTTTATCAAACCACAAAACAAATAAAAGTTTGACATTCCTTAACAACCAAATTGCTACCTTAGGAAGTATTAAGTCATAGGCATGACATCTACAAAATTCAATGTAACATACATAAGTGGAATGCTTAAAGGTTTGCATAATGGATGATTACTCATGAACAATCACATTAACGATTACACATGTAAGAACCAATTTACTTGATTCATAGCTCCAATAAGCACAAAAATTGGAACTATCAATAAACCAAAAAAATTACCCATCACATACCAACCACAAAGCTATATCTTGTAAGTTTTGGGCAATCAATATACTATTCACAACCCTTGGTACACCATGTAATAGCATAATACTTGAAGATTTGCACACTATTGGACACACAATTTTATCTAAAATCAAACAAGTAAAGACCTCAATACATCCACTACGAAATGCATTCACCAAAAAAAAAGAGTTCAATGGAGTTTCGTCACCAGACTTGACATAGTGCAGCAAAACAAGGGACACTTTCACATGTTTGCCGTTATTCATTTCATTCTTCCTCCAAAAATCTTCAAATATACATGATCATCCATCACTTCAAAAGTGTGCACCATAAGTGTGGTTTCAATGCGTCAGAAATTCATTCACCTATTGTAGCGACAACTAAGAAATGCCATATGATGTACACATTCCTACCAAAGCTCGTCACGATTCACAAGCAAATGCCCTCATCCAAAGAACCCCATAGCAATGTTGAAGAACAAGACATAGATTCCATTTATACTGTTACATCAAAAGATTTGAAATAAACGTGTATAGCTTACTATGACAAACTATAATGAGGCCTCGCTGAAAAAACAAGAACCAAAAACCTCCGACACCATAAAAATTCACCAACTCTTTAAAATTTCATGTGTCACTTGTAAAATGGAATTTTGATGCTGATATGCATCAGGCTGCCATGCCATGAATTTCAAGACTCCCAGGATTTGTTCAACATCTCTGCAAGAAGGCACTCGTAGTTTGCATGGTATATACCTAGCAAGTTAAAAACATGTTCAACCTGAACCAGCATGAAACTTAACAAGCTCAAAGTTGGCAAAAGAAATGCTAATCAGATACTAAAGAAGCAGATCTCGTCTTTTTCTGAAAAATCAGCTGCTGTTTTCTGCAGATCCACGGAAACCTATCTGGTGAACTCCCAACAGACGAAGCAGGATTTCTCCCCACAACCGTACCCTGCAACCAGTCTAATGGTCCTTCACAAGAAGGGACCTGCATATGTGTGCATTTGCTATGAATTACGGCTGCAAAAATGATGCAATAAAGCTGCAGATAAAAAAATATCCGGGTTGTACCAGTTGCACAACAAAAATCTTCTCAAGATCGGAAAGATAGACTTCATGCTTCGATGACTGTTGTCAACCGAAAGGATTTCGAAACGGAGAAGCAGCACTCATATGACACCATGTACATATACTTAATTGCGGGGAATCAGAAACGGACAAGAACGCCGAGCGTGCGGGCATCTAAAGAAGGCATCCGGAATCGCAAAATTGTACTTTAAAACAGCCTATATTGATTCCATTAATGTACAAATGGTCTGTATGGAAACGGGAAAGGCAAGAGCAGCCTATGGAACCACTGTTATCACGGTCGAAAAAAGACCGTAGACCAAGGAAGTGGAAAATCAACCAGAAATGAGCATAGAGAATGCGACGACAGTGTTCAGGGCAATAAGAGGGACACGAAGGTACTGGATAGCATGAACCAGTCCGAGGATCTGACCCTTGAAAGTCTTGACGCTAGTTCCCAAACCCCCCATTTCGTTGAATCCCCAGCCACGTTTAGCCAAAAATCGTTCCTCATTGAGAATAGCTACTGCGTTCGCCAACAGCAGAAGGCCTTCCAGCAGCGTCCACAGACCCATCGAGCTTCCGAATACTCCTTTCCCTGACGTTGATGGTGCAGGTTATGAAAATTGCTTCTCTCTCTGAGATCCTACGACCATGGACACCTTTGATACTACTCGTACCATAAAGGAAAGAAAGTTAAAACTATAGGTGTGTTCGAACCTGTCCCATTTCACATAGTATCGGCGGAAATGATATGAAAAATGCATGTGTTAAAACATGTGTGCCGTCGTGTAAGTATTCACACAGGAGTGCGGAACAGTGAATTTGAATTTTTGTGCTTTTGCTCTATGTAACGGAACACAAAAAGAATTTGAATTTGAATTTTTGTGCTTTTGCTCTGTGTAACCAAAAAGAAACGGAACACAAAGGAACGGAACACTTTTGTATATGAAAGCAAACTTTGTATGTTTTGTTAAAAAGAAATAGTTTTTTTAATCAAATTCTATTCCACTTGGAGAGTAAGGCGGCAGAGGAGAATGGGAACAAATTTAATGTCTCTGTACCGTGAGGTGGATTGTCAACAGAGATGTGTCTCTACCCCTATGTGAATAGTTTTGTACAGATGTCAAACTTCTATTGAAAGAAGCGACTCTTTTGTTCAAGCTTCTGCCTTATGTGAAAACCCCCTTACACTCCAGTCTCCAACCGAATTTCGCATTGAACTTATGGGGCTTTGAATTTTCAACTTTGAGAATTCAGGGTTGGAAATATAAAGTCAATGTTTTTGTATTCTTTTTTATTAACTTCAATTAATTTGAAAGTACAATGAAAGGAGAGCATAATATTCATGAAACTCTCTTAATCTCAGAAAAGAGAAGTCTTAAAGGTTTGATAGAGTGTCTCAATAGAGTGCATCTAATTACATAAGTTCAATCTTACAAAGAGAGTATGCTGACTTTTTTAAGTGAACCTATTATAGACAACAAGTGCTTGCTAATAATTGTACTTAAAAGCTTGTTGATGATTAAATTTAAGAGCTTGTTAATGATGTAAATGATTTGTGTTGTACGCATAAAAACTTTGGACATTGGACTAAAAGGTCCAAGGTTCAAAATTCGGAGTGTAACTTGACATTAATCTTATTGAAAATGGAGGGAGAAGGGGATCTTAAGGTGTGTGAGTTGTTCATTTCAATCTTTCAAGCTTAAATGAGACTAGCTCGATAATCGAACTTCTAAAAGAAACGAGCTTGTTATCATTGATTCTTTTGAAAAAATAAGAGTAACAAAAATTAGTAGCTCTTGTTCCATGGTGCAAATTTTGAAGAGTAAGGCTCTTTTTTTCATTTTTTGAGGATTTGATTTTACGATATTCTCTCACTATAAGCTTCAAATCTATGAGAAAACACACACACACAACCATCTAGAAGACTGCCTTTTTCCCTCACATTAGGGTTAACATCAAGCCAAACGCCAAAACTTGAACCCTAGATCCTCAATGTGGGGTTCAAGTGTGTTGCCACTAGATCACATCAACTCAGCTCTCTTTTTTTTTCATTTAGTTTTGGGAATTGTTATGCATAAAGGTGCTCAATGGCTTTGGGTTTGACATTACCATTGAGTTATCAATAAGCATTTTTCTTTTATGTCAAGGAGAAAGAGATTTAATTATCCCTATGTATTCCAAACAACACAAATCTGATAAAAAAATTAACTAAACATGTGATAAAAATTTGCATGAGGTATTAATCATGATGCAAAGTTCACGAGTTGACAAACAAATATCATAATGATTGTTACCATAGAAAAGATGATGATAGAAAACAAAAAGAACATGATGTAGATCCAGAAACTAACCCACATAACAAGTAATTAGTTAGGTTGCCTCATCTATATCAAACCTCTCAACAACAAGTGTATCATGTAAATCTGCATTAGAAATGGAATGATCTGCATCATCATGTGGAACCTACAAAGGCTAAGAAATTGCCTCATTTGGACTAGCACTAAATTGTCCACCTGTAAAAAGAGGAAGCAAAGTGCATACACATCTTTGGAGCTAACTAATGTCTCTGTAGTACATGAAAGTAATGGTTGAATTGCATCTTCCACAAAAACAACATCATGGCTAACCAAAATGTGTTTAGTCTTTGGATGATACAGATGATAGCCTTTGCTTTCAGAACTCTACCTAACAAATACATTTCACTGCTTTATCATCCGATTTCTAGCATTCTTGTTCATGCATTAATGCATATTCTAGACAACTAAAGACACACAGATAAGCATCAGATGGCTTCCGACCATGCAAAGTGTAATAAAGTAAGTCTATGATCCAAGGGTCTGGCCGGTTCAGACCGATCTGAAATCGGACACCGTTTGGTCATCCGTGTGTATGACCAAAGATCTCGAGTTTAGACTTACTAGGAGGTCTTGTGCTCTTGTGAACAAGTGATCCACTTAGCTTAGTGGTTAAGTCTCAAGGATGTGAAGGAGGAGGTCTTGGGTTCAACCCCCATGGGGAACATGGGGAGAGTATTTTGCCCAAAGAGCTCTAGAGCCTTCTAGAAGCATCCACTTGAGTTAACTCGAGTTAACTGGGACACTTGGCGCACATGTAGTTACATGGCTGACACTTGGATGGTTAGTATCCACCTGCCCAAGAAGGCAGTCCCCTGGAGAGAGCTATATATAGAGGCATTTGGTTGGGAGGAGAGTCATCTCTCTAGCATGTGGTGGTCGTAATCCTTGTTCTCTTGCATTGGTATCAGAGCTCTAGGCAAACTTCCATGGTGACCTTGGTGGTTCATCAGTATCGTTGGATGTAGAGCTATATTTCATCAACTCACAACCAATATCTCATCATCTTCGTCGTCAAAAAAACTAGTGGGCGGCCGTTTTTTCTTGCTTGCGGGTGTGCTGCAGACCCATCCCGAATTCGTTATGGTGGGCATAGAGAGGAGGTTGTTTTGCAAAAGGATTGCGTTTATTATGAACCTACAGCAGCTCGGAATCGAACCCGTGACCTCTTATGAAGGGAAGCTTGCTCTTATCCACGAAGCCAAGCGCCGTTCGTGAAGAAGATTTGAGATCAGACTCTCTTATTCAAACGTCGCGCTGCAGAAGCTTTTGATCAGGAGCTATAAAAGAAGTTAATCTTCTCTGCTGTGTTTGGCGAGGGATTCGAACCCTCGTCCCCCCGATTGGAGCGTGCTGGTCTATCCAAGGCGCCCACGACGGGATCACATCCATGAAGCTGGAGATTATCCTCATGTGCTAAAGATTGGAGCACAACTGTTGCAACCCGAAGCACAATTCCTGTAGGTCACTCTATTCGGTGACTCTCGGGGTCAAGCTCGCTGCGCTATCCAGGAGATCACAGAGCCAATGACAGTAGATAGTCTTGAGAAGTTCAATAAGACTCGAACCCATGTGGGTATCGAGACAAAGATCTCACTCCATCCATTCCTGGAGAAGATCGGTAGTAGAGCTATGGAGTAAAGATCCAGAGGCCTTTGGTGATCAAAGTCAAACCAACTTTGAATTCGGACCAAAGTCTTGAGAGAATCACTCTTCCAAAGGATCAAGGGAAGGACGTAGCTTTATGTGAAGCTAAGTATTTTCCAGTTTTTGCTTGGCCTTAATGCTTGATTTATTTTGTTTTCATTATTCTACACTTAATCCTAGATGCACATTGAAATAGCCAAGATTTCAATTGATTAAGTCTAGATTAGAATAATGAATTAATTCATTCATCATTCCAAGCATTAGTTTGCATTAAGGAAAGACTTGATTTCAAAAAGATCCTTGTGCATCAAAGAATGTTTTTTGGTAGTTTAAATACATATTTCCTTTCCATTGAGTAAGTTTTCTATTGCACCTCAAGGGTATGTTTTTATATCATAGTGCATTAGGACAAAGGAAAGGATATACATGCATCAGGATTGCATGATATACATTCTTAGTACAAAAAAAAAAAAAAAAAAAAATCGTGCATCAAGGTCTTGCATGATTGTTGTATGGGGCATGCAAAGAACATGCATGCATACGCATATGAGCATATGCTTTTGCATGAAGATACATGCATTTGCATGATAGAATGGAATGCTGTTTGCAAGTAGATATGAGAATGTACTCTCTTAGTATTTAGCTTACTTTATAAAGCTCGCAGTTTGACATTAGGGAAGATTTGACATTAGGGAAGACCAAGGACTAGTTAGTTGCAAAGACATACTAGTTCTAGTTTGCAACTCAAGTAATTAGTCGATTTCTTCCCAAGTCGATACTCCGCTATCAAAGACAAATACTTAATGATAATTAAGTATGATAGATGTCTTGCTAAGTATAAGTAAGCACTAGGAGAAAGTTAAGTAATAAATTTTCTTGATAACCAAGAAAATTTAATTCCTTGCAAACTCTTTTATGATGAATGATGACTCTAAGTCCTGGATGTACTTAGAAAGTCATGCGGATAAGCTTTACTTGATTAGTTATATACTTTACGTAACTTCTGAAGCATCCCAAGGTTGGATGAGAACGTCAACTATATTTCCAAGTTTTATGAGCACTCTTCTATTTATAAGATTTCAAAAGTTTTAAAGAAGTTTCTTGTGGTTTCAAGATTTGTATCTCATGATGAAACCTCGGTAAGTGACTTTTTGGAATAGAGATATGAAATAGTCAAGCCTTCTATTTCATGTGAGATCATTCTCCTACTATGTTCAAGATGAATTTAGTTTTGGGAAAGAAGATGTTCCAAGTAGAGGATCTTACTTGATTCATGAACTCTTCCCAAAATATATATAAATTCATATTATATGATAGGTCTAAAGAATGATGAAGGCAAAACCTCTTTAGGATATAAATGTTTTGCCAAGATATAAAGGTACCAAGCTTTTATAAATTTTCATTTGATTTCATCCCAAAGGGTGATGGAAATCAAAGGTTAAACCTCAACATCAATTGATCCTTGACGTCAATAAAAGGATGTTAGGTTCTATAGTTGCCTCTCTGGTAAATGATGCAACTAGCTAAGCAGTCTTTAGGAAATAATATAAGTTCCTAAAGACTGAAGCAAGTGTGAATTTTTCATTTAGGAATAGAAAAGTTCCAAGAAATGGATCTTAAATCCATGAACTTTTCTTAAACAAGTTATAAAGTTCAAAGTTGTGTTCACAGTAACATTACTATTGGATCAATCATCAATAGATGCTTGGACTTTAAAACATAATTTTGATAGGTGAAATATGTTTAAAGGACTCTAGTAACATCTGAAGATTGACCAATAATAATGAGTTTTGTATCAAACTCAAGAATAGAAGTCGATATCACATAAATGAAAGTTCAACTTAAACTTTCATAGTGGCATTGGAAACCATATCCAAAAGGTGATATTTAGTCTCTAGTTTGATACTCAGGAAATGAATACAATTGAATCAGTAAATTTTTTGGATATTATTTGAAAGAATTTCTTTCAAATGTTCTTTTAATATTGCAAAAGATTCCAAGATGAATCATTTGCTCAAGTTATTCCTTAGAAGGAATCTCAAGTCTTTGAAGAAATGGCATTCTTTCAAGTTTTGAGAATGAAATTTTTCATACTCCAAGTAGTTCCCTGGACGTCCCAAACCACTAGAAGTGGTATTTCAAGTCCTATTTGTGATATAACCTAAAGGTATATCAAAGATTCTTAGCTTTGGAATCTGAGAGGCATAAGTGTATGCTTGGACTTGAGAAAGATCTCTAAAAATCCTGCAGGTAAGCAAAGAAGCTTAAGATAGTTTAAGAGATCTTAAAGATAAAGACTAAGTCTTTATTTTAGTCGCAAGATCAACCAGACTTGATCAAATTTGGCCATGATTGTCCAAAGAATGTGCGATTGGAACTACTTTGAAGATTGCCCAAGTATTGGCAATAAAATTCCTTTTGGGAAATTATTCACTCAGGTTCCATTTATTCGATGGAAAACTGTAAAAAAGAGTAAGTTGTTCCAAGTCTGAACAGGGTAAAGAAATTCCAAGAATGTAGTCTGCAACCGTGAAAATGGTAATTAAGTCTGTGGAAGGTAAAACATAAGTGTTTACCTATCCTTAAAGGGATTTTGGTACAAATCCAGAAAGCATGAGCGGATGCTTAAGACTTAGGCAGTAGAGAGATTCCTATATAAAGTCCCCGGGGTAGGTACCTAAAGCATTAGTAAAGAAAGGAATCTAAAGACAAGAAGTTAAAAGCTCTTGTCACTACACAATTGGTCAAGGGTAAACCAATTAAAATTGAATTCAAGAAAATTCAAGTACTTGGAATTCTGATTGGTTTTCATTTGAAAACCCTAGCCAAAAGGATTGGAGATATTCTATTAAAGGTTTTCAAGTTCCCAAGGTTGAGCACAAGATCGTGAACCAATCATGTCAAGGGATTAAAACCTAGAATATCAAGATGGAGATAGTACCTGAAATTGCAAAATTCTTTTCAAGAATTAAAGCTAGAAGGTTCTCTATCAAGAGATGTTTAGACTTTAGGATAAGAATCACCCACACATTAATGTGAATATAAAATAGGGTGGTATGGGACACCAGATTTTATACTCAGATTGATATAGGAAAGATGGTATGGGACATCGGACCGTGGGATGATAATTATCTTTTAGTCCTAGTTTGGATTTTGAAGTTAGGTTTCATCCTCAAGGGAATTAAGACTTCAAGAAAAGTTTAATTCGTAAAGGATGAAAGTAGTATCTTACGATACTTCAAGATGACTTCAAGATCAAGGAAATTGAAGATATGAAGTAAGGAACGTCCAAGATCTTCTTAGAACACTTCAAGCTTAAGTGTTATTGATCAGAAATATTTGATAAATTTTGGACTTTGATTTTGAGTTGATCTTTTCAACTAAAGATTTAATTGACTAAGTCAAGCATCAAGTTCCTAGTATAACTTGGTAAAATCACTCTTTTGACTCAAAGAAATGCACGAGAATTGCATTCATAATTAGGAGTCAAAAAGATTGAATGTGACCTGAACTTAGTCTCAAGTGAAGCATTATTTGAATACAAAACTCATCAACATAACCTCAGTGGGTCGACACACTGATGTTGGTTACCACACTAGTATCTTGTGGTTGGATGATGTTTTTGATTTGCTTTGAATCTTTTTGAGAAACTAGCTTATTTCTCTTAAAGATAAAAACAAATGCTTCAATATCTTGTTGAAATAGATCTTTGAAAAGTTAAAGTCCTGAGTCAACTAGACTTTGACTCATAGCAAGTTTATGTATATTCGAAGTTTGAATTGGTTGTACAGAGTCTTCGTTATGTCTTTCTTTCCGCTTTCCAAATCTTTTGGAATAGGCTCAGACATGGTATCTGATTTCTTTTGCAAAAGACCAGGGTTAGCCGGTTAGAATTAGATAACTAACTTGAACATCCTAGATAGCTGTTATGTACAAGAACCTTTTCAATCTTCAAAAGATGATAAGTCTAAGTGGACTTATTCATTTGAGTTTGCTTCAAGTTATAGCCTAAATGATTTCCTAGAGTCCAGTATACTCTAGAATAGGGAAGTTAGGAATTGCTCATCAGATTGACAATTCCCAAGAACTTTCAGTTAAAAGTCTTTGAGAAAAGTGTCCTAAGTTGGACAATTTTCATTTTGAATTTGAATTGGTGAAGTTAGTATGGTTGATTCCACCGAAATGGTAAACTTTCTCCTACAGTTTACATAGGATTTTTTCAACTCATTGCGACGAAGTAGTCCTCTAGTCGGGTGAAAAAATCAAGTAACTGTTAGATAAAAGTAAACCATTGTACAGACATCTAAAGTTAGATGTATGGGACAACCAAACTTCAATTTCTCCAAAACAAATTCAAGTGAATCAAGAATTCTCAAAGTCTTGCAAGGGATCAGAATCCCACCTTCATTACTAAGCCCATGCCCCAATTATGCCTAGAAATGGACTAGTAATTTGAATCCACCTAGTTCACATGTTTGTGCCTAGATCGCACATCCAGAAACTGTGAACTGGCTAGGGATGTATTTAGATCCACCCTCATTATTCATTCACAATTTTGTACTTTGCCTAGTTTATCAAAGTGCAAAGCGAGATAGTGTTTAGAATCATTTGGGCAGGGATGCCACCACAGAGATGAGACATGTTCTTCCAGTTCTAGAACATGACCATGTTCTTCCAGTTTTAGAACATGAGGCTCGGGGGTTGCCTATTGTATGTATATAGCTCTATTTTTGAGGACGAAAATCTTTTCCAAGGGGGGAAGAATGTAATAAAGTAAGTCTATGATCCAAGGGTCTGGCCGGTTCAGACCGATCTGAAATCGGACACCGTTTGGTCATTCGTGTGTATGACCAAAGATCTCGAGTTTAGACTTACTAGGAGGTCTTGTGCTCTTGTGAACAAGTGATCCACTTAGCTTAGTGGTTAAGTCTCAAGGATGTGAAGGAGGAGGTCTTGGGTT
Organism: Ceratopteris richardii; assembly: GCA_020310875.1. NCBI lineage: Eukaryota > Viridiplantae > Streptophyta > Polypodiopsida > Polypodiales > Pteridaceae > Ceratopteris > Ceratopteris richardii. Next base: position 92,932,893 of record CM035417.1, on the reverse strand, counting down.
CAACCCCCATGGGGAACATGTGGAGAGTATTTTGCCCAAAGAGCTCTAGAGCCTTCTAGAAGCATCCACTTGAGTTAACTCGAGTTAACTGGGACACTTGGCGCACATGTAGTTACATGGCTGACACTTGGATGGTTAGTATCCACCTGCCCAAGAAGGCAGTCCCCTGGAGAGAGCTATATATAGAGGCATTTGGTTGGGAGGAGAGTCATCTCTCTAGCATGTGGTGGTCGTAATCCTTGTTCTCTTGCACAAAGCCTCATATGGAGTGATAGACTGCAATGCTTTAGTGGGACACCTTTTAAGTACATATGATGCACACATATCAGCCTCAAGCCAGAAACTATGTGGTACAACCTGACTCTTGACCATACACCTCCCCATCTCCATGAATGACTTGTTCTTCCTTTCTGCAACTTTGTTCTATTGAGGTGTATATGGCACTATACACTGATGTTTTATCCCACATTGAGCCAGAAATGCATGGAAATCAAAAGACATATATTCCCCCCCTCGATCAGAATGGAGGATGTCCATTTTACATGTTGAATTATTTTCAGCCTATACCAGAAACTGCTTGAAGCACATAAAAACTTCGGACTTTGATTTCAATGGATATATCCATGCATGCCTAGAAAAATCATCAATGAAAGTCACGAATTAAGGTAGTTCCCAAAAGAAGATGTTTGCATAGGACCACAAACATCACTGTGAACAAGCTTCAATTTTTTAGTAGCTTGCTCTGAACCATCTTTTGGGAAGGAGGAACGATGCATTTTGCCCAAAATGCAGCCTTCACATACATGTTTACTAGGTGCCTTAAGTTTGGGTGGAGAGGACACCATTTTAGATTTCTCCAGATGTAGCAAACTAGCAAAATTCAAATGACCAAAGCGTGCATGCCAAAGCTTTGCATCAGACATAGCCTAAAAATCTTGAATTGCACATGTTGAATCATTCATAGATTTTGCATAACATATTGTTGGAGTTAGACGTCTGCAGAAGCATACGAAAAGCACAAGGAAGAAGGAGAAGCTTGGAGCACAACACACAATATTGAATGTATTACCACTAGAATGTAGAAATATTAGGAACCCATTAGGGCTATATGTGTATCTACAAGACGGGGGATAAAAACCTCCTAAAGAGGGAAAAAAGTGTCATGGACAAAGGAAACCATCCTGAACCTTAGATTCCATGTGAACCCTGTATCTCATGATTGGTTCAGAATTAGGAGAAACCAATGCTTCCATTGCGTCCCGAACATGCCAAAACCCTAAGATCGAGTGTCTACTTGCCTGATTCGGATATACAGAGCTCATGTTTCGAATTGATGACATCATCAATTCGTAACAGCCTTTCATGAACCGCCTTTGAAAACCTACATAAGGAGGGGTTGGCCACAGTCATAATCAGTCTTGCCAATACAAGTCTTGGGAGCTCAAGGAGTCGTGACCACCAAGTAAGTACTCTCCAAGTTCCAGTTCCTGTTTTTGTCTAGTTCCTTGTTCCAGTCCTGTCTCGTCTTGTATCCTAGACATCTAGTCTTGTATCCTAGACATCTAGTCTTGTCCTCTTGTAATCTCATATTACGAGATCTTGTCGAGTTCTTTCTTGTATCTAATCCATCTCCCAGAGGGGAGTTCTTGTACTCCAGAGATATTGTTCCATACTTACGATCCCGGGTTGTGGGATCTCCTGTATTATCTCTAGTTGAGTTATCCACACCTACGGTCCCGGGTTGTGGGACTTATTGTATCAGCTACATATTCCTGTGCTATTTTCCCTATGTGGGTTTTCTTGTAATCAGAAGTATATTTCAGAAATCTTGTCTATTGTAGTCAAAGAGCACAATCTAGTGCTCCCCTGACATTTTGGCAAGACTAGCTTCCATCCAAGACCAGTCATCATGGAGAATGCTTATGAACAGATTGTAGCATCACTTCAGAGTCTCCAACAACAAGTCGAAGACCTAACTCATCGACAGACAAAAATCGAGATGGGACATCCAGGGCATGTAGGTGCACTCCTCCAAGAATTACAAGAACGAATCGGGAGTCTTCAGACAAATCAAGGGAGTATGCAAGTAAATCAATGACCTAGTACATCCTTCATGAGAGAACCTAAGATCTGCATGCCAGAAAAGTTCGATGGTGATCGCACAAAGTTTCGGGGATTCTTGCAACAAGTCAATTTGTACATCCGTATGCAGCCTGATAGATACTCTGATGATGCATCCAAGGTCAGTTTTATTGGAACCTTGCTCTACGGTCAAGCATTATCATGGTTCACCCCAATCTTGCAGAAGGATATGGCCATACTTCATGACTATGAGGGGTTTCTTAGAGAGCTCATCGCCACATTTGGAGATGCAGAAACGATTTGAGTGGCAGAAACAAAACTTCGGAAGCTACGTCAAGGTAACTGCCCTACCTCTACCTACGCATCAGAATTTACGCGGTTGATATGTGACCTCACTTGGAACGAAGATTATTTCATAAACCAATTTAGATGGGGCTTAAGGGATGATGTGAAGGACCTTCTACTCATGATGCCAGAGGTGAAGACATTGAATGAATACATCAACCAAGCCATTCAATGTGATAACTACCTTTTTGAAAGGAAACAAGAAAAACAAGTAGAAGGAAGACCTCGCCAATGGAAACCTTTCCAGCCTACTCCTAGAGATGATTCTATGCCCGAACCTATGCAGATAGATGTAACTAGGTTCCAGCCTCTAACACCGCAAGAGAAACAAATAAGGAGGGATAACAAGTTATGTCTATATTGTGGAAACCTTGGCCACATTGCAGTTAATTGTCCCAACAAGAGAACGAACTCCAAAGTCACAGCCACCCTTGTAGAGCAGGGAAACGAGGAAGTCTAGTTGTAAAAGAGACCATACAACCGGACCATGATATAAGAAAGGGTCTCATAATTCCATCCACACCCGTATAAACATGTCTTGCCCCTGTCAAGTTAATCATGTCTAAGAAGACCCTTTCCCTTATAGCTCTTGTAGATTCAAGAGCGTCCTCATGTTTCATTACTGAAGGACTCGTTAAGAAACATGGAATTCCAGTACTTCGGAAGAACAGACCAGTAGTAGTTGAAGTAGTAGATGGACGGCCTCTAGCATCGGGGAATATAACCATGGAAACCATACCACTAAGAGTACACCTTGGTGACCATGATTCACACATATCTTTCAATGTAATATCGAGTCCAGTAAATATGGTTATCATCGGAATGCCGTGTTTAAAGAAACATAATCCAGAAATTAATTGGGAGAATAATAAATTCACCCCTCGAGATATCCAGAAGATCCCAACATATGTCGGAGCCAAAACCTTCATACATGCAATAAGGAATGAACCGACATATATGATCTATGCCATACCAGCTCAAGAATCCAAGAAAGATGATCCAGTGCAGCTACCCAATCAGTACAAAGGCTTTGAAGATGTTTTTGAAAAGAAGAATGCAGACATCCTTCTAGAGCATAGACCCTATGATTGTGCCATAGAACTTTAAGAGGGAGCACAACCGCCCTTTGGACCAATCTACAGACTATCCTCAGAGGAACTTACAGAACTACACAAGAACATTGATGAGAATCTAGCGAAGGGGTTTATCAAACACTCAAAGTCTCCAGCAAGAGCTCCTATTTTATTTGTAAAGAAGAAGGATGGGACTCTTCGAATGTGTGTAGACTATCGTTGTTGGCTGTATATGAGAAGAAGCAAGTACGAGCATACAAGCAGATCTAGCACTAAGGCAACCCTTTATTTTTTCAAAACCATTACACCAGTTAAAAGTGATTCTCATCACTAAAAACCCCTGTAAATACCATTTTCACCTTTTTGTAGCTCCATTTTGTACAAGCCGAGGAGTCCTCGAGCTTGAGGGGCCTTAGAAGTAGTTGCCTGCCAATTTTCATAATTTTTAGATCTCGTTTGAGCCCTCAAATAAGCCCTGGAACCTAATTTTTAACTAGGCTGGACACTAGGTCTGGACAGGGCCAAAGCTAGTCAAAAACTATAAATAGAGCTAGAGAGCTCATTTTTGGGCTAGCTTCTTGTAGTTTTGAGCTTGTATGAGAACTTTGTTGCAATAGAAGTGATTCCATTGTCTTACTCTCTTTGTTCTTGCCGTGTGTGCACGTGTGTGTGTATGTGTGTGCATGTTAGTGTGCTTCTCACTCACGCACTTGTGCCGTCACTTGCTCGAGGTCTTCATACCATCCTCATGTCTTCCCGGATTGACATTAAAGGAGGTGCTACTCATCACTGAGCTACACCAAATTTTGGCGCCGTTGCCGGGGATTCGAGCTTTGAGGACGAGCGTGTGATGGTAAGACGTAGAGAGGACGCGTTGGAATGGTAAATAGTCGGTAAATTTCTGATTTTTCTCCATCTCCATCTCCATCTCCACCTCCTTCTCCATCTCCACCTCCACCTCCTTCTCCACTATATATTCCCTCTTCCTTATCATTTCCTCATTTGTTGTGTGCGAGTTTGAGAGAGAGCAAGCGTGTGTGTTCTTGTTTTGTGTGTTTTTGCATGTTTCTTGCAGGTGGCAGCTCCATCATCATCTCCAGCAAGCTCAGCAGGTACAGAATCCGTCTGCACAGTCCCCGAGGCGTTGAGCTCGACCTATCGTGACACTCCGAAAATTTCACCCAATCACGATTCTGAGTGCACCACGACACTGCGCAAGCCTAGAGCTCCTAGGATCATTAGACAGAACTGAAAAATTCACCATATCACGAGGTATCGCGACACTCCACGAGGTATTGCGACACTCCACGAGGTATCGCGACACTCACGAGCTATCGCGACACTCCACGAGCTATCGCGACACTCCACGAGGTATCGCGACACTCCACGAGCTATCGCGACACTCCACGAGCTATCGCGACACTCACGAGCTATCGCGACACCCCGAGGTATCGCGACACTTGGGACTATCGCGACACCTCACGAGCTATCGCGACACCCCGAGGTATTGCGACACTTGGGACTATCGCGACACCTCACGAGCTATCGCGACACCCCGAGGTATCGCGACACTTGGGACTATCGCGACACCTCACGAGCTATCGCGACACCCCGAGGTATCGCGACACTTGGGACTATCGCGACACCTCACGAGCTATCGCGACACCTCACGAGCTATCGCGACACCCCGAGGTATCGCGACACTTGGGACTATCGCGACACCTCACGAGCTATCGCGACACCCCGAGGTATCGCGACACTCACGAGCTATCGCGACACCTCGACCCGACCTATCGCGATACACGGCCTTTAATGCATGAAAAGTTAGGTTTATTTTTGAGTGAATTGAAGGGTAGTTGAGCTTAATTTTAGGCACCTTGGTATAACTTTAGAACCTTGGAAGTGGGCAAAAGACCTAGAAACCAGAGAGGGATCTCCTGAACCCTGAGAGCCTGTTTTGACCCTTTAGTGCCTGAATGGTCATAACTTGACCATACGAACTCCGATTGATGAGATTTTGGTCTCGTTGGAAAGCTCGTTGAGAATCCTACGTGGGCCTTGACTGATTTTTGTAAGAATCATACGCGGAGTTTTAGAACATGCATTTTTAAGTTGACCTTTAGGTGGATCTAAGTGGTCCTCAGATTCAGGGGGTATAGTGAGTTACTACAGGGGGACTAAAATTATTGATGTATGCCTGTCAATTACTTGTGGTAAGAGAGCTATACTGACTGGTGAGTTTTTGCAGGAACATTGGGTGCACTCAAGGCAATCCAAAGCAAGCTAGCAAGGGTGAGTACCCAGCTTGGGAGAAGGATTCCTGGGCTTGTGTAGCAGTCTGTTCAACCAGCTAATTGAGGTTGGAAGATCTCTCAACCCTCCTTTGTCAATTCCTAGCCTAGGCTAAGTACGACTTAGGTGTGGTAATTAATTAGGGCAACGTTAGGCACGAATCAATTCCAAGAGTATTAATCAACCAAGTGCAAGAATTAAGTAGGTCTTAAGTGCGAAAACTCTAAGGGACAAAAGGTAAACTGGAATCGATCACTCATCAAGTGCGGAAATTCACTTAAGTACTCCTGACGACGCGATTTCAGACAAGACCATAAACATAATATTCAACTCAAAAGAACAAAGTGATTGGTGCAAATTAACCTGCAACGAGAGTGTGCTTAGGCCCAAGGGGGTAGATAAATCAGGCATATGAACCTTAGATCAGGCAGACACATAGGCCGAGACAGACAAAGCCTCAGATCCTCTGAAGCTTGGGTGATTACCCATACACTCCCAGATCAGAAACAAGTGATTCTGAGATGTCCTATCACATGGAGAGACCAGTAGGTAGTTCAGGGTTGGCTTATCTAGAAAAGCCAGAAGGACCATACAAGACTCAACTGGAATATATCAGGACGAATCGTCTAGGCGCTCGCATCTACGAAGATGGCCTGAGAAGATCGGTGGTCCAAATTAAGAACCCCGATCAACCCCATGGATTAGACCACCCGGTAGTCAAGTTTGAGAATGGAGCATACCTAGATAAAGAGGGGACTATATATGTAGTCACCACTCTTCCTGATAGAACTGATGAGTTTGGAAATGTGATTGCTGAGACTGACATGGGTGATATAGAGCAAGGTAACTTAGAGAGAGAGCCAAGAACTCCCCGTGGTAAATCTGTCTTGACCAGAATCATGACTCCAGAGTGGATTCCACAGGATAATAAAAGCATAGATCTGCTTTTAAACCGAGAAACCGATGAGGCTTTTTGGAGATATAAATTTGCTCAACCTCAGGAAGTGAGTGACCTCACAATCTATGAGTTTAAAGACCCTGATAGCCCAGGCCAAGTAACCTACCTAGACAATGCATCAGAGAGAATCTTCATGGTCACCGAGCTTGGCAGACATGCCTACACATGGAAGGGTGAATTTGTTTTTCCCCAACCAAGGTCTAATGTGTCCTTTGGTCACCAAGGAGCTGGGACCTCCCAAGCTCATGGAGCTCAAAGAGATAGAAGTAGAGACAAACCTGAGGTAAGTTTTGCCAACTCCCTGGGAAGAGAAAGAACGGGAACAGAAAGGAATAGAGTGGACCCTGAGAGACATAGAACCCCATGGAATCAAAGGAATGCTGACGATTTTCCTTTGCCAAGGCCGAGAGAACACACTAGGACCCTACGACCAACTCAACTGGTGAAGTCCATGAAGAATTACTTCGATGGCACGGGAGAACCTTATGACCATGTGGCAGAATTTCGGCAAGTATTGAAAGCTGAACAGGTAGAGGACCTATTCACACAATATAATGCTTTCGTTCTAACCCTTAGGAACACTGCCCTTACGTGGTTTCAACCATTAAACAAGAGGCATTTCAGAAACATAGATCAGCTCTTAGAGGCATTTATTGTTGAGTTTTCTAAGAGTGGAATCAGGCATAACACTTCCTCACTAATTCATAGCTTCAAACAAACACCTCAAGAGACGGTCAGACTAGCGGGAAGAAGATTTAGGCAGTACCTGGAGAGATGCCCGATGCTGGAGTTACCCACACCAGCCAAACAAGTGGCCTTGTTCCTAGATGGATTGTTGAGCACTAAGCTTAGGTCATATGTGTACCTGAAGGACCCCAGAACGATAGAAGAGTGCGTGCGCATGTGCATAGACATTGAGGACAATCTAGGTGAGGAGTTAGAACTATCAAAAATCTATAAGGATTCTGATAGCTCTAGTAACCTGACATCTGGTCAATCCACATCCATCGAGGAACTTGCAGAGAAGGTAGCCCGAAAACTAGGTGTCTCTAGCAAACAAATTCCGAGATTTGCCCCAGTTAAGCGGTGTTACAATTGTGGCGGTGACCATCTGGCAAGTGTATGTCCCATTATGGCCCAACCCCAGGTGAATCCTAGTAGCCAGTACTGCACCATAGAGCGCAGGTACACCAACCACACTGCACAAGACTGCCCATATAACAAACAAACTGTTAGGCAAAATTACCCTCAGCCATATCCACAACAGGGTAGATACCATAATCAGTACCCACCACAACAATACAACAGACCACAGCAAACTTATCAGCCACCGTATCAAGGGCAGCAGAGACCTCAACCAGTCCTAGTACAGCAACCTCCTGCTCCCACCAATGCAATCCCAGTGAAATATGCATCTGCTGAAGAAAATCCAAATAGAGCCATAGTCCCAGTCACCTCATTGCTATCAGACAACGATCCAAGTGACCATAGTTTTGACTCCACACATATTGATAGCCCACAGGCTTACTACATGCAGTCACCCGAGCCTAACGAGTCATACTATTATGAGGACCCAAGTGAAAATAGTGGGGAACCTGAGTATGCTAATGTCATGTACACAAACCCCAACGCTAGACCTCAACCTAGGCAGGTACGAACCCCATTTCCGAGAGGACCATGCTTCAAATGCCATGGAGATCACCTTATACGTGATTGTCCACTGCCTGTCCCTGCACAACCTCAACCAGTAACCATTCAGGGTTTCTGTCAAGACTGTGGGAAAGAACATCTCCTACGAGATTGCCCAAAGAACCCTAATAACATGCCTAAAATCACTCCTCTCAATGTTGTTGGGTTAGTTGTAGACTCCACAGGGAGTGTGACTTCCACTGCACCTGTGCAGGTGATCACAAGAGCCCAAGCACTACAACAAAACCAAGGTGTTGGTCAGGAAAAGAGCCCCGAGGTGAGTGAAACAGAGAGCATAACCAAAAAGAGGACTAGAGCCTGGAAGGATAGTCGTGAAAGAATGAAAAGGCAATGGGCAAAAAAGATAAATGAACTTGAAGAAAGCTTGAGAGAAACCAAGGCAAAAATCATAGAGATCACATCTCAACCGCACTCTCACACACTTCCACCGCTACCATCCCCATCACCCTCCATTCCTCCACCCTCTAATACACCCCACGTAACCCACCCACCACCCCGAGTAGGATCAGTATTAGCTGATCCCACTCCTGAAGGCTTGGACATGATGTTCAAGGCCTACCAGGCTCGACTTCAAGAAGGGCCAACAGCTGCAAACCTAGACAAGAGTTACCCTAGAGCAGATTTAGAGATTGAACGGATGAAAATGTGCATGAAAATGGTAGAACAAGCTCAAGCTATACTTGAGACTAGTCAAAAGTTCAATCAGACAAACTCTGTCAAGCCGGATTTGCATTTCCAAGGCTTACTAGAAAGATTAGAGCAGTTGGTAAACAAATCACAAGTTTCTTTACCTCCACAGGCTCAACCAGTTGTTGAAAGGGGAAGCTCACCATCAATGGGAGCTTATGTTCCTAATTCCACGGATGCTGGAATACCTCCTTCAATTCAACAGTACTCTCAAGAGTTCTTGCGGGAAATACAAGAAGAGAAATGGGCCAAGGAGAAGGGTAATTCCCCTCCTATTCCTGAGATTGATGATCTTCATGAACAATTTCCCCAAGACATTCCGTCTATCTATGGAGATCAAACGGAGCAACAAGCGGATGAGAGATTAGATTTTGAATCTAATTCTTTGCAAGAGCTGCCTCATTTCACTGGCACATGGGAATCTGAATCTCTCCAGATCAGAGCTCCCACAATATTGGTGAGAAATGAAGACTCAGTGATTCCGAGGAACACTGATGTTGTGAAGAACACAAAGGTTCAATGTCATCTCACTGTAGAGGAGCTCCTCAAGGCAAAACCGGAGCTCTGGAATCATGTGAAGGATCAGGTTCCAGAACTTGAATCCAATATACCAAAAGTAGGCTCTAAGCAAAAAGTTCCAGAAGATACCTCTCGACAAGATAGGAGACATGAGTGAAGGTGAAGAAGGTAATACTTATCTTCCAATCACCTATCAAGGTTACACAACCAAAGCAATTGTAGATTCGGGTGCGGGTGTTGCTATTGCGACCACCTCCTTGTGGAAGCGATGGGGCAAACCCACCTTAAGACCAACGAGAATGAAACTTCAAATGGCAGATGGTCATTTTGAAAGACCTCTAGGACTGCTTGAAGGGATAACTCTAACCACTTGTGGTGTAGAGTTTGAACATACATTTGCTATATGTGACTTTGAGAAAAATAATGTCTACGAGATGATCCTAGGAAGACCCTTCCTACGACAATTGCAAATAGTACAGGATTGGGGAACCAACTCCTTGTACTTACAGCACTTAGGGGTCACCACCAAGGTCAATTTGAAGGATTACACCTTCAGAGATGTACCACCCCTACAGTGGAATCCTATCCACAAAGCGAAAGAAGATTCTATCTCCGTGCATTCTGAAAGTTCACCTGAACCATCATGGCTGCATGAAGATACTCACTTGTGGATGTGCAAGGTCGCGGAGGAAGAAGAAAAGCGCCTAAAAGCGAGAGAAGAAGGAACTTCCCCAGGAGATAGACCAATAAAAGACCCAGCCTATACACCGATGATATTTCCAGATGAGGAATTTGAGCCTCATGGTTGGGCAGAAATCTTAGCTACCATGGACATTGCAGTCAATGAAGAACAATGGACACCTCATTGTGATGAGGAGGGTTATGATATTTCAGTGTTCATGTGTCAGTCCCTGTTGGAAGAATGTGATCCTAGGGAGTTCATAGAAGAAGAAGAGAGTGACGATGATCTAGAATCCATTGTGATGGATACTTACTTTGACTCGGAGGAACACTATTTAGAAGACATAGGAGTATTAGCCCAAAAAGAAGAAGAACCCCTCACGAGTATTAAAACGATAAATTCAAAGGAAAAAATGAAGGAGATCAGAAGATAAAGAAAAGAAAAGCAGTAAAACAAGAAGAGGAAGAATCATTGTTTGAAGTACCAGAAAATTTCAAGAAATATGAAGTGGAAGACCGAAAAATTTTGGTACGGATGCCTAAGAGAGAGGCCATTATAGGAGAAGCATATGACAATAAAGAAAAGATCAAAAAAATTGTAGTGACCATTGAAGGGAACGAAGAACGATGTACGTACATAGGAGATGACCTAAGTGCAAAAGAAGAAGCAGAGCTTGTAGCTCTATTAAGGGAATATAGGGATGTGTTCACATGGCACTATAGAGACTTGAAAGGAGTAGATCCAGAGATTTGCTCTCACACGATTCCAATGACCGCTGATGCCAAGCCCACCAAACAAAAGCCCTACACATATAATGACACTTATGCAGCCAAAATAAAGGAGGAAATTGACAGGCTGATTGAAGCTGGATTCATCTATGAGATTGAACACACTGAATGGGTGTCCCCCATTGTAGTGGTGCCCAAGAAGAATGGGAAATTGCGAGTGTGCATTAACCTTAAAAAAGTTAATGCCGCTACGATCTGAGATAGTTATCCACTTCCAATCACCGAACATCTTTTGGAGCGTGTTGCAGGCAAGGAAGTCTATAGCTTCCTTGATGGATTTTCAGGATACAACCAAGTAGCCATTGCCCCCGAAGATCAACACAAAACAGCCTTTGCCACAGAATGGGGAATCTTTGCATTTCGTGTGATGCCATTTGGGCTCACCAATGCACCTGCAACATTCCAAAGGCTCATGTGCCATGTCTTCAAAGAGTTCTTGCGGAAGAGCTTAGAAGTATATGTGGATGATTTATGCGCTCATTCCCAAGAAAGAAGTTACCACATCCCTGAGCTCAGACAAATCTTCAACAAGTGTAGAGATTATCGAGTGTGTCTGAATCCAGAGAAGTGTGTGTTCATGGTACGACAAGGTAAGATCTTAGGTCACATTGTTTCTAAGAATGGAATTTCAACAGATGAAGACAAGGTAAGAGCGATAGCAGAGTTACCAAGACCAAGAAATGTTAAAGAGGTACAAGCCTTTATGGGCCACTGTGGATATTACCGTAGGTTTATCCACATGTATGCCATCATAGCTAAACCTCTATATGGGTTGTTAACAAATTTTGAGTGGAATGAGGAATGCGAGAATTCCTTCAACGAGCTGAAAAGACGTTTGTGCACAGCACCAATATTGACTACTCCGGATTGGAGCAAAACCTTTCATGTCCATGTAGATGCCTCCAATGATGCAATAGGATGTGTGCTAGCACAACCCACGGGTGAGGGAAACCTAGATTTGCCGATAGCATATGCTAGTAGGCAATTAAATGCAGCTGAACGGAATTATACCACAACGAAAAGGGAAGGCTTAGGCATGGTATATGCTGTGAAGAAGTTTAGACACTATCTATTGGCCAATAAGTTCAAGTTTTTCACTGATCATCAAGCTTTACTATATTTGGTCAATAAACCCTGCAATACAGGCCGCTTAGTAAGATGGTTCCTCTTACTAATGGAATACGACTTTGAAGTTGTTGTCAGGAAAGGTAGAACCCATCTTAGGGCAGACCATCTTTCTCGCATCACTTCAGGAGAGCCACCGCAAGGAGTGTCTGATGAATTGCCCGACGCTTATCTGTTCAATTTAGAAGTTGTTCCTAAATGGGCAAATAAGTTGGTACCAGTCCTAACCTTCGGGCCTGCAAATAAGAATGTGAAAACAAGCAAAGAGGAAATTGTAAAATCACTAAAGTATCAAATATTGTCCGGAAGTATGTACAAGCAAGATACCGAGGGCGTATTAGCTTGTTGTGTCGAGGACGATGAACATACTAGTTGGTTGCAACAAGCCCATGAGGGATTGCTAGGAAATCACTACTCTAAACAACGAACATTGCAGAATCTAAGACGCTTAGGAGTGTATTGGCCTAGCATGGATAAAGAAATACAAGAGTGGATCCACAATTGTCCAGTGTGCCAGAAGAGACCCCCAGTGGAACATGCCACTCTTTATCACGTGTCAGTAATCCCAGATTGGAGTGCTCCATTGGTCGAGTTCATGAGATCGGGAACATTACCCAATCAGGCTAGTCTTGCAAGAAAACGGAGCATGGAGCAAGAGGCTCAAGACTATGCCTTAATAGGAGACAACCTATATACGAAGAGGCAAGCATGGTTACCTAAGACTGTGCATTCATGAATCAGACTATTTGAAGGTCTTAGAAACGGCACACAGTGGTACTGCAGGTGGACACTTTGGGCCTGACAGAGTAATTAAAACCATTCTATTCTCAGGACTTTGGTGGCTCACTCTTCATATGGATGCACATACTTATGTGAAGAAATGTGACACATGTCAACGTGCCCAACATCCGATAAGAAAAGATGAAATGTCTTTAAGGCCAATGATGGGAGGACGTGCATTTTCAAAGTGGGGTATAGACTTTGTAGGTCCCATCAACCCCCCAGCTAGAAACTCCCATGCCAAATACATTATTGTAGCCACAGATTACCTTAAAAAGTGGGTGGAAGTAAAAGCCACGACAAAGAATGATGCTCAAACGACGGCTAAGTTCTTATTCGAAAATGTGTTCACTAGATATGGGTTACCAATAGAGTTGGTTAGTGATAGAGGAACGCACTTCTTGAATGAGGTCATTGAAAATCTCCTTCAAGAATTCATGGTGATACATAAGAAGTCTGCCCCCTATCACCCACAAGCTAATGGACAAGCCGAGAGCACGAATAAGATCCTATGTAACGTATTGACAAAACTTGTAAATAATAAACGCTCTGATTGGGACAAACAACTTCATCATGCTGTTTGGGCATACCGAGTTGCCTACAAAACGGTACTCAATGCCACCCCATTTCAGATGGTCTTCGGACAGAATGCGGTGCTACCATTAGAATTCCTAATTCCAGCTCTAAGAGTAGCACAGGAGCATGAGTGGAATGGACATGAGTTGTCCTCTAGGATCTTTGATCTAGAACGTTTAGGTGAGACGAGGCTACGAGCAGCAGCAGGCATCTATGCTGCAAAGAAACGGCAAAAGGCATACTTTGATGCCCATGTGAAGGATAAGGGCTTGAAAGCAGGAGATCTAGTTTTAGTCTACACACTGAAACAACACGCAAGAAAGCTAGAAAAGAGAGGCTACGGACCTATGATTGTCAATAGGATCTCCACGAGTGGAGCAGTACAACTAGCCACTCTAGAGGGGGATGTTCTTCCAAACTATATTAGCGGATGCAGAGTCAAGCTGTATCAGGAACCCCTCACGGAGGAAATGCTAAGTCGACTCAATACTGCTAAGCAACGTAAAGAGGAGGAAAAACGAATTCGAGAAGAAGCACAGGCAGAGGCCTTAGAGCGTATCAGGCGAATGAAGCTGAGGAGACAAGGGAAGGATCAGTCTATGACTGACAATCCAGAGTCTCCAGGCTATCACATGGCCATGTGTGAGACTTCAAGTGGACGTACCCATAAGATAATGGACCGACGACCTTTTGTGACCCTAGAAATAGGACAAAGAGACATCACAATCAGAGTGAGAGCATTAATTGATTCAGGAGCAGCCACAAGTGCAGTTCGGCTTTCTTATTGCCAGCAGTTGCAATTGGAGGTAAAACCCTTAGAAGCATACCTGATAGGATTAGGAGGTGTGGAAACCCCTTGCAAGGGAGAGGTGGATCTTCCCCTCTACATACAAGAGGTCCACATGCCAACAAAAGTGCTAGTGTGTGAAGACGAGGATCTGACCGAACCTCTTGTCTTAGGCCAAGACTGGATCTATGATCACGCAGTCAACCTCAACCTAAGAAGTGGACTTCTTCAGGCTTGGGTAGGCCAAAGCCGTCTCACGATTGAATTAGAAAATCAAGCACTCAAACCAGTAGAACATTCACCAACTCCTGGTCCCTCCAGGAATCCACATGAAGATAACAATGTTGTTCTTGTCCAAACTTCTATGGTGCAGAGGATTGTCAATCGTACTAAAGGTATAGGAGCCAATAAGGAGTTCCTAACTGATCCAAAGAAGATTCTAAACGAGCAGACCGAACACCACCCGACACAAAGGAGGCTGATGATCAAGAGGCAGGAGCGCCAACCCGTACAACATGGAGCATCTCGTGGCGCGAAGCAGATCTGGATACGCAAGGGTGGAAAACCCACCACTCTAATAGCAGACTCTCAAGGAGACAAGAGACGAGCCTCAACATCAAGGAACAAAGTGAAGAAGCCCTCTAGGATAACCCCTAGGCATGCCATTTCTATTTGGGTTCCTAAGCGGTCAATGAAGGCCAGCCCTAATGCTAGACAGATATGGGTGCCCAAGGCCTGCTTACAAGCTCAAATTACTTCACCTTCAGGCACTAGAATGAAGCAACATTCACAAACACTCGTGGCCAACAACTCAGAAAACGAAAAAATACCTACACCACTCACTATCTCCACTCCCATCAACCCCAGGAATGTCTGGAAATGGGTACCCAAAAGGTCCCAAATACATCACACTCTCATCCAGAAATCTTCACCTGTCTTTAGCTCTAAGAGTTACGAATCCGCTATCAAAGTTTGGAAAATTAAACTGTGTATTAAACCCCCTGACCCCATTCTGTAAATCCGTCCACACTAACACAGGAGCATTCTGAGCCCATTGCATAACCAAAGTATGCATCTAGGATGACACTGACCTTTAATCACCACTCACACCTATCACAAACACTTCACCACTAACCACTGACCTCCGGGATTGTCATGTTAGTATTGTGAAGGGAACACCATTACATCTTGTTTCCTATGCAACACTAATGTGCCTTTCTTCTTCCAGCAGATAAGCAACCTACTCTCATGGCAACAGCGGCAGGCACAAGCTCTCAGGCAGGCTCTGGTGCTCCAATCAATTGGGATGCCATGCCAGTGGAGGCCCCACCAACAGCTCGGCCTCAAGAGTTCGTGAATGTGCGGAGAATTCCTATTCCAGATCCACCCAATGGCCTAACCGAAAGAGTAAAGGGGCATTCTCACTGGTTCAATGAGATGCCAGGAGATTTGGGAGACGCGGATCACATCTGGGAATCCAAGATGGAATGTGGAGGAGTGTGGTGGACCTTCCAGTTCTTCTCACGAGAATTCGAAGCATTGCAAAATGCAGCTCCACTTCAAGATATCTGGCAAAAAGCAGGATTACAAACGTATTTTAGTGCAGCTCTGCCTAAACCCGATTTCCTCAGGTGTTACTACCTAATTGCCACGCTGAAGCCGACAGGGGATAAAGATCATTCAGGCACATTCTGGGTGCCCTCCTTGTCAAATCTGGAGGAAATGAGGAAGTTCGAATTGAATGTCACTTTAATCAGGGAGGCACTTCAGATGTATGGCACGCATGTACCTTCTGACCGCGACCCCTTGATACCTGAGTCAATGAAAAGCAATAGAATCAAGAAGCTAAAAGAAATGTGCGCCCTCACCCCCAACATCGCCATACCTTTGCGGATGTGCCTCCAACACTTCGCATTCCCCGCTCAGGACCGTTTCACTCAACCTCACAAGAAAATATGGTATGGGCTATATCTAGCAGAGACTGGAAGCTTGCCCATCAATATGCCTGTATGGATCTTGGACCAAGTGTATGAGGCAGGCAAACGAGGAGTGAGGAAGCCCACTTTACATGGCTGTTGTGCACTTACAAGAATCATCTATAGATGTCTTGCATATGATGTGCCGGTTGCCAGAGCCTTAAAATATGCACAATTGGAGCTGTTCAAAGGGCGGAAGTCAGGGAGCCAGCCGGCAAAACGAATGCGTGGATCGCTCTCCCAGGTAACGATCCCTCAAGAAGCCACGACCGAAGCTTCTCCCCGACCAGAAGCTCAGGTCACACCTTTCACGATCCATCTTCAAGGAGTTCAAGCTGGGGAGGTGGTACAACCCGTTCCATCCGCCCCTCCACTGCCTACCGATGCAGAGTTTGCATCTATGGCCACCTTCACCGAAGATCCAAACTTCGATTTTGAAAGATTCCTGCAGACGGTCCCCCTATCAGACAGTGAAGATTCCCCTAACAATGTTGATCCGGGTGCATCAGTCCAAAGAGAACAGCCACGGGGCGAGACGAGCAGAGTACATGGGGAAGAAGTGGCACAACATCCTCATGACCCAAGCACACAAGTTCAGGAAGAAGTACAAAGACATGAGCCAGAAGAGAGTGAAGAGGAAGCCCCTGCCTACACGGCACAACTCAAGCGGCTATACAAGACAATCAGGCAAGTACAAAGAAGACACAAGATGACAGAAGAGGCGAATCGAGCTCTAGTGAACCAAATGCTTCAAGCCGAGAATGTAGATTCCCATTTTGTTGAATCATTGAATCTATTGGCGGACACATGTGGGATTGGGGAAGCATTGAGGACTATGGTCCATCGGGAGAACCCTACCTATGATCAACGAAGGATTGATACACGGCCACGGCAGGGAAAAATGATTCAAATGGAAGTGTCTACTGCCTTGCCTACCACCATTTCGGAGGATGTTCACATGGCTAGCCCAAATCCCACTGACAAACAAGATGTAAATACACAGGTACCATCTCCACCGTCACCTCCCATTCAACCCTCAGAACCCTTCTCCACTAGTCTTTCTGAACAACCGATATCCACCCAACATGAACCCATTGTACACACCTTCGTTGTTACATCCTTCCCTTTACCCACAACCATCACTCTCGCCCAAATTTTTGAACCCCAAATAGGTCATCCGGCCATCGATCAAACCATAATAGATCACCCCTCTTATCTCCCCGCCCTGGGACAACCACTTGCCACTAGCCAAACCTTATCCCAACCTTTTCCATTCACCCACACAGTTCCTTCCTCCCAACCTCTACCCACAGTACCCCTGTTAACCCCCTCAGAATCAACCCAAATCACCCAACCATCATTCTGGACAAACCTTGTAAACATACTCCAACAGGTGGAGAATTATAATAAAAAGTCCCTTCCCCAACCCCACTCCCCCACCTTCACTGCCACCACTATCACACCACCCACCATTCCTGTATTCACAGTGCACGAATCACACACTCTCACATCCGATCCCATGGACATCTCACCATCCACAGGATCACCCACCACCACTGTTATTCCAACATCACCACGTATCATTTCACTCACATTGCCATTTCCAAACACTGTAGGCACAACATCCACTTTTCCCTTTCCCATCTCCCGACCCCTTGCATCTTCCACCTCTACCCCTGCACCCACCTCATTTAGTCATGCACTCAACACCATGCTCGAAGCTGCTGCCCAACTTAAACAAGAATACAATTTATTAGAAGAAAACAATACAGAGCTCTGTACATTGTCATCCCACCTCCAGGCACGTATCACTGCCTTGGGGTTGTCTAATACGGAGTTACAGCAGGAGGTGACCACCCTCCAACAATATCAGGTGGAGCTCGAGTCCACACATACAGAGAAGCGTAGGGCAACGGAAGAACAACTTAGAGATCAGCTAGCCCCTAACGCTAGACTACAACGAAACATGGCTCTACTTCGACGCCATTTAGCGGCTGCCCAAGAAGAAAACAAAAGACTACAGCAACAAAATCAAGACAATCTCGAAGCAGCCATGGAAAATACCCCAAGGGCACCCATCGACCCTGCCAAATTTCAAGCCATCCCCTCAGAAACCATACAACAAGTATTGGAAACCTATGCCAATCTCTTAGAAGCACATGATCAGCTTGCTGACCAAGTCAAAGACCTACAGAAAGCCCAAGTGCCTACACCACACCAACGCGAACCTAAAGAGATGACCAACGCTGCAACCTCACCAGAGCCAGAATTACCAGTAACCAATGAGGTACTTGAGCTACGGCAACAGGTGGCAGAACTAAAAATTAAATTGTTACAGTATGAACGACCTCCCTCCCCACCTGATCAAACCATAGAAGAAGATACAGTAGTCATTCTAGTGGAGAAGACATTTGAAGACAATTATGAGCCTCAACCCCTTCCAGGAGGCAGAATTACGGAGGAAGTCCAGGATACATATGAGGAACCCCCATCAGCATGGATGAAGCAGGTAGAGGAGATGGGCCACACTCACGAAGAGCGCGTTGTGGTCAAGATTCGAATTTAAAGCTTGATAGTCAAGTAGGGAACACCGTTTTAAAGCTTCATTGAAGGTAAATATAAAAGTAATATCCAATTTAAATGGAAAGAGGTCTTCAAAGGGATAATCAGGTGATACCTATCCTTGATCAAGATTTTAATCCACCTTTTTGCATACATATGATTGAATCACATTCCTTAGTTTTAAAATTTGCTTGCACCTTCAAAGAATGTTAATGTGAGCATCGAAGATAAATGTGTGAGTTTTTTGAATAAAAACTAAAGGTAACAACGTTGTATAAAATAAAAGAGAAAATAAAGAGATAGAATGAAAGGAACGTGTGCCAATACGTAAATATATGTGTGCATGTGGCAAAAGAAAACGGGTTTTTTGTGTGTGAAGTCGACGCCTGGCAGAAGAAGATTATGGAAGGAAGCATCACGTGAATGGCAGGAAGGAAAAGTCGAGGAGAAGCGGCAGGGGAATTTCAGGCAGCATGTGTGACGAGGGATGGGGAAAGGTTTTTTTTGGCCTGCTGTCCCTATCACGTCTAAGAAAAAGTTTGGTCAATCTCGCTGGCGGAAGTCTGAGGCACAGAGGAGGACAACAGACGGAGAGGGGGAAGCGTTACTTATCTGAGGAGGAGTGCTGCTGATCCTTTGGGAAAGACAAGGCAAAGGGGATCTCTTCTTGGTCTCCATCTCGGTTGATTGTACCAGCTTCGCTTCGGGAAAGAACCATCAGCTCTGCCTTCTGCCACGGACGTCAAAGTAGGGATAAGTGCAGAATTGGTGAAACCTTATGATGCTATCATTTTGCACGGGCGAATTCTTTTTCTTCCTTTCCGATGAACTTCTGCACTCTTTCCGGTAACAATCTATTCTGATGTCGCATGTAAAAACTTTATAGCACGATCCTGATGATCTATTAAAGTAAGTTAGGCATTCATGATGATGGTTGTATGTTCCATTATCATGTTCCATTATCATGTTCCATTATCCCCGATAAATAACTAATAAACTATGTCCATAGGCATCAACATTTTCTGCAGAGCTTTTACTGTGGGAGCATAGGGGGGCACTTTGAAATACCGATCTGTTACTCCATGTTAATGACAACCGAGACGCTCGATGTCCATGTCTGTTCCTTGAAATTTCTGTATGATTAATGGAAGAAGCGTCATATATAGCTTCATTTTTGAATGATATGAGACCAGAAAGAATTGACATACTGGGCCATAGGCGATCGCTTCCATCTCATTTGCAAAACAATATGATGTTTGCAGTTTAATATGAAGAGTTGCAATCATTTGCATCAGACAGGTGTGCACTTCAAATTCTTTTGTTTCTATAAGCGATGTAGTTCCTGGAATGTATCTACTGTATCAGAACTAGACGCTGCTCATTTTGAAGCTTAGATAATGGTATCTCATTTGGTATTGCATCATCTGTGCACATAATTTCGTATAGTTTGATCTAGAATAGTGATTTTCCATGGATGTATTTGCGACTTCTGTCATGTTATTGTTTCATTGAAATGAATTCACGTAACTCTTTACACTATCTTCTAATGATGCTAGTACATTCTGACAGTTTCTGTGAAGATCGAACTTAATCTCTTCAGACTACCATGTGCTATATTCTGATATGATCATTTTAATAAATCTCTGAACATGGTGATTGCGCATAAATATGACGCTTGCTTTCAAATGATCTACATAAGATATTATGTGTTGCTGTGAACCGATTTTCAAAAATATTCATCTGAGGATATCCAAGTTACTTCATCTTATGTATATAAATATAAACATATAGTTAACATTTTGTTTATCTTATATGTCTGAACAGTTATGGAATAAAAAAGAATCCGCTCTTCTGACTTCAATGTTTTCACATTTCATCGAAAATATAGAGTACATTTCGCTACATTCTCTGCAGGATGTATTGTAAAGATGAGAATGATAGGGTTATGCGCAAAAGTAAAATATTGCACATAGCATATAAGGCGTATACTTAACACATATGTTTGTGTATATAATAGATGCATCTGTCGTTACTTGTTCACAAACATCGTGGGAAAATATTGCTACTCCTACGCACGTAAAAATGCAATCAATGTTTGGAGCTTTTCTCTTTCAAATAATATGAAAGAACAATTATTCCTTTTGATACTCATAACGTTGCTTAATTAAGAAAAATATAGGACGGTGAATACAAGAAGTTTTTCCTCTATTGTCACGTAATTCGAAACCCTTTGTTTGTCAATGTACTTGTTGTGCATATGCTTTTAAAGAGTTGAAGAATTTATACCTACTTCCTTCTAGGAAGGTTTAGGAGTTTCGCTTACTTAAGAGTACGAGTCTATTAAAAACTTGATTGGATGTATAAATTGTAAGAATGCTCATCACTCAAACAATTTCTCAGTACCTAAGCATTCTTTTCCCTCTTGTTAAGAGCTTGAGCTTTTGAAGCTCCATACAAGTTCTTACATTCTTCTCTAGTAAACTCTCGTTCGACTTCCTCCCTCCTTTCCACGATCCATCGCGACATACCTGGTGAACCCGACGTGAAAGGAGGAGAGTGTAGAGATCCTGATCCTAGTTTAAAGAGTGGTGCGGTTGAGTGAGCTCATTGTGCTTGATCATTTATGGGTGACGCAACAATGGATATTATAACCCAACTCCTGCGCTTTCAGCAGGACGAGAAAAGACGGAGTGCCATTCAGGCATTTCATGAGCGAGTAATCAGAAGAAGTGGATATTTCAGTGGTAAAAATGTTACTCGTTTTTGTAAGGAATATGAATTGGAGGCACGATACCTTGGTACGGGTCTTACACCATTAAGTGACTAAGAACTAATAGACAACTTTGTATACGTTTCAGAATTGCATTTGCGTGACCGACTAGTTGTGGATGCACCTCGACTAGTTGTAGAAGGGCAAATAAGATGGTCACAATATAAGATGATGCTCACAAGGATGTTTGCGCTGGATGACGAAGATAAAGTGACTAGATCCACATTTCTAAAGTGGATACATAAACCAAAAGATCAATCCATTTTAGATATAAAAAGGGAGTTTGATCAGCAATTTGCGGACTTATCTGATTATGATAGGAGGGCTATAGATCAAGAAAAGGTATCCTTGTTTCTTCGGGCTATAGATTCGAAAGCCCGAGAAGAAATTTTTCCACAATTACAACAGGTAGGAACTGAGTCTGGTCTTACCGAAGACTGGGGTAATGTGGATGAAGTTGTTAGAGGATACGTAGAAAAGCAAAGAACTTTGTCTAAGTTCATGCAGAGCTGGCATGATGATATGCAAGAAGAACAAGCTCAGGCTGTTCAGCAACCTATACAGAACCCTCAGGTAAACCTACCAACACCAAAGGATGTTGTGCCCACTAATACAATGGAAGATATGTTTAAAAAATTTAGTGATCTTACAATTCAAAGTATGAAGCAGTTGATTGAATCTCAATCTTTACAAGCACCGGCACCTAAAAACCCAAAAGCTCCTGAAATTAAAAGATGTATTTGGTGTGACTCTTTGGAGCATAACAGATACTCGTGTGAGAGCTTCAAAGAAGCATTGGCAAAGAATTTGGTATTCGTTAAGGAAAAGATGATATATGACTCTAAGACTGGAGAAAAGGTAAACATTAACTTTGGTCGGGGAGGCATGAGAATATTCTTCCCTGGCACATGTGAAAACGTTGCTTCAACATCGCATACGTATGCATGTCAGGTAATTGACGAAAATAATGATATAGAACCGTGGTCTAAAGTGATAAAGTCCTTAGATCGCGGGAAGATGCATCATGAAATTTTAAAAACAGCCAGTAATGAAATCCGAGGGGTAAGTGGATGGAATGATCCTGTAGATACTCTCTCGGTTGTTACATATCTATGCTCTTCGGTAGAGCATGAAGCAGTCGTGGAAGAGAAACGAAGGAGAACCAATGAAGGTGAAGAGGAGAAAAGAAGAACTAGGCGTCAAGTAGAAGCTTCACATGAACAACCTCAAATACCAAACCAAAATCAACCAACACAAACAAACCAACCCACTCAAATAGATCCACCATCACAACCGACAATAATCCAACCAAATAAAATTCCGACTCAAGTTCAAATTCCTACTTCTGCTGAGATGCCAGTCCCTACCCACGATAATATTCCTCCTCAAGATCAAGAAATGCAACCTGTGAGAAAAGGACAAGGAAGAGTGAGAAATCCCTCATATATGCTAAAATCGCACATAGAGCAAGCCACAGATCTTAAACAAGTTCTCGAGAAAAGAGTGCTCGATAGTGTAATCGAATTTACACTCGGTGAGTTATTGGGGATAGCAAAAAGAGAATTTCTAGAAGTAATAATTGACCTTTTAAGAAGAAAACGGCAACCAATAGTTGACATGCAAGAGATTGAAAGAATGGATGAAGAGACTCCTGTTCATACTGTGCAAGCACAAGTACAAGAGCTAAAAAATGTACTTGAACCAATTGAGACTAATGTTCAACCATGCGTGCATGAGGAAATATCCTTGGAGCGGAATCCTTCAGAAATAACTCCTTCGAGTTATTATACTAAAGATCATTGGGCTCGAGCCACAACTGAGACGCTGGTGAGATTAGAAAAAATTAGCACTCCAGTTGTCGCTCTTATCGATCACGGATCTGAAGTTAACTTGATGTCCAAAGATCTTTATATGAAGGGGAAATGGCCAATAGACATGCAGCCTGGTTGGAGAATTAAGGCTGCGAACTCGATGCCAAGTGAGTTGTTTGGTGCATGCCCGCAGGTTCTAGTTACAATTGGAGACGTTAGTGATTATCAAAATTTTTTCGTGCAAGATCATTCTAGTTATTCGTTGATTTTAGGGCAGCCATATATTACTGCCTTAAGAATGGAAACAAGAGTCTTGGAAGATGGATCGGCCTATGCGCGAATCCGTAGTAAGGATGGAAAAAAGGCAGTCCAATTCATGACGGTATGTGTAGATCATATCAAGAATAGGACTTCTCTTCGGACAAGACCTATTCCTGAAGAATTCGAGGATCAAAGTTTTTAAAGGAAGCTTTCATAAGTCGGGACTATGAAAGCTTGAAAAGTGAAAAGATCCCGAATGTAAATATGTTTATATCAAGTTTTATAGCACTTTCTTCGACAAATTCATTTCAGTTTCGTGTTTTTTCTGAGTTAAAAAAGTGGGAAAAACAATACATAGTAGATCTTCAAAGAAACTTTCATGGATGTAGAGTGCTTAACTTCGACGAGGAAATCTCCGGAGTCTTTGATGAGATATCCTTTGCAGACACATTGTTTGATCTGCAAGAGTTAATTCAAGGAAAAAGGAGTGATTATGTGATTCAAACGCACTCTATTTCCATGTATAAGGAAATAGCAAAGTTTGAGCAAGATGAAACAGGTAAAGAAGTCTTCGTTGAAACAAAATACAAAACAATTGATAAAAAGATAAAGCCAGTCGCAGTTCCGCTTCCTGAAGATAGTAATAAACTTATGGATGATGTAAAATCTCAGCCACCTCTCAGAGATAAAAGAAAAATAGGCCATAAATTCACTAAAGAAACACTTGAGCAAATTCAATTGGGGAAAGATGGTTTCCTCAGCGAAAAAGAGAAGAATGTATTCTCTCGGATGTTATTTAAGCATGGAAAAGCCTTTTCTTTCAATGTCCAAGAAATTGGATGTGTAGATCCGTCTGTGGTGACACCTATGATAATTTTCACAATACCACATGTACCTTGGAATCTCAAACCAATTCCGGTACCAAAAGCTCATATTTCAAAGCTAATTGATCTGTTGAATGACAAGATTAGAATGGGGATTCTTGAGCCATCAAGTGCTCCTTATTCTAACCGTTGGTTTACTGTACCAAAGAAGAATGGGTCATTAAGATTTATCCAAGATCTACAGCCAGTGAATAAAGTGACAATTAGAAATATGGGAACTGGGCCTATTGTAGACGAATATGCAGAAGCCTTTGCAGGAAGATCTATTTATTCAATGGGAGATTTACACTCTGGATATGATCAATTCCAGCTAGCTCTCGAAAGCCGTGATTTGACCACTATGAGGACACCACTTGGGCTTGTGCGCATGTGCACTTTGCCGCAAGGTGCCACGAACTCGGTGGCACATATGATGAATGGTATGCATAAAATTCTTAGGGATTTTATTCCACATCTGACTATGCCATTCATTGACGATGTCCCTATTAAAGGCTGTGAAGAAAGAGATAGAGACGAGACTCTTGATGAGGATGGATGTAGGAATTTTGTTAAAAAGCACATAACTGATTGCGAATCCATTCTCAGTCGGCTGGAAGAGGTTCATTTGACATTGTCTGCTGAAAAATCAGTATTTGGAGTGCAAGAGGTTTTAATAGTAGGAAGTTTATGTGGACCTAAAGGAAGGAAGCCATGTCCAAAGAAAGTAGATGCCATTCAACACATGAAAGAGGTCTGCTCCTCGATCACTGAAGTAAGGAGGTTTCTTGGGGCATGTGTTTTCTATGTTGTATGGATTCCCCATTTTGCCCATATTGCTGACCCACTTTATCAATTGCTTAGGAAAGGGCAAAGATTTCAATGGAAAGATATCCATACTCAAGCTGTGAGAAAATTAAAGAAAGCACTTGCAGAAGCTCCATTGCTTAGAAAGGCTGATTATACTGATAATAAAGAAATTTATATCACCATAGATACGAGTCCGACAGGTATAGGTTGGGCGATTGGCCAAGAGGATGATGAAGGAAAAAGATATGCAATTCGTTTCGGAGCTAAAGTTCTAAATGTTCGCCAGAGAGGTTACCCTCAAATTAAGCGAGAACTTTGGGGAATAGTGACTGCACTAAAGAATGATAAAGAATATCTGATTGGGGCAAATGTGGTAGTGGAAACAGATTGTTTACCATTGTTGGGAATGATCGTGAATTGTTCCACTGCAGACATTGCCATGTTAAGATGGATAGCATACATTAAGTCACTAAACCCTGAGTTTGTTCATATAGCTGGAAGGAATAATGTGGTGGCTGATATGCTATCACGAGCTATATATGAAAATGAAGATTCGATGACTTCTAATGATGAAGAGATAGGTCTGGACTTTTATGCTTCACATGTACATAATTTGAGCCTAAATGAAGCATCTACTGGACTAAATAGAAAAGAGCCTAAGCGTCAAAATGGAAGGCTTGGGATTTGTACTGAGTCTTCAAGAGAAGTTCAAAGAAGCTTAGGAAGAGGGAAAGATAACATGTGGATAGAAGAAGAACCTTACAAGATCCAAATAGGAATAACAGAAAGATTTAATGAAGACGAATATGAAAATGAGTGGAAGGAAATCGGGAGATATTTAAGTATGAAGTGTCCTGATCTTAGTTGGAGCAAAGAAAAATTTCGTACCATTCGAAGAAAGTCAAGCAATTATTTCCTGAAAGATGGATTACTCTGGAAGCGAAGGATTGGAATAGGTAAGATGCCCCAGCGAGTTGTAGGTTGTGAAGATTCGAGAGGAAGGATTATGCGTGAAATGCATAGCTCACTATGGGCCGGTCATAAAGGCTTTCAAGGAACTTATGAAAAGATAAGGGAAAGATACTGGTGGCCTGGGATGTATGTGGATACCCAAAATTACGTAGCCACTTGTAAACCTTGCCAGATGTACTCCAATGTTAGACATAGAGATGAATTACATCCAACATATCCTCTTAATATTCACTATAAGTGGGTTGTTGATTTAGTTACAATGCCATTAGGGGTGCATCAGATGAGGTATATTGTGTTAGCAAGAGAAGATCTAACAAATCATGTTGAAGGAAGAGCTCTAAGGACGAAAACTACAAGCAATGTATGCAAGTTTCTATTAGAAGATGTGTTTAGTAGATTTGGTTATGTGGAGAAAATAGTTGCCGATAAAGGTGAGCTTGATGCTCAGGAAGCCAAAGACTTCTTTAAAAAATATGGAATTCGATTATCGCTCACCACTGCTTACAATCCCGAAGCTAATGGTAAAATTGAGCGTGGTCACCCACCAATTATTAAAGCTTTGGCTAAGGCTTGTGAGGGGAAAATAAAGAATTGGCCAAATTACCTTCCCTTTGCCCTTTGGGCAGACAGGATGACATACACTAGGACTACTGGATATATGCCAGCAGAACTGATGTATTGTCAAAAACCTATTTTGCCGACAGAGTCACATACTTTAGCATGGACTTCCTTGCCTTGGGAAGACGAGGTGTCGAGAGAAGATCTTCTAGCAGTGCGGATTCTTCAACTAGAGAGAGGAAGAAATCTGGTAGAAGAAGCTGCATTTAAGCTTAGAGCTTCTAGAGAGAAAAATAAAGTTGCATTTGATAAGTCCCACAGGTTAAGGCCTAAAAGGTTGAAGGAAGGAGACTGGGTACTTGTCTATGATAGCTCATTGAATACTCAATATGAAGCTCGAAGAAAACTGGTTAAGAGATGGTTTGGTCCCTATGTGGTATGTAAAGTTTTTGATAATGGAACATACTCACTTAGAGAATTAGATGGGACCAAGTTAAAGGATTTAATTGCTGGAAAGAGAGTTAAGCTCTTTAAAAGAAGAGAGAATGAGAATTATGAGACAATAATAAATGAAGACGAAGAAGAGGGAAGTGAAGAGGAAGGAAGTGGAGATGATGAAGATGAAGACATCAATAAGGAAAATGATTAAAATAAATTATATCGTAAGATGATGTATATATATATAAAAACATGTATAAATATATGTATGTATATAATAAAACCATGTAGACAAATAACAAGATACGAATCCGTCTAGATGTAATAAATAAGTAAAGCAGCAAATGAATTAAATGTATGTGTTTTACTTATTCATGACATTCTATTAATACTAATTTTGTTCCTTGCAGGGTACTGACAGAGATTTGTGATCAGGTTATTAATAGGAAGTCTTTTAGGTTTGATTGGACTGTTTAACTATCTTAGGATCTGAAATGGACAGTGAAGATTCCAATGATACATCCATTCCTGAGGGTAGCATTCCTGAAAGATTTAGAGAGACGTCAAGGAGTGTGCCTGAAGGGAGAACCTTAGATAGTTCTTTCATATCGACTTACTTGCTCCCTACACCTGAAAATGAAGAAAGAATTCCTGTAGAAGAGTTTGTTAAAGATCGTATCACTAGGGAGACCTTGATCTCATCATTAAATGAAGGAAGTGTGCTCAGGTATCGAAGGGCACGAACATATGGAGAAGATGACACTTCGGATGACCGTGAGTCATATATGGAAGTGGACCCAACAGCACTTCTTGTATATAGTCGTGACTTAGCAGAATATGCAGAACTTTTACAACAGCTTGCCTTGTTCCGTAGGGAACGTGAAGGGGGTGAGACGTCTTAAAGATAGATTAAAATGTTGTATTAAAGCTATGTGTAAATAATGTTTATTTTGAATCAAGTTAGGTTTTTTTTTTATGAAAAATAAAGTCAGGAAAGATCCTCGGAGATCGGCAAGAAAACGAATACCAATATATATAAATAAAGCCAGGTAATATTTTCCTTTTGAATAACTATTTTTATATAAATTCGTGTGAAATAAGCTTCTGATTTATGCAGGATGACCAAGTTTAAGTTTTTTTCTAAAGAAAGAATGATTAAAGGCGACAAGCTCGAGCGGCTTCTGATTTTATACTGGTGAGATGTTATTGTTTCAGTTTCTTTTTCTCTCATGCATATATGTGTATGTATGTATATATATATATCCATATGAAAAGACTACATGGGTTGGGCATATAACATGTAAATAAATGCATAATTAAGAAAAATTAAGAAGAACAAAAATCTCGTGCCACTAATTAGATTACATGTAATGTATAAGGACCAGGATCATATGAGTAAGATTAGAAGATGGACTAGAACTTTCGAGAGCAAGACCTAGGAAGGTGAAGGGAAGACCTAGACTAAGTATCTGTATATAGTAGTGTTTACGAGCACTTGATGAGTGAGACACTTCGACTTCTACTCTTGATCTCTCATCTGACCTAATCTTCAGACAGATTATATCTTGAGAAAAGAATTCTTATACCAGCCAGCTATCTATGTGTATGTGTATGTGTTGTTGGGTGCTGCGATGAGCTAGTAGGCGCGTGGAACTACCTTGGTCGGGTGATCAGGGCCACGAGCTGACGCTAGTTGTGTCGTATGGCCTAACCTACATGTTGTTACGCGCTCATACGGGTTGATAGGCGGGTGGAGTCACTCTGACCGGGTGGTTAGAGCCACGAGCTGACGTTAATTTCGTATGAGGCTGACATTGTGCATCGTGCGCTATGTCGGGTCGGTAGATGGGTGGTCTAAACCTGGCCGGGTGGTCAGGTCCACGAGTCGCATCCGATTTCGACATAGGCCGAAAAGTGTGGAAAAATAAATAAAATAAAGATAAAAGCAAAGATATAAAGGTTGAGCTGGGATAAAGAATTAAAATAAAGAAAAACAGAATAAAAATATGAGAAAAATAAGAAAAGGGTCTGATGGGGTTCAGATGATGGAAGATCAATAGGGAAGCCAGAAGCGAGTTTCATAAATCGAGTTAGTGAAGACTGGTATATGCAAATGCTTCAGATAGGCTACTAGATCTGACCGGGTCGAGTTAACGAGAGAGCTAAGAAGTTTTCGATTTACTCATATGATTTCTAGTCTAAGTGCATTAGTGTATTCTGATATGTTGTATGAGATGTTTTTGTCTACCCTCTTCTCTTAATGTATGCCAAGTTCAATGTGTTTTCAGATTTCATGCATCAAGTTAAAATTTTCTTTAAGTCTTGTTTATATGCTATGACTACTTGATCCTTGCTTGTGTTTGATGTTATGAATGCAAGGTTGGCGCATCCGGAGGATGCACAGGTTCAGAGGGGGTGGATGTGGTCAAGATTCGAATTTAAAGCTTGATAGTCAAGTAGGGAACACCGTTTTAAAGCTTCATTGAAGGTAAATATAAAGGTAATATCCAATTTAAATGGAAAGAGGTCTTCAAAGGGATAATCAGGTGATACCTATCCTTGATCAAGATTTTAATCCACCTTTTTGCATACATATGATTGAATCACATTCCTTAGTTTTAAAATTTGCTTGCACCTTCAAAGAATGTTAATGTGAGCATCGAAGATAAATGTGTGAGTTTTTTGAATAAAAACTAAAGGTAACAACGTTGTATAAAATAAAAGAGAAAATAAAGAGATAGAATGAAAGGAACGTGTGCCAATACGTAAATATATGTGTGCATGTGGCAAAAGAAAACGGGTTTTTTGTGTGTGAAGTCGACACCTGGCAGAAGAAGATTATGGAAGGAAGCATCACGTGAATGGCAGGAAGGAAAAGTCGAGGAGAAGCAGCAGGGGAATTTCAGGCAGCATGTGTGACGAGGGATGGGGAAAGGTTTTTTTTGGCCTGCTGTCCCTATCACGTCTAAGAAAAAGTTTGGTCAATCTCGCTGGCGGAAGTCTGAGGCACAGAGGAGGACAACAGACGGAGAGGGGGAAGCGTTACTTATCTGAGGAGGAGTGCTGCTGATCCTTTGGGAAAGACAAGGCAAAGGGGATCTCTTCTTGGTCTCCATCTCGGTTGATTGTACCAGCTTCGCTTCGGGAAAGAACCATCAGCTCTGCCTTCTGCCACGGACGTCAAAGTAGGGATAAGTGCAGAATTGGTGAAACCTTATGATGCTATCATTTTGCACGGGCGAATTCTTTTTCTTCCTTTCCGATGAACTTCTGCACTCTTTCCGGTAACAATCTATTCTGATGTCGCATGTAAAAACTTTATAGCACGATCCTGATGATCTATTAAAGTAAGTTAGGCATTCATGATGATGGTTGTATGTTCCATTATCATGTTCCATTATCATGTTCCATTATCCCCGATAAATAACTAATAAACTATGTCCATAGGCATCAACATTTTCTGCAGAGCTTTTACTGTGGGAGCATAGGGGGGCACTTTGAAATACCGATCTGTTACTCCATGTTAATGACAACCGAGACGCTCGATGTCCATGTCTGTTCCTTGAAATTTCTGTATGATTAATGGAAGAAGCGTCATATATAGCTTCATTTTTGAATGATATGAGACCAGAAAGAATTGACATACTGGGCCATAGGCGATCGCTTCCATCTCATTTGCAAAACAATATGATGTTTGCAGTTTAATATGAAGAGTTGCAATCATTTGCATCAGACAGGTGTGCACTTCAAATTCTTTTGTTTCTATAAGCGATGTAGTTCCTGGAATGTATCTACTGTATCAGAACTAGACGCTGCTCATTTTGAAGCTTAGATAATGGTATCTCATTTGGTATTGCATCATCTGTGCACATAATTTCGTATAGTTTGATCTAGAATAGTGATTTTCCATGGATGTATTTGCGACTTCTGTCATGTTATTGTTTCATTGAAATGAATTCACGTAACTCTTTACACTATCTTCTAATGATGCTAGTACATTCTGACAGTTTCTGTGAAGATCGAACTTAATCTCTTCAGACTACCATGTGCTATATTCTGATATGATCATTTTAATAAATCTCTGAACATGGTGATTGCGCATAAATATGACGCTTGCTTTCAAATGATCTACATAAGATATTATGTGTTGCTGTGAACCGATTTTCAAAAATATTCATCTGAGGATATCCAAGTTACTTCATCTTATGTATATAAATATAAACATATAGTTAACATTTTGTTTATCTTATATGTCTGAACAGTTATGGAATAAAAAAGAATCCGCTCTTCTGACTTCAATGTTTTCACATTTCATCGAAAATATAGAGTACATTTCGCTACATTCTCTGCAGGATGTATTGTAAAGATGAGAATGATAGGGTTATGCGCAAAAGTAAAATATTGCACATAGCATATAAGGCGTATACTTAACACATATGTTTGTGTATATAATAGATGCATCTGTCGTTACTTGTTCACAAACATCGTGGGAAAATATTGCTACTCCTACGCACGTAAAAATGCAATCAATGTTTGGAGCTTTTCTCTTTCAAATAATATGAAAGAACAATTATTCCTTTTGATACTCATAACGTTGCTTAATTAAGAAAAATATAGGACGGTGAATACAAGAAGTTTTTCCTCTATTGTCACGTAATTCGAAACCCTTTGTTTGTCAATGTACTTGTTGTGCATATGCTTTTAAAGAGTTGAAGAATTTATACCTACTTCCTTCTAGGAAGGTTTAGGAGTTTCGCTTACTTAAGAGTACGAGTCTATTAAAAACTTGATTGGATGTATAAATTGTAAGAATGCTCATCACTCAAACAATTTCTCAGTACCTAAGCATTCTTTTCCCTCTTGTTAAGAGCTTGAGCTTTTGAAGCTCCATACAAGTTCTTACATTCTTCTCTAGTAAACTCTCGTTCGACTTCCTCCCTCCTTTCCACGATCCATCGCGACAGCGTAGCAACTCAGATGCTAGCAATGAAGGCCATTGAAGAAACCATACTTCAATCTGAGTATTTCAGGCACCTTGCTCCTAGACGACTCATCACGAGCTCTGAATTACAATATAAGCCATATTTTGTATTGTTGGCGGACTACAACGTAGAGATCAAAAGAGTCACCAACAAGTGCCCTACCTTCGCCACCCAGTTCGAACCAGAAGATATACCAGAGGCAGCTAGAAAAGGGGCGATTTTCCAACCTACTTGGAGGCAAAGATTACTGGAAACATACCCGGACATGCTAAGAACATGGGATCACGCTCCCATGCATTTGAAGTATAACCCTTGTTATGGGCCAGTACAAAGAAGAAGATCATGGAAAGCCTTCGCCATCAAGGTTCAGAACAATGTAACCTGTAGAGAATGGCTTAATTACCCTGCCATTGCACCCCCAACCGGCACCCCCACAGTATCTTACATGATAGCAACCATCAGACATTGGATGCCACGCCTCCACCCCATGCCAGATGTGGCTGCCCAGATGATGCTCAAGATATTCGATATGATGCAGGTGGTGCTCAAAACTTTCCGCAATGTATGTCATATTCAGCCTCCGATTCCCGGTTTCATCAATGGTAATTATGACCTCCTATATGATATGAGCACAACCCCAAGCATACGAGTTGCTTATGCATGGCACGCACGCATCAGATATCTCCCTGCCTGCTATAAGCAAACTTTCGACGATATGTTTACCACGGGGTTCTGGGAGTCACACTCAGAAGTGTTCGCACCAGGCCCAACCCACCTGCTCCATCTATTTGCGTGTGAACAAACCATGCACTCAGAACTCTACACAACGCCACAACCAGACATACCGGGTGCAGTCAATTGGGAGACCCTCCAGAGAGACTTGGTTCGGGGACTACGCATCAAGGAACAAGAAGTGGCAACCGACCTCCTGCAAGAGTACATTGATCAAACAGTGGAGCAGAGGTCTGTCAGAGGCGACAGACGCTAGGGGGGGGAGAGTGTTGGCTGTATACGAGAAGAAGCAAGTACGAGCATACAAGCAGATCTAGCACTAAGGCAACCCTTTATTTTTTCAAAACCATTACACCAGTTAAAAGTGATTCTCATCACTAAAAACCCCTGTAAATACCATTTTCACCTTTTTGTAGCTCCATTTTGTACAAGCCGAGGAGTCCTTGAGCTTGAGGGGCCTTAGAAGTAGTTGCCTGCCAATTTTCATAATTTTTAGATCTCGTTTGAGCCCTCAAATAAGCCCTGGAACCTAATTTTTAACTAGGCCGGACACTAGGTCTGGACAGGGCCAAAGCTAGTCAAAAACTATAAATAGAGCTAGAGAGCTCATTTTTGGGCTAGCTTCTTGTAGTTTTGAGCTTGTATGAGAACTTTGTTGCAATAGAAGTGATTCCATTGTCTTACTCTCTTTGTTCTTGCCGTGTGTGCGCGTGTGTGTGTATGTGTGTGCATGTTAGTGTGCTTCTCACTCACGCACTTGTGCCTATCCTAAGAAGATTGAGACAATCCTTGATTGGCAACCACCTTCATGTGTTCGAGATGTACAATGTTTTTTGGGTTTTGCCAATTTCTACAGGATATTCATCAGAAATTACTCCAAGATAGTGACACCTCTTAGCAAGCTTAGATGGAACTCCAAATTTCATGGACTGAAGAAGCAAAAAAGGCCTTTCAGACCTTGAAATCAGCATTTACTACCGCTCCAATTCTAGTTCATCCTGATTCCAGTAAGCCCTTCTTCCTTGAGACAGATGCATCAGACTTTTCTCTAGGGGCCATTCTTTCCCAATATGGAGATGATGGACGCCTACATCCAATTGCATATCATTCAAGGAAGTTTTCCCCTCTAGGAATTAATTATGAAATTCATGATAAAGAACTTCTTGCCATAGTAGACACGTTTGATACATGGCGTCACCATCTAGAAGGAGCAGCTTATAAAGTCACTGTGTATTCAGATCACAAGAACCTAGAGTATTTTTATGACCACCCGGATTCTCAATAGAAGGCAATCTCGATGGAGTAACTTTTTATCCAGATTCGACTTTGTCATCACATATCGTCCAAGACGTCAACAATGTCAGTCAGATGCCCTGTCCAGAAGATCTTATCTTGCACCAAAGAAGGGTGAAGAGGCCTTTGATCAACAAGAGAGTGTATTACTCAAGCCTGAGCATCTCTAGTTAGCAGCTATCTCTTCAAGCCATCATGAAGATTCAGCTTTGAATCAGTTGATCCGTGAGAATCTACCACAGGATGAATTGTTTTGTAATGTTAAGAAGAAAGCTCAAGAAGGAAAATTCCAAGAAGTAAACGAATTTCAGGAAAAGGATGGGTTACTACTATATAAGAACCTATTGTATGTCCCTCCAGGAAAATCCAGGATCCAAGTGCTTCAACAACGCCATGACAACCTTGCAGCAAGACATTTTGGAGTGAACAAAACAATAGAACTCATATCAAGGGACTTTTGGTGGCCTCAGATGTGGAAGGAAGTCAAAGAATACATTCAAACATGTGATACTTGCAATAGATCTAAGGTACCCCAACATAAATCTCATGGCCTCTTACAACCTCTACCTATTCCAGAAAGGCCATGGGCTTCATTGTCTATGGATTTCATCACAGATCTACCAAAGTCAGATAAGTGTGATGCCATTCTTGATATTGTGTATAGATTTACAAAGATGGCACACTTAATTCCAACTACCAAGGCAATCACAGGTGCAGCCACTGCTAGAATTTTTCTCAGGTATATATTTAGGCTTCATGGATTGCTTGATGACATTGTCAGTGATCGAGCTCCACAATTCATATCCAGCTTTTGGAACAGTCTTTGCAAGCTCCTTGGTGTGCAAGTTAAACTATCTACAACAAATCATCCACAGACTGATGGACAAACAAAACGGGTGAATCAAGTCCTAGAGCAATATCTCTGTTGCACTAGCAACTATCATCAAAATGATTGGTTTGAGCTTTTACCCTTTGTAGAGTTTGCTTATAAAAATAGTGTTCATGCATCTACCAAGTAGACTCCCTTCTTTGCAAATTATGGACAACATCCAAAGGTGGATATACAACTCTCAAATCATGTCAAGAACCCAGCTCCTAGAGACAAGGCCCAGTACCTGACGGACATTCACAAAGAACTCAAGGAAGAGATCCATAAAGCTCAAGAACAATATAAGTACTATGCAGATCAACATCGTGTCCAGAATCCATCGTATCAAATTGGGGATAAAGTATGGTTACTCAGAAACAATTTGCAAACCTCAAGACCTTGTGCAAAGTTAGATCATCAAAGATTTGGTCCATTTATCATCTTGGCCAAGATCAATCCAGTCACCTTCAAGCTCCAGCTACCAAGTACTATGAGAATACATCTAGTTTTCCATGTATCCATGTTGGAACCATATCAAATTTCACCATTGAGGGGGGAGAGACCTAGTCCTTCACCACCTATCGAGATTGATGATCATGAAGAATTTGAAGTCGAGCATGTCCTAGATTCCAGAATATCATGAGGAAGATTGGAATACCTTATTCATTGGAAAGGGTATGACATTAGTGATCGTACTTGTGAAAACCTTCAAAGAGCACCAATCAAGGTTCAAGAATTCCACAAGAGAAATCCAATGAAGTCGAGACCAGATAACATGACCGCTCCTCGTGGAAGTCGTCGCTTGAGGGGGAGGTGATGTCATGGACAAAGGAAACCATCCTGAACCTTAGATTCCATGTGAACCATGTATCTCATGATTGGTTCAGAATTAGGAGAAACCAATGTTTTCATTGCGTCCAAAACGTGCCAAAACCCTAAGATCGACTGTCTACTTGCCTGATTCGGATATCCAGGGCTCATGTTTCGAATTGATGAAATCATCGATGACATCATCAATTCGCAACCGCCTTTCATGAACTGCCCTTGAAAACCTATATAAGGAGGGGTTGGACACATTCATAATCAGTCTTGCCAATACCAGTCTTGGGAGCTCAAGGAGTCGTGACCACCAAGTAAGAACTCTCCAAGTTCCAGTTCCTGTTTTTGTCTTGTTCCTTGTTCCAGTCCTGTCTAGTCTTGTATCCTGGACATCTAGTCTTGTCCTCTTGTAATCTCGTAGTACGAGATCTTGTCGAGTTCTTGTAATCCAGAGATCTTGTTCCATACTTATGATCCCGGGTTGTGGGATCTCCTGTATCATCTCTAGCTTAGTTATCCACACCTACGGTCCCGGGTTGTGGGACTTCTTGTATCAGCTACATATTCCTGTGCTATTTTCCCTATGTGGTTTTTCTTGTAATCAGAAGTATATTTCGGAAATCTTGTCTATTGTAGTCAGAGAGCACAATCTAGTGCTCCCTTGATAAAAAGTGCCTCGGCAATCCTAGTGTGTTCACACACATCACTACCTAATTATATCAACAAATCCCCCCTGGGAGTGATGCGGTGAACAAGGAGCTGTCACTCATGTATAAGGAAGTGTTAAGCTATGTGGAATCAATCCACAAAAGGAAGTAAGCCCAAAACTTTGCGGAAAGCTTCAAACTTCTCCCTAGGCAGAGCCTTCGTGAAAAGGTCTACAATGTTCTCCTGCATGGGCACATATGCCAAGCTGTTCTCTCCAGTAGAGAATCTCTCCCTGACATAATGATAATGCACCTAAATGTGCTTAGTGCGAGCATGGAACACATGGTTCCTCGCAACTGCCAATGCACTTTGACTGTCAGTGAAGGTGGTGGTGGCAAAAGACTGACCAACACCCAAATCAGCCATAAGGCATATGAGCCACACACACTCAACAATCACTATGAAAGCTTCCCTTTACTCACCTTCACAATTGGAAGTGGCCACAGTAGGCTGCCTCTTGCTCAACCAAGATATACATGAGCTACCAAGCATGAAGCAAAAGCCACTAGTGGATACACAAGTGTCATAGCAACAAGCCCAATCACTGTCAGAAAAAGCATGCAAATCTGGCGGTAGTGATTCCCCCTTGGGATAAAACAATCCAAGTAGTCGGGTACCACTCAAGTAGCGAAAGATGCACTTAACCGCCTGCCAATGCTTGACACCTCGGCAATGCATAAACCTGCTCATCTCTGAGACAACAAACAAAATATCTGGCCGAGTAATGCATAAGTAAATCAAGCATCCAACAGCCTGCTGATAGAGAACAACATCAAATGCATCTCCAGCCTCATGAAGACGCAATCGTAAACATGTCTCCATAGGAGTGGCAATAGGCTTACAACCTTCAAGGCCAAAATGCTGCAATAATGTGTCAATATATTTCATTTGATACCAAGCCATTCCACCATCAACTTTCATAAACTGAATGCCCAAATAATAATGCCAATGCCCCAAATCAAACATCTCAAATGAGGCATGCAAATCATCCTTAAAATCAGCAATATGCTTGTCATGAGGATCAGTGAGCAGCATGTCATCAACATACACAACAATGATCAGAAGCACATCATTAGCACGCTTAACAGATAAGGTGCTCACAGTTGGATTGTCCTCAAAACCATGTGCAATCAGATAGGCATTTATCTTTTTATAACAAGCATGTGATGCTTGCTTTAAACCATATATGCCTTCTTTAACCTGCACACCTGGTTTTCATGGCCTTTCTGCACAAAGCCACGGGGCTGAAAAACATACACTTCTTCATGCAAGTCACCATTCAGAAATGTTGTTTTAATGTCCAACTGATGTACATTCCAACCATGATGAGCTGCAAGTGCACAAATGCTAAGAACAGTAGTCATTCAACATGTAGGTGCAAAGGTCTCATCAAAATCAATGCCTCTTTCCTACACATAACCCTTTGCAATAAGCCTAGCCTTATACCTATCAACTGTTCCATCAGGCTTATGCTTCAGCTTGTATAACCACTTAGTGCCAATGGTCTTCTTGCCAAGAGGCAAGTCACATAAAGACCAGGTAGCATTCTTCATTATAGCATCATATTCAAATTGCATAGCAGCCATCCAATTTTCGGAAGTTTGTGCTTCATCAAATGAAACAAGCTCATGCTCATCATAGAGACTAGAGGCAGCCATAGCATAGCAATCTGATGCAAAAGAGGCACTATGGGAGCCTGAACAAGTATGGTATGATAGAGGTGCATCGAATTTGCTATCATGCAAAGTCTGCACCAACCATTTTGGCATAGTTTTTGCCTGCTCAATATCAGCTCTCTCCTCAACAAGTGCATCGTGTAAATCTGCATAAGAAATGGAATGATGTGCATCATCACATGAAACCTGCAAAGGCTAAGAAGTTGCCTCATTAAGACCAGCACTAGATTTCCCACCTGTAAAAAGAGGCAGCAAAGTATCATACATGTCTTTGGAGCTAACATATGTCTCCTTAGTACATGAAAGTAACGGATGAATAGCATCTTCCACAAAAACAACATCACGGCTAACCAAAATGCATTTAATATGTGGATGATATAGGTTATAACCTTTACTTTCAGAACTGTATCTAGCAAAAATACATTGTATTGCTTTATCATTCAATTTTCTGTGATGTTGTTCATGCACTAATGCATATGCTAAACAACCAAAGACACGCAGATGAGCAACAGATGACTTGCGAACATGCCAAGCCTCATATGGAGTGACAAACTCCAATGCTTTAGTGGGACACTTGTTAAGTACATATGTTGCACACATAACAACCTCAAGCCAGAAACTATGTGGTAAAGCCTGACTCTTGACCATACACTTTGCCATCTCCATGTGTGACATGTTCTTTCGTTCAGCAACTCCATTCTGTTGAGGTGTATACGACACTGTACACTGATGTTTTATCCCATGTTCAACCAGAAATGCATTAAAGTCAGAAGACATATATTCCTCCCCTCAATCAAAATGGAGGGTGCCCATTTTACATGCTGAAAAATTTTCAACCAAAATCAAAAGCTATTTGGAGCACATAAACACTTCAAACTTTGCCTTCAATGGATATACCCATGTATGCCTAGAAAAATCATCGATGAAAGTCACGAAGTAAAGATAGTTTCCAAAAGATGGTGTCTACATAAGACCACAGACATCACTATGAACAAGCTACAATTTCTGAGTAGCTCAAATTGAACCATCTTTTGGAAAGGAGGGACGTTGCATTTTGCCCAAATGCAGTCTTCATAGACATGTTTATCGGGTGCCTCAAGTTTAAGCAAAGAGGACACGATTTCAGATTTATGTAGGCGTAGCAAACTAGCAAAATTTAGATGACCAAAGCATGCATGCCAAAGCTTTGCATCTGACATAGCCTAAAAATCATGTACTGCACATGCTAAATCATTCACAAATTTTTCATAGTCTATAAGCTTGTACAACCCACAACATAAAATGCCAGAAGCAATAATCATGTCACCATTTGATAGACCATGAACTGTACACCTATCATCAACAAATTTCACAACCAAGCCCAATCTTGGCTAAAGCCGAAACTTATAACAGATTCTTCTTGATCCCTGGCACAAATAAAGCATATGAAAAAGTGAAATAAATACCATCAGCAGTAGCTAGAATGATCTTACCAACTCCCATGACAGGATAAGAGGAGTTGTTGGCACATGTGACAGTATTCCCTATAGGGGAAGGCTTGAGTGAAGAGAAGAAACTTCTCTGTGAGGTAATATATTTGTTCGCCCCACTATCAAAGTACCAAACATTTGAGTCTACTACAGACCTGCACTGCTCATGAGAAGATGGGTCAAAACTGCAAACATTCCTACACAAGATTAGCAGACCCTGTTTTCGGTGTAGAGGCCTCTGTAGCAACCGTTTTGACCTCTTTCTTCTTTGCCTCTTTAGAGGCTAGTTTTGGACAACTCTTAATGACATGATCATTTGCTTTACAGTATTTGCAAAACAATTTCTGCTTTTCTAATTTCTTCTCATCTTTGTTTTCCTTCTTCAATTGTGCAAAATTAGCAGATTTCTGCTTACTAGTAGAAGAGCTCAATTTTCCTTTGCCCTTCTGACTAGCCAAGAAAGCTTGATTTGCAACATGCATAATGGAGCTATTTTGCCTAGACTAATCTTCCTACAATAGAACAGAAACTAAATCTTCAAATGTTAAGGAACACATGCATTGATAGCCTTGTATGTCAAATGTGCCATTATTCCTCACATTTGCTCCTCCAAAACAACAAAGGATGCTTGGGATACACTTAACACTTTACACCAAGCAAGGAATGAGGTTCATTTTGTTTACCTTCAAAAACAGTTGGAGAGTGAGCACATGAATGAAGGAGATTCCATGGATAATTTTTTGACAAAGATCAAAGATTTGAAGGAGCAATTGATTTTTGTTGATGAAGTCTTGCCAGACAGTTCACTTGTACATATTGCTTTGAATGGTCTTCCACATTCATATCAGAGTTTCGCTTTCACTCTTCGATTGATAATGAAAGTCAATCCAAACGTCTTAACATTTGAGGAGCTAGTCTTTGTTCTGTTGCAAGAAGATCGGCCTAGGTAGAACAGGTCCATTAGAACAAGTTTTCTTTGCTAGTCAGAAGGACAAAGGTAAATGGAGCTCATATACTAGTAAGCAAAAATCTGCTAATTCTGCACAATCAAAGAAGGATGATAAAGATGAGAAGAAAACAGAAAAGCCAAAATTGTTTTTCAGATATTGTAAAGGAAATGATCATATCATAAAGAGTTGTCCGAAACTAGCTACAAAAGAGGCAAAGAAAAAATAGGCTAGAATGGTTGTTGTAGAGGCCTCTACACCCAAATCAGAGTCTACAAATCTTGTGAAGAATGAAGAATAGGCATTTACTATTGTTTGTAGTTATGGGTCAAGGCATTTACTATTGTTTGTAGTTATGACCCATCTTCTCATGAATAGTGTATGTCTGCAGTATACTCAAATGTTCGGTACTTTGATAGTGGGGCAACAAAACATATTACCTCGCAGCGCAATTTCTTCACTTCACTTGAGCCTACCCCTATAGGGAATACTATCACATGCACCAGCAACTCCTCTTATCCTATCATGGGAGTTATATGTGTTGGAGATAGACGTCTGCAAAAGCACGTGAACAGCACAAGGAAGAAGAAAAAGCTTGGAGCACAAACACACAATACTGAATGTATTACTAGAGAATGTACAAAGATAAGTAGCCCATTAGGGCAATAGGCGTATATACAAGCCGGGGGAAAAAAACCTCCTAAAGAGGGAAAAAAGTGGCCCGACAGTCCTAGAGTGTTCACACACATCACTACCTAAATATATCAACAAATCCCCCCTAGGAGTGATGCGGTGAACAAGGAGCTGGCACTCATGTATAAGGAAGTGCCAAGCTATGTGGAAAT
Source organism: Ceratopteris richardii (assembly GCA_020310875.1). NCBI lineage: Eukaryota > Viridiplantae > Streptophyta > Polypodiopsida > Polypodiales > Pteridaceae > Ceratopteris > Ceratopteris richardii. The sequence goes on along the minus strand of CM035417.1, from coordinate 92,891,132 downwards.
CACTCCACAAAAGGAAGTAAGCCCAAAGCTTTGCGGAAAGCTTCAAACTTCTCCCTAGGCAGAGCCTTCGTGAAAAAGTCTGCAATGTTCTCCTGCGTGGGCACATATGCCAAGCTGATCTCCCCAGCAGAGAACCTCTCCCTGACATAGTGATAATGCACCTCAATGTGCTTAGTGCGAGCATGGAACACAGGGTTCCTCGCAACTGCCAATGCGCTCTGACTGTCAGTGAAGATGCTGGTGGCAGAAGACTGGCCAACACCCAAATCAGCCATAAGGCGTCTGAGCCACACACACTCAACAGTCGCTGTGAAAGCTGCCATATACTCAGCCTCACAACTGGAAGTGGCCACAGTAGGCTTCTTCTTGCTCAACCAAGATATACATGAGCTACCAAGCATGAAGCAAAAACCACTGGTGGACACACGAGTGTCATAGCAACCAGCCCAATCACTGTCAGAAAAAGCATGCAAATCTGGCGGTAGTGATCCCCCCTTGGGATAAAACAACCCAAGTAGCCGAGTACCACTCAAGTAGCGAAAGATGTGCTTAACCTCTTTCCAATGCGTGACTCCTGGGCAATGCATAAACCTGCTCATCTGTGAGACAGCAAACTGAATATCTGGCCGAGTAATGCATAAGTAAATCAAGCATCCAACAGCTTGCTGATAGAGAAAAACATCAAATGCATCTCCAGCATCATGAAGACTCAATCGTAAACCTGTCTCCATAGGAGTGACAATAGGCTTACAGTCTTCAAGGCCAAAACGCTACAATAATGTGTCAATATATTTCGTTTGACACAAAGCCATTCCACCATCAACGTGCATAAACTGAATGCCCAAATAGTGATGCAAATGCCCCAAATCAGACATCTCAAATGAGGCATGCAAATCAGCCTTAAAATCAGCAATATGTGTCTCAATAGGACCAGTGAGCAGCATGTCATCAACATAGACAACAATGATCAGAAGCACATCATTAGCACGTTTAACATATAAGGTGCTTTCAGTTGGACTGTTCTCAAAACCATGTGCAATCAGATAGGCATGTATCTTCTCATACCAAGCACGTGGTGCTTGCTTTAAACCATATAATGCCTTCTTTAACCTGCAAACCTGGTTTTCATGCCCTTTCTGCACAAAGCCACGGGGCTGAAAAACATACACTTCTTCATGCAAGTCACCATTCAGAAATGCTGTTTTAATGTCCAACTGATGTACATTCCAACCATGATGGGCTGCAAGTGCACAAATGCTCCGAACAGTAGTCATATGGCATGTAGGTGCAAAGGTCTCATCAAAATCAATGCCTCTTTCCTGTGCATAACCCTTTGCAACAAGCCTAGCCTTATACCTGTCAACTGTACCATCAGGTTTACGCTTCAGCTTGTATACCCACTTAGTGCCAATGGCCTTCTTGCCAGGAGGCAAGTCACATAAAGACCATGTACCATTCTTCATTATAGCATCATATTCAGATTGCATAGCAGCCATCCAATTTTCTGAATTTTATGCTTCATCAAAAGAAACAAGCTCATTCTCATCACAGAGACTAGATGCAGCCATAGCATAGCAATCTGATGCAAAGGAGGCACTATGAGAGCCTGAACAAGTATGGTATGATAGAGGTGCATCTAATTTGCTGTCACGTAAAGTCTGCACCAGCCATTTTGGCATAGTTTTTGCCTGCTCAATATCAGCTCTCTCATCAACAAGTGCATCATGTAAATCTGCATCAGAAATGGAATGATCTGCATCATCATATGAAACCTGCAAAGGCTGAGAAGTTGCCTCATTAGGACCAGCACTAGCCTGTCCACCTGTAAAAAGAGGCATCAAAGTATCATACATGTCTTTGGAGCTAGCAGATGTCTCCTTAGTACATGAAAGCAATGGCTGAATAGCATCTTCCACAAAGACAACATCACGGCTAACCAGAATGCATTTAGTCTATGGATGATACAGACGATAGCCTTTACTTTCAGAGCTATACCCAACAAAAATACATTTTACTGCCTTATCATCCAATTTTTTGCGATGTTGTTCAGGCACTAATGCATATGCCAAACAACCAAAAACATGCAGATGAGCAACAGATGGCTTGCGTTCATGCCAAGCCTCATATGGAGTGATAGACTGCAATGCTTTAGTGGGACACCTGTTCAATACATATGCTGCACACATGACAGCCTCATGCCAGAAACTATGTGGTAAAGCCTGACTTTTGACCATGCACCTCGCCATTTCCATGAGTGACCTGTTCTTTCGTTCAGCAACTCCATTCTGTTGAGGTGTATACGGCACTGTACATTGGTTTTTTATCCCACGTTCAGCCAGAAATGCATTAAAATCTGAAGACATATATCCCCCCCTCGATCAGAACGCAGGGTGCCCATTTTACATGCTGAAAGTCATGCTGAAAGACTTTGCTTTGAGTGGATATACCCATGCATGCCTGGAAAAATCATCAATGAAAGTCACGAAGTAAAGGTAATTTCCAAAAGAGGGTGTCTGCATAGGACCACAGACATCACTATGTACAAGCTGCAATTTCTGCGTAGCCCGAACTGAACCATCTTTTGGGAAGGAAGAACGCTGCATTTTGCCCAAAATACAACCTTCACAAACATGTTTTCCAGGTGCCTCAAGTTTGGGCAAAGAGGACACCATTTCAGATTTCTGCAGGCGTAACAAACTAGCAAAATTCAGATGACCAAAGCGTGCATGCCAAAGCTTTGCATCTGACATAGCCTGAGAATCATGAACTACACATGCCGAATCATTCACAGATCTTTCATAGTCTATGAGCTTATACAGCCCACGACATAAAATGCCAGAAGCAATAATCACATTGCCGTTTGAGAGATCATGGACTGTACACCTGTCATCAACGAATTTCACAACCAAGCCAATCTTGGCTAATGCAGAAACTGATAACAGGTTCTTTTTTATCCCTGGCACAAATAAAGCATCTGACAAAGTGAAAGAACTACCATCAGCAGTAGTCAGAATGATCTTACCAACTCCCATAACAAGATAAGAGGAGTTATTGGCGCATGTGACAGTATTCCCTGTAGGGGCAGGCTCGAGTGAAGAGAAGAAACTGCGCTGCGAGGTAATATGTTTGGTCGCCCCACTGTCAAAGTACCAAACATCTGAGTCTACTGCAGACATGCACTGATCATGAGAAGATGGGTCAAAACTGCAGACAGTAGTAAACGCCCATTCTTCTTCCTGCACAAGATTTGCAGACTCTGTTTTTGGTGTAGAGGCCTCTGCAACAACCATTCCAGCCTCTTTCTTCTTTGCCTCTTTAGCAGCCAGTTTTGGACAGTTCTTTATAATATGATCATTTCTTTTACAGTACTTGCAGAACAATTTCTGCTTTTCTGATTTCTTCTCATCTTTATCCTGGTTCTTCGATTGTGCAGCATTTGCAGATTTCTGCTTACTAGTAGAAGAGCTCCATTTTCCTTTGCCCTTCTGACTAGCCAGGAAAGCTTGATCTGCAACACGCATAATGGACCTGTTCTGCCTGGACTGATCTTCCTGCAACAGAACAGAGACTAATTCCTCAAATAACAAGGCATTCGGATTGCATTTCATCATCAACCGAAGAGTAGAGGCAAAACTCTGATATGAATCAGGAAGACCATTCAGAACGGTCTGCACAAGTGAGCTATCTGGTATAACCTCATCAGCAAAAATCAATTGTTCCTTCAGGTCTTTGATCTTTGTAAGAAAATTGTCCATAGAATCACCTTCATTCATGTGCTCACTCTCCAACTGTTTTCGGAGGTAAGCAACACGAGCCTCATTCCTAGCCTGGTACAAAGTGGTAAGTGTATCCCAAGCATCCTTTGCTGTTCTGCAAGAGCGAATGTGAGGAATAATGGCACGTTTGACAGACAAAGCTATCAATGCATGTGCCTGGGCATCTCTGCCATCCCAACGAATCTGCTCTGTAGTAGGTGCAATAGAAACAACAGCACGAACAGGAATCTGCGAAATATCATCTTCGACACCATCTTCATCAGCTCCAACACCTGTATTTGCAGTACCTATCGTTACAGGTGTAACAGGACGTCTTTCAACACCCTGCACAATGTTCCACAATCCTTTTGCAACCAGTACATGTCGCATCATATAAGCCCATAATGGGTAGTTGGTACCATCCAACTTATCCTCAACAGCCAACATACGGAATACATCACTGCTTTCAGCCATGGCCGGTGACTGAAATACCTTGATGCAGAAAATTGACTGTATCTCAAAAAGTTGAACGGAACAACCCAGACCAGTTTTGCTAGACATGTAGCAGACTTTGAGACGCTTAAACTGGCGAACAAAAACTGGTATATACCTTTGGCACAAAAGGATGAAATAGCCTGCACAAGCACTGCGATAGTGCGTTCGGAGGCCGAAACGAGCTCAGATCGCGATTTCGGCACCACACAGCAAAGCTGTTTTGATCTCGAAAACACCCTGAGTATGCTCACCAAATTTCGTGCGAATCTGAGACTGCAAATGGAGGAGTGTCGACGGCACCCTAGAAGAAGCGACGACCTGCTCTGATACCAATTGTTGGAGATAGACGTCTGCAGAAGCACGCGAACAGCACAAGGAAGAAGAAGAAGCTTGGAGCACAAACACACAATACTGAATGTATTACTAGAGAATGTACAAAGATAAGTAGCCCATTAGGGCAATAGGCGTATATACAAGCCGGGGGAAAAAAACCTCCTAAAGAGGGAAAAAAGTGCCCTGGCAGTCCTAGAGTGTTCACACACATCACTACCTAAATATATCAACAATATGATCATTCCGACTACTATTGATGGTAGTTCTTTTACATTGTCGGATGCTTTATTTGTGCCAAGGATCAAGAAAAATCTGTTATCAGTTTCAACATTAGCCAAGATCCGCTTGCTTGTGAAATTTATTGATGATAGATGTACAATTTGTAATCTATGAAATGGAGACATCATTATTGCTTCTAGTATTTTATTTCTTGGGTTGTATAAGCTCATAGATGTTGATATATTTAGGTAGTGATGTGTGTGAACACACTAGGACCGCCGAGGCACTTTTTTTCCTCTTTAGGAGGTTTTTTCCCCCGACTTGTAGATATGCCTATAGCCCTAATGGGTTATTAATCTTTATACATTCTAGTGGTAATACATTTAGTATTGTGTGTTGTGCTCCATGCTTCTCCTTCTTCCTTGTGCTATTCACGTGCTTCCACAGATGTCTAACTCCAACAATTGGTATCAGAGCAGGTTGCCGCTTCATATAAGGCATCGTCGACACTCCTCCAGTCACAGTCTCAAAATCGCATGAAATTTGGTGTGCATACTCAGGGTGATTAGGAGATCAAAACAGCTTCGTTTTGTCGTGTCGAAATTGTGATCTGAGCTTGTTTTGGCCTCCGAATGTACTATCACAATGCTTGTGCAGGCTATTTCAGGTGCCAAAGATATATACAAGTTTCAGTTCGTCAGTATAAGCATCTCAAACTCTGCTACAGGTCTAGCAAAACTCATTTGGGTAGTTGTGTTCAACTTTGTCAGATACAATCATTTTTTTGCATAAAGCTATTTTAGCCAGTGGCTATGGCTGAAAGCAGTGATGTATTCCATATGTTGGTTGTTGAGAATAAGTTGGATGGTACCAATTATCTGTTGTGGGCTTATATGATGCATCATGTATTTGGTTGCAAAAGGATTGTGCAAGGTGTTGAAAAACATCTTATTACACCTGCGAATACATGTACTGCAAATACACGTACTCAAGCTGATGCAGATGGTATCAAAGATGGTGATATTCTGTAGATTCCTGTTCATGTTATTGCTCATGTTGCACCTACTATAGAGCAAATTTGTTGGGATGGCAGAGATGCTCATGCACATGCATTGATAGCCTTGTCTGTCAAACGTGCCATTATACCTCACATTCGCTCTTTCAGAATAGCTAAGGATGCTTGGGATATACTTACCACATTGTACCAGGCTAGTAATGAGGCTCGTGTTGCTTACCTATGAAACGAGTTGGAGAGTGAGCACATGAATGAAGGTGATTCTATGGATAGTTTTCTGACAAAGATCAAGGATTTGAAGGAACAATTGATTTCTACTGATGAAGTCCTTCCTAACAATTTAGTTGTGCATACTGTTCTGAATGGTCTTCCCTATTCATACCAGAGTTTTGCTTCTACTCTTCATTTGATCATGAAAGGCAATCTTGGACAATTTTTGGTCTGTCTTGTGGAAGGAGGTTGATATCCCTCACATTCTTCAAATTGAGTGATCTTTGGCTTTTTGGAAAGCCCATAATGTCTATTTGTACTTTGAAAAATTTCATAGGTTTAGTCTTTAGGTCCAGAGAGCAATTCAATTTTTGGTGGATTGTGGTAGTGAATTGTTTGGTCCTAGGAAGGGCCTATCATTCTTCTGCTGTAATTAGGAGTGGATATACTCCATCAATGGTATCAGAGGTCATCATTGAGAATTGAGGACATCAAGAGCAGGCCTTGAAGTTGCTTGAGAGCTAAGGATTGAAGCAAAGACCAAGAGGATTTGAAGAAGGATTTGAAGCAAGGGAGAGCTTCTATCATCATCGAAGGTTCAAGACAAGTGGAGGCTCTTGTGGGAAGGTAACATATCATTCTTTCTCACATCTATCACAATCCAAGGAGGGATTATGAGCCACTTTATAGTCTCATACAAAATGGGAGACTATAATACTCATATTGAGAAGCTTGAAAAGAGAAATTACCAACCTTGGAAGTTTAGAATCTCTAACTTCCTCATGGGAAAGGGTCTTTGGCAGTTGGTTAGTGGTACTAAGGTGAAGCCATACATAGATCCACATACACCTACTGAGAATAAAAGGAGATCCATTAGAGAGTGGAAAGAAAGGGATAGGACAATGATCTTCATTCTATCTCAACACATAAGCAACTCCATGATAGGTCATATCCAAGACCTAGATACATCCAAGAAGGTTTGGGAGTGTTTAGAAAGGTTGTACTCTCCTCTACAAAGGCTAAAAAATTGAGCTCAAGAATGAGCTCAACAACCTTAATAAGTTATTAAATCAGAGTATTAATGACTTCATACTCAATGTAAAAGAGATTTCTGATGCACTTGGTTAAATAGTATGTGTTATAGATGATGACGACTGTAAGATGCCACATTGATTTTCCACCTGGAAAAAAAAAAAAGATGTGTAGGTAATAATGAAATTTTATGTTTAGGATATTTTGATCATGTCTGCAAAATTTTGTAGCAATGAGTTTTTACATTCTCTCTCTAGAAAGTTGTCGCATGAAATTTGTATGTTAATTTCGAGCATGAAGATGAAGGAATCTGAAAAAGTGTTGTATGAGAGAAAGGTAGAGTATTCTTAGTAGAAAAACTTTACCTGATTCAATTTTTTGTAGTTCCTATGTTTTATGTCTCATTTGGTTCCATGAAGATAGGTTAATGAAGAGATTTTTCATGTTTTTTCATCTCTCTCTAGAATTTTCGATTTTGCAGGGCCCAAAAGTGATATCTGGAAGCAGATTTGGACCTAAGGCATCTCTAACATTATTGTACAGATTTAAGAACTGAATATTTTTGTCTCTCACAAGCTCAAGCTGATTTCTCACTGTTTTTGAGTTACAGGGTTTTGAAAAGTGCCGTTTTCCAACACTTAAAAAAAAAAAAAAAAGAGAAGCCTTCATTCATTCATCTTATTCATGTTCGCGGATTTAGAAAACGCACATGGGTATATGGGTTATTTTTGGGTGATTGACGTGTGTGTGAGTGCATTGCAGGGATTACCTCTATTTTTGCAGGTACGATTCTTGATGGTGGACATGAAAAGTAGATGCATGGGTGGTCTGGAAGTCTTGCATGAGACATGCAAAAAGACGCTATCTTGGAGCATGCAGATTCTAAAAGTGTGGGTCTAGGAAGGCGTGATTGGTCGTGCGCTAGCAAAAGGCGGAGATCCCAAAAAGACGAAGATTGAGAGATAGAAAAGGATGATGGTCGTACAATCATTACGATCGTTTTTCGGCTTCTGGAATTGCGATTGAGATTGAGATTGAGATTGAGATTGAGATTGTGATTGAGATTGGGATTGAGATTGTGATTGTGATTGAGATTGGGATTGAGATCAGCTCGGGGTTGGTCGGGTGGATGAGGCTTCACATTGAAGCAATCTGATAGATTTTGTAACGCAGATCAGAACTACTTGTAAATCTGCATAGATAATAAAATTCTCTCTCTTCTTGTTCTGCGTATACTCTATTTGCCTTCTTTATATCTTGTGGTGTCGAAACCCATTATTCTGTGTGAGATTGTGACTCAAGCTTAGGAGACTTGTTACAAGTGGTATCAGAGCAGAGTTGGATTCCGGGACAAGATGCAGGCTTTGAAGAAGAAGATAGAAGAACAAGAGGAGCTTATCCGTAGATTGAATGCAGAATTACATAAAGAAAGATCCAACAAACAAAAAGAGGCTACTGCAAATGCTTTCATGGACCTCAATGCTGAAGGTGGTAATGGTGCGGGCACATCAAACGCACGTAGAGCTAGATGGCAACGCGAACCTGAAGAGGACGCTGATGCAGGTGAATCTGCACTCAAGCAAGTGTTCAAAAGAGCAAAATTAAATGAATTTGATGGTGAGAAGAAAACTGGAGAGGACCTTGAAGCATGGATTGAGGAACTTGAAGATTTCTTTGACCTGCGCGTATTTAGTGAGGAATCGAAAGCAAAGGTGGCAATTCTGCATCTGTGAGGAGTCGCAAAACTGTGGTGGAAATCTTATATACAGACAAGAACACGTGAAGGTCCGATCCTCTGGAAAGAATTTCGAGAGCAAGCAGAGAATCGTTATTGTTCTCCACATTATCGGATGGAAAAGAAAATGGAATTCTACTCTTTCAAGCAGCATGAGGATGATAGATATAACTTGTCTGTTGAAGAATATAAGGAGAAATTTTTGTGTTTACATAAGTATGCACTAGAAGTTTCTGGAGATGTGCTGAAAAGCAACTTTATTGAGGGTTTGCAAGAAGAGCTTCGCTATCAAGTAAAGGGATCCGGATGTGTAGATTTTCTTGATGCGGTTGCAAAAGCAGAAAACTTTGAGAAGATGGAGAAGTTTACCACGAAAAAGGCATTCAAATCAAGGTTTATCTCAACAGGACATCGACCCCCAAGACCTATTTCAATAAATCAAAATGGACAGAGATCGACTAACTCTATTAACGGTCAAGGAGGAAGACCAAAGCCGAAGCAAACCGATACACCTAAGAAGCAAGAAGTTATGCACTGGCAACGTGATTCTGATTTCCTGGAGCAGGCTAAGAGGCTAGGACTTTTTTTTCGATGTGGAGAACAAGGACATCGCACTTTTGAATGTCCAAACAAGGCCATCAACCGTTCTATGCAAGCGAAGATAGCTCATCTACAAGAAGAAAACATGACAATTGAGGAAGCGGATGATCAAGGTAAGTGTTCTAGCCCTAGACTTCAATGCATGAAAACTTCTTCTCATTCAAGGGCATCGGTGATTAGGATTATGGGGGACATATCCTCACGTAAGGTTAGTTTCTTGATTGATTTGGGTAGTACAAATTGTTTCCTTTCACTTAAGATGGCAGAAGCTTTAGGGTTGCATATTGAGATGCAGACTAAAAGACCTGTACAGATGGCTAATGGTAGAATACACTATACTCGAGGCTGTATTGAGAATCTTGATTTTATGTTAGGAGAACATAAGTTTTTGGGTACCTTCCATGTAATTGAAATGAGAGAATGTGATGTAATCATCGGAATGGACTAGTTAGTTCATAACAGTGTCGTGATTGATTGTGAAAGCGGGATCCTTACTTTGAAAATAGAAGGGAAGGAACATCATCTTGCAGGCAAGTGTAATTCAAGTTTTTCTCCTATTTTTGCAATAAAGTTGATTAGGGGTATTCGACAGGGTTGTGAGACATATTTGGTTTATGTGCATGACCTTCAGGAGAAGAAGAAAGAAGAGGAAATACCGGAATATGTTAAAAAACTTTTAGATGAGTACGCAGATGTATTTCCTGATGATCTACCGGGCATGCCTCCTCCTAGGAAAATTGACCATGCTATAGACCTTTATCCAGGAAGTGAGCCTTATTCTAGAGCACCTTATAGGTTCAATATTGATGAATTGAAAGAGTTGAAGCTCCAATTGGATGATCTATTGAAGAAGGAGTTGATAAGACCTAGTGTTTCACCTTGGGGAGCACCTGTTTTGTTTTAGAAAAAGAAAGATGGTTCATACATACTTTGTATTGACTATAGGGGATTGAACAAGAAAACCATTAAGAACAAGTATCCACTGCCACACATAGATGAACTGCTGAGTCAATTGAGTGGTGCCACAGTATTCACTAATATTGACTTAAGATCGGGATATCATCAAATTAGAGTAAAGTCTGAGGACATACCCAAAACCGCTTTTTGAACACGATATGGTCATTACGAGTTCACAGTTTTGCCTTTTGGATTAACAAATGCTCCTGCAACATTTATGTGTTTGATGAATAATGTGTTTCATGAATATCTCGATGAATTTATATTAGTTTTTCTTGACAATATTTTTGTGTATTCTAAGGATGATGATGAACATGCATTGCATCTCAGGAAGACTTTACAAAAACTAAGAGAGCATAAACTATATGGTAAGATGAGTAAATGTTTTTTTGCAAAAGGGGAAGTGACTTATTTGGGGAGATTTGTTTCTAAGGAAGGGATTCATATAGATCCTGAGAAAGTTAAAAGCATAGTTGACTGGCCTACACCCAAATGTGTGAGGGATGTGAGAAGCTTCCTTGGTTTGGCACAATATGAGAGGGCACACATCAGGGAGTTTTCTCGAATTGCAAATCATCTTACAGAAATGACAACGAAAAATAGAGAGTTCACATGGAACGATGAGTGTCAAAAGGCATTTGATGAATTAAAACAGAAAGTTATCGAAAATTGTGTGCTAAAGATACCTGAGTTAGTGAAGCCTTTTATTGTTGCATGTGATGCTAGTGGAAGCCAAATCGGATGCGTTCTTTCACAAGAAGGGAGGGTAGTGGCTTATGAGTCAAGGAAATTAAGGAAACATGAACTAAATTATACAACACATGACTTAGAAATGCTTGCAGTTGTTCACACACTTAAACATTGGAGACACTTATTGCTAGGAGTAAAGTTTGAATTAAGAACAGATCATCAGAGCCTTAAATACATATTTACTCAACCTTTACTTAACAATAGACAAAAACGATGGATCCAATTGCTAAGTGAATATGATTTTGATATTAAATACTTAGCAGGAAAAGAAAACAAGGTGGCTGATGCTTTGAGTCGTAAACCCCTATGCAGTTCAATTTTTATTTTATCCTCTGATTTTGATATTGGAAAAGAATTAAAAGAAGATTTATTTTATGCAGCAATCTTGGAATTTTTGGGTATGAATCCAGGTTCTATGTTTCAGGGAAAATTTCATTTGAGAAATAATGATTTGTATTGTAATTCTCGTTTATGTATTTCTTCAAAATCTGTTTTGAAAGAAAAGATCTTGCATGACTGTCATGATGCACCTTTCTCTGCACACCCTGGTTTTTCTAGAACTTATGCAAAAGTGAAAGCTTCATATTACTGGCCACTTATGAAATATGATATTAAGAGGTATGTCGAAGAATGTCTGAAATGTCAACAGGTTAAGGCCGAATTTAAAAGGAGTCCTGGCATGTTACAACCATTAGATGTGCCTGATCAAAAATGGGAATCCATCTCTATGGATTTCATAACAAAGTTGCCTGTGACCAGAAGTGGGCATGATACCATCTTTGTTGTCGTGGACCGTCTTACAAAGATGGCACATTTTCTTTCCATGAGGAAAACTGATACAGCTTTGCATGTTGCTAAACTTTTCATAAAAGAAATTTTTAGGTTACATGGTATACCCAAAAGTATAATTTCTGATAGGGATGCAAGGTTCACATCTAATTTTTGGAAAGCAACATTTCAATCCATAGGAACAGAATTACGCATGAGTACTGCATTTCATCCTCAAACCGATGGTGAGACCGAGAGGGTTAACAGGGTGCTTGAGGATATGTTACGCATGTATGTGAATGATAAGCAAAACAATTGGACTGAATATTTGCCCTTGGTTGAGTATGCATATAATAGTGCATGGCATTCCTCTATTAAGATGACACCTTTTGAAGCAATGTATGGTTATAATTGCTTGCTGCCGCATTCACTTTTTAATTCACAGAATCAGGTTGAAATATCCAAACAGATGCTTGAAAACATGGATTTGGAGCTAAATAAGGTAAGGAAAAACATGAAAGATGCACAGAAACGACATAAATTATATCATGATCTCAAAAAGAGGCCCTTGGAGTTTAGAACAAATGATCTGTTTTTTTTCAAAGTGAGTCCTTCTAAATCAAATCTGGTTTTAGGCAAAGATCATCGATTGTCTCCTCGTTATGCTGGTCCTTTCAAAATCTTAAAGAAAATTGGTTCTGTTGCATATTTACTTGACCTACCTAATACTTTGAAAATTCATCCAGTCTTCCATGTTGGATTACTTAAAAAGTATGTTCCTAATGCTGATCATGTTTTGCAGGACAAATCTAAGTTGAAGGAAGATGCCACTTTTGAACTTGAACCAGAAGTTATATTGGATAGGAGAGTTAGACATCTTAGGAATCGTGAAATAGTGGAAATATTAGCAAAGTGGTTTGCATATCCTATTGAAGATTCAACATGGGTTGGTTTAGATGAGTTTATGGAACATTATCCTTCTTTCCAACTATGAGGACAGAGTTCTTTAAAGAGGGGGAGAATTGTAACATGCCACATTGATTTTCCACCTGGAAAAAAAAAAAAGATGTGTAGGTAATAATGAAATTTTATGTTTAGGATATTTTGATCATGTCTGCAAAATTTTGTAGCAATAAGTTTTTACATTCTCTCTCTAGAAAGTTGTCGCATGAAATTTGTATGTTAATTTCGAGCATGAAGATGAAGGAATCTGAAAAAGTGTTGTATGAGAGAAAGGTAGAGTATTCTTAGTAGAAAAACTTTACCTGATTGAATTTTTTGTAGTTCCTATGTTTTATGTCTCATTTGGTTCCATGAAGATAGGTTAATGAAGAGATTTTTCATGTTTTTTCATCTCTCTAGAATTTTTGATTTTGCAGGGCCCAAAAGTGATATCTGGAAGCAGATTTGGACCTGAGGCGTCTCTAACATTATGTACAGATTTAAGAACTGAATATTTTTGTCTCTCACAAGCTCAAGCTGATTCCTCACTGTTTTTGAGTTACAGGGTTTTGAAAAGTGCCGTTTTCCAACACTCAAAAAAAAAAAAAAAAGAGAAGCCTTTATTCATTCATCTTATTCATGTTCGCGGATTTAGAAAACGCACATGGGTATATGGGTTATTTTTGGGTGATTGACGTGTGTGTGAGTGCGTTGCAGGGATTACCTCTATTTTTGCAGGTACGATTCTTGATGGTGGACATGAAAAGTAGATGCATGGGTGGTCCGGAAGTCTTGCATGAGACATGCAAAAAGACGCTATCTTGGAGCATGCAGATTCTAAAAGTGCGGGTCTAGGAAGGCGTGATTGGTCGTGCGCTGGCGAAAGGCGGAGATCCCAAAAAGACGAAGATTGAGAGATAGAAAAGGATGATGGTCGTACAGTCATTACGATCGTTTTTTCGGCTTCTGGAATTGCGATTGAGATTGAGATTGAGATTGAGATTGAGATTGTGATTGAGATTGGGATTGAGATTGTGATTGTGATTGAGATTGGGATTGAGATCAACTCGGGGGTGGTCGGGTGGATGAGGCTTCACATTGAAGCAATCTGATAGATTTTGTAACGCAGATCAGAACTACTTGTAAATCTGCACAGATAATAAAATTCTCTCTCTTCTTGTTCTGTGTATACTCTGTTTGCCTTCTTTATATCTTGTGGTGTCGAAACCCATTATTCTGTGTGAGATTGTGACTCAAGTTTAGGAGACTTGTTACAACGACCTAGTCGTCCACACACTTGATGGGCTTAGAGAAGATGATAAATGGAAGGCATTCACAACCTCTAATCTGTAAGGGATTCATTACCAGATTTTGAGCAACTTACTTCTCTTACGGTGACTGAGGAGATCAACCATGGAGGCAACAAGTCAAGGGGCAGCCAAGAACAACTCTTCTATGCAGGCAAATGAGGAAGAGGCAAAGGCAACAGAGGTGGTTCAAGAGGAAGAGGTAGAAGCAACTACCAACAAGGTAGCCAAAGCTATCAAGGGAGTCAATCAAGCCAAGATGAAGGTCAATCATCAAGAGGAAGAGGAAGATGAAGAGGAAGATGAAGAGGGAGAGGAGGAATATATGGAGGTAGAGGCTAGTCCAACTCAAATGGATGCTTCAATTATGGGAAGCAAGGACACTATGCCAAAGATTATTGGCAAAAGCAAGGTGGGAACAATTACAAAGGGCAACGTAGTTATGCTAACTCCTCAACCAATTCAGAAAATGAGCACTTGTTAGCTATGGAGCATAGTAGTGAAGGTCAACCACATGATGAGGTGTGGTATATAGATAGTGGTTGCAGTAACCATATTTCAGGTAAAGAGGAGTACTTCAACAATCTTCAAGCATCCAAGTAAAGAGGCTTTGTGGAGACAATAGACAACACAGAGCATGAGATACAAAAAGTGGGAGATGTGAAGCTTGAAGGCAACCACAAAGCAAGAGGACTATCTAAGGTATTGCATGTTCCTACTATTACAAAGAACCTAATCTTTATTGAACAGATGGTTGAAAATGGATACCAAGTCAAGTTCAACCACAAAGGATTCTTTATTGAAGACCCAAGGAATAACTATGAGCTAATAGCCAAAGGAAAGAAAGAAGGGAGGATGTTCACCCTTGACATTGGCAAATGTCAAAGCAACAAGGCAATGTTCATCACCTATGGAGATAAGAAGATTGGAGACTTGGATTTGTGGCACAAAAGGTGTGGTCACATCAACAGTCAAAGGTTGAAAGACATGGAGAAGAGGAAATTGGTAAGAGATTTACCACATTTTTCATTACAAATGTTGCATGCAATGTGTGAAGCTTGTCAACTAGGCAACCCTTCAAGAAGAGTGGATATGTAGCACAAGTTGTGTTAGACCTTGTGTACATAGATGTGTGGGGGCCAACCAAAGAGCCCTCTCTCGTAGATAACATGTACTTTGTAACCTTCGTAGATGACTACTCAAGAAAAGTATGGTTATATTGTATAAAGCAAAAATAAGATGTGTTTGATGTGTTCAAAAGATTCAAGGCACAAGTTGAAAAGGAGATACGTTGCTACATCAAAACCCTAAGGTCAGATGGAGGGGGAGAATACTTCTCCCATGCCTTTTGTGATTTCTTGCAGGACCAAGGGATAAGGAGGCAAATCACTTGCACATATACTCCCCAACAAAATGGGGTGGTAGAGAGGAAGAATAGGTATATCGCTGAAACGGCTAGGGCTATGTTAAATGAAATGAATGTGCCTTTAACACATTGGGCAGATGTTGTATCTACTACTGTGTACTTGATGAATAGGTGTCCCACATTAGGGGTACATGACATGACACCTGAGGAGGCATGGAGTGGAAGGAAACCAGACCTTTCACACATTAGAATATTTGGGTGTGTATGCTACACACATGTGCCACGAGTTGAGAGGTAAGATGGATGCAAGGGCTGAAAGATGTATGTTTATTGGTTATGATATGGAGCAAAAAGGTTACATGTGCTAAAACCCTAATACAAAGGAATTAAAGGTATCTAGAGATGTAGTCTTTGATGAACTCAAGCCTTGTTATGCTTCCAAAGTTCCATTGCACGATGAAGATATTGAAGAGGCAGAGAGGAGATATGAAGCTAGGTTTCAAGATAGCTTGGAAATCAGTGATCTAAGCATACAAAGAAGTTCAAGCATGGATTCAGCCCATCAATCAGTGGATAAAGGAAAGGAAAGATTGGTAGAGCTTGATGAAGATGGATATGAAGTTGAAGACTTTGAAGAACCTATGTTATAAGGGGAGCTACATCAAAAGCAGAAATCAAGGCACCAAGGCAAAGAAGGTTCATTCCACCAAAAGGAGAAGAAAGGAAGTCAACAAAGGTTAAACATCCAATGTCAAGGTTTTTCTATGATAGTCATGTTGGGGATGTAAGGGTCATGTGACCTTACCCCCATATTCATATATATACATGATATATAGAGCATTGCCTCAAGAGAGATCATTATGTGGGTTTCGAGGCTCCCACGCATATCCGCGCATCACTCCTCTCTTCTCTCTCGCTCCATCTCCTCCTTCTTCCTCTTGTTCTGCACACCAAAGCCCTTCATTGGTATCAGAGCATGCTGAAGGCTTGTGTGCAAGAAGCTTCAATGGAAGCTTAGGTGAAAAGAGGTAGAAGTGCAGGTCGGCATCTCTTGACAGCTGTTCAGTATTTTGGTCATAACTCGAGCTAGGAAGCTCAGATTGATGCGTTTTAAAGTTCTGTGTGTAGCTAACACAGAGAGCTACAACTTCATAGAAGGGCGCAGAACCTGGTTCGGACTTCTGAAGTGCCGAAAATTCGAAAAACGCAGAGAATTGTAGAAGGCGAATCTACATTGAGTAGGACAGAAGGTAGGTTTTTTTATCATAACTTGAGTTCTACAGGTCGGAATGCAATGATTCAACTTGCTTCTCGTAGCTTGGAAAGATAGCTACAACTTTGTAGAAGAACTCAGATCCAGATTCTGAGTTTTAAGTTGCCGAAATTGCAGAATACAGAGCAGTACTGTTGCAAGTGAAAGTGAAATTGACAGCAGGTGCTTGATTTGAGCATATCTTGAGCTACGCACCTCCGATTGAGGTGTTCTTTATCTCGTTACGTAGCCAAGACTCAGATCTTGAAGTTTGCTGAAGACCAAAAGTTCAGATTCAGAGGTTATCACCTGTGAAACAGCAAAACACAGAGCAACATATCTTCACTAATTGCACTTGGAGGTTGAATTTGCTTTGGAACTTCTTCGAGAGAGAATTTATGGTGTGCAAGCTCTTATTTTCAGAGCTTCAAAGCATTGTACATGTATGATCATTGTGGTAGCTCCTCCATATGAGAGTAGAACATGATCTTCTCATGCGTTTGGCATGTAAGATGACATTGTGGTATACTCTTTTTTGAGGTTTATGTCATCATGAGTTTGATCATGGATGTATAGTGGCATTGTGGTCTATATCTTGCTTATGCCACTTGGTTATGGATTTACTTGCCGGTTGCACATACTTTTGTGAGAGTTGATTTTGGATCTTGTTTGGTACTTGTATCTTTGTTTTCTTTGCAGGTACAGGATCCAGATTGGAGCCTCAGTTACACATTCGTTTGTCACCATCATTAGCATTTGGTCATTGATTGATATATATTTGCCAGTGTGATTCTTGGCACATGTGGATGGTGATTCCCACATGGTTATTTTGGTTCTAGAGTCCATTTTACAAAGGAGATGCTGCCGAAATTTCATCGGCTTTTATGCTAGAAAGGAGCTCTAGTGGATCTTGAAGCTTGTGCGATAGCTTTGGATCATTGTCTATCTCCATTCACTTGGACTTGGTCACAGATTATTTGTGATAGGTTGGACCATCTTGTAGGATTTATTCTTCAGTGGGAGTTGTATTGCCATTGTATTGGCATGTATTGGTATCAATTTTTTGGCATATGTAGTTGCCATTATCCTTGCTTGGAGCAGTGACAGGTGGTGACAGGTTACTTATTGTTCTTCGGTTATTGGTTATCTTGTTTGATTGCTCAGTTTACAGGGGATACTCTGTGAAATTTGTCCGAGGATTCTTTCACATCTACTTGACAAGTTTGGAGAGTTGGTGAGCAGGACTTATGCTCATGGTTTTATGCGCATGCTAGATGCATGATTATGTGACAGGTGGTTCACATGGTTTTCTTCTCCAGTGAGACATATGTGATGTGAGTTATGCATATGGATATGCAGGTGTGATCCTATTCAGGATAGAGTATTGTTTCTAGTCTCTTGTTACATTGATAGTCTCTTGGATTGCCAGCATGATGTCTTCTCGATTTGATGGCACTGACTTTCCGAGATGGAAAGATCAGATGTGGCATACATTGGTTCGTGCAAGGTTACACATGTATGTGCATAGAGATGCACAGAGGCCTCGTGACATGCCCGACCATGTATGGATGGATATGGATGCATTGGCCAGCTCCACTATCCGATTACAGCTTGTGGATTCTATATATGAGTCTGTGATGTATGAGGAGACGAGTAGTGCATTATGGCAGAGACTACATGATATGTATGGGATTCCATTGACTCATGTGAGACATAGATCACATCGACGACTTCGATGTTGGCACTGTGGTCATGAGGGCCATATTCAACGACGTTGCTTCAGGCGGATGCGACGACGACGTCAGAGATATGCACATGATGCAGGTCAGGTAGTGATTTCAGGAGAGTCTATGACAGTTGATTATGCCAGTGATGGTGATGTCATTTTCTTCTATGGATCATCTCAAGATTCCTCTTGTTCATTGGATAGCACACATATGGCTTGGTTGCTTGATGCATTAGCTACTTTTCATGTTACTCCACATCGTGAGTGGTTTTGTCGATTCTCACGTGAGAGTCGTGGATGTGTGCAGTTGCCTGACGGTACGACATATGACATTGAGGGTGCAGGAGATATATGCCTTATGCTACCTAGTGGAGCATCACTTATGCTCAGACATGTACACTATGTGCCTTCATTCCCTATGAGCTTGATTTCAGTTAGCTAGTTACAGGAGAGCAGATGTTATGCATTCCTTGGTGAGCATCATTTTTAGTTGCGATTGGAACAACTTATGCTTGTTAGAGGTGCCAGGTTTGGGCACAGGTATCCACTGCAGGTACTTCATGTGAGAGACAGTCTCGTCTCAATGGGAGTTCAGCCTTATGTGCGATGTGACACTCGTCATGTCTCATTCTGTCTACCTATAGATAGGTCTATGGACATTCTTGATGCACATGTATGGCATGATTCTGATGCTCAGATGGATGCACATGTAGAGCATGTTTTGGATGCTCATGATGCTTCTATGGAGCATGGTTTTGTTGATCATGTGGATGCTCATTTGGAGTATATTTTGGATGATCAGTTGGATGCTTTAGAGCATGATGTGGATGCTCATGTAGAGCATTGTGATGATACTCAGTTAGAGTGTGATCATCAGTTTGACCTTGGTGTTGATGTTGTGCAGTTAGCTCATGTAGAGCATGATCATACACTTGGTGTGGTAGAGCATGATTGCTCTCATGGTACACTGTGTATGGTAGAGCATAGTAGCTCTCAAGATGCACAACTAGATACATTTTTGGTTGAGAGGATGAGTGATTTAGATGTTGATGAGTCAGCGATCATGCAATCATTCTTGGATTCGCTCATGCCAGATGTTGACATAGATATGTCAGGACATGTTGGTCTTGACGATGGTGCTTTGGATGCCTCGGATACAGGCATGGCTGACATACTTAGGTTAGCCATGATAGCACATGTTTCGTCAGCATTCGGGAGTCTGATGTACGAGTTGTTATGCTCGAGACCAGACATTGCAGTTGCTATTGGAGCATTTGCACTTGGAGTTGTCAGTCGTTCGATGATTGACATAGGCATAGAGCGAGTGGGAGCTTTGCAAGAACTTCGTCAGTTCTTGCATCAGTCAGATGTGAGCTCGAATCTTATCGATATGAGTCTAGAGCAGTTTGAGGTGCATGGATACACCTTGTTTGAGGCAGTTGGTGTAGGCTGATCAGTATGTTAGAAATCCGGACTCTCCCTGTACATTATTGTATAGTCCTACATCATTCTTTGTATATTTTTCCACTTATGGTCACATTGATCCTTAAGTGGGAGATTGTTGGGGATGTAAGGGTCATGTGACCTTACCCCCATATTCATATATATACATGATATATAGAGCATTGCCTCAAGAGAGATCATTATGTGGGTTTCGAGGCTCCCACGCATATCCGCGCATTTTCCTCTCTTCTCTCTCGCTCCATCTCCTCCTTCTTCCTCTTGTTCTGCACACCAAAGCCCTTCAAGTCATATTGCTAGGCATTATGCTTTCATGACCAAGGTTATCAAAGATCATGAACCTTCTACCTATGAAGAGGCCAAAGACACAAAGGAGTGGCAACAAGCTATGGAAGAAGAGTACAAAGCCCTTGAAGACAACAACACATGGAGTTTAGTTCCAAGACAAGAAGAGATGAAGGTAATTGGCAACAAATGGGTCTATAAAGTGAAGAGAAATTCTGATGGTTCAATTGCTAGGTACAAAGCAAGGCTTGTGGCAAAGGGATTTGCTCAATCCTATGGGATTGACTATGAAGAAACATTCAGCCCAGTTGCAAAGATGACCACAATTAGGACAATCATTAGGGTTTCCACATCTAGGAGGTGGCCAATATATCAATTTGATGTAAAGAATGCTTTTCTTAATGGTGATTTGTAGGAAACAGTCTACATGACTCAACCATTAGGGTTTGAGAATCCTAAATATTCAGATTTTGTTTGTAAACTTAGAAAAGCATTATATGGTTTAAAGAAAGCTCCTAGGGCATGGAATCAAAGGCTTGTGGAGTATTTGTGCAGATGTGGATACAAGCCATGATGCAGATCCTTCCCTATGCCTCAAGAAGGAAGGAGGACTAGTTATCTATGTATGCATATATGTGGATGACTTGATTATAACAGGAAGTGATGATGCAGGTATCACATGGATAAAGGCAAATCTTTGAAATGAATTCAAGATTTTAGATTTTGGAGTTCTTAAATATTTTCTTGGGATTGAAGTCATTTATGTAGAAAATGGTATTTACCTTGCTCAAAGGAAATACTTGCTAGATGTAATTTATAAGTATGGTATGAGTGGATGTAAGCCACTCACACAAACTGTGGATCCAAACACTAAGTTATGTGCAGGTGAAAAACAACCTCTTGAAGATATTTCAGCATAATTGGAAGCCTAAATTATGCTACCATCAGAAGAATTGACCTGTGTTATGTTGTAGGAGTTGTTTCTCAATTTTTGAATTCACCAACTGATGTTCATATGAATGCAATCAAGAGAATGCTTGGGTACATCAAGCACACTATCAATCAAGGGTTGTACTACCCTTATGGAGATGAATTACAACCTCAAGGCTTTAGTGATGCTGATTGGGCTGGTTCAAAGGAGGAAAGAAGGAGCACATCTAGCTATGCCTTCATGCTAGGTCAAAGAGTCATCTCATGGATGTCCAAGAAG
This sequence comes from Ceratopteris richardii, assembly GCA_020310875.1. Classification (NCBI taxonomy): domain Eukaryota; kingdom Viridiplantae; phylum Streptophyta; class Polypodiopsida; order Polypodiales; family Pteridaceae; genus Ceratopteris; species Ceratopteris richardii. The sequence goes on along the minus strand of CM035417.1, from coordinate 92,869,714 downwards.
CAACCAATAGTTGCATTATCATTTATTGAGGCTGAGTATAGAGCATTAGCACTTGCTACATGTGAGATCATGTGGCTCAAGAATCTCTTTAAAGACTTGGATGTGGAGGTCAAAGTGTTTACTCTATTTGGAGATAACATGTCAAGTACTCATTTATCAAGGAACCCATGTTCCATGCAAGAAGCAAGCACATAGAGATCCATTATCACTTCATTAGAGAGAAGGTACTAGCAAAAGGAGTGGACATCAAGTACATCAACACCAAGGAGCAGCTAGTAGATATCATGACCAAGTTTATGGATGCAAGCAAGTTGGAGAAGTTTAAGATCAACCTCAACTTGAAGGATATCAATGGAGACTAACACTTGAGCTTGAGAGGTAGTGTTAGAAATTCAACAATCTCAAGTGTGGGAACTCATGCTAGATTGAAATGCCACATCACTCACACTTTTTGGTAGGATATACAACCATTTTTCCACAAATTCTCTCAGCTCATTACTCAACTAATTGATGGATAAAAGTCGGGATCATTTGGAGGGAATTTCTAAATTTTGAGCACTTGTAGGCTCTCATTAGGAGTGCTTACTCCAGGCCTAAGCTAGCCCCTAGCTTAAGCAAGCCCCTTGCTTGCTAGAATTTTCTCATAGGAAGTGATCTTTGGTCACCCATATCTCTTTGTGTAGTTATCCGATTCATTTGCAAGATAGCTCATTTTCTTCCTATGATTGTAAGATTTCTTTTGAATATAATATTACTATTAATATTTCATTATCCTTGAGTATATTGAGCTTGAAAGCTCTCGAGTTTGATCTCTTATATTCCCGTGTATGTGTGTAGGAAGGTACACATAGTGCAAGCTGCTTGTTTGGACAATTTCTGGTCTTTCTTTGGAAGGAGGTTGATACCCCTCACATTCTCCAAATTGAGTGATCTTTGGCTTGTTGGAAAGCCTGTACTGTCTATTTGTATTGTGCAAAATTTCGTAGTTTCAGTCTTCAGGTTCAGAGAGCAACTCAATTTTTGGTGGACTTTGCTAATGAACTGTTTGGTCCTAGGAAGGGCCTATCATTCTTCTGTTGCAATTAGGAGTGAATATACTCCATCACACTATGCTCCAATCACTTCTAGATCATCATATGAATGGATAATTGATAGTGGTGCAATCTCTCACATGTGCAAGGATCATGAGCCATTTCAAGAGTTAGAAAACCACAAAGGCAAAGTTCACTTAGGAAATAAGAAGAGTCTTCCAAATACAAAGTATAATTCATTGAGGAGAATGCAAAGCCTTATAAAAGTTACTTTTTGTACCAAACCTTTGTATGATGTTTTGTCCATCAAGGCACTCACTGATCATCACAAACAAGTTCTCTTTGACATAACATCAGTGGAGGTGATTGATCCTAGCACTATGAACATCATAGCCCAAGGCATTGAGGATAAAGGTTTGTAGAAGATTGCTTGTTTTCTTACTTAAAGATCAATTTCCACTCTTTGGCTCCAATGCTATGGACACACATCCTACTTAAACAAAATTTGAACATCTTAATTGGTTAAGGGATTACCCAAGATTGGACAAGTGCAAGATATCAACCAAGCTTGCACTCAAGGCAAGGAAATAAGGCTCATGTTCCCAAAGAGTCTTCCACCCGAAAAAGGAAACCTCTCACCTAGTTCACATGGACCTCTATGGACCAATGAATACCCCATTGCTAAGTGGATCGCTCTACTTCTTTCTCATAGTATATGATCACACAAGATACATATGGGTCTATTTTCTCAAGTCCAAGGCATATACATTTTTAAGTTCAAAGAATGGTTCTATCAAGTTAAGAATGAGACATCCAATTCAGTAAAGACCATTAGATCATATGGAGATGGTCAATTCATCAACCATGACTTTGATAACTTCTTGAAATAGAAAGACATCAACGGGAAAGTCACTGGGCCTCATAGTCCACCCCAAAATGAAGCACTTGAAAGAAAGATTCATAGTTTCATGGAAATGGCATGCCCCATGCTTCAAAACAAAGCCTCATCATTCAAGTTTTGGGCCAAAATAGTACACACTATAGTTTACATCATCAATAGAGGTTTCACAAGTGCATTACACAACAAGAATCCATTTGAAGTTTATTATGGACACAAACCAAATGTAAACTATTTTAGAGTTTTAATTGGAAGTGAAGCATTTGTACATGTGCCAAAAGAATGTAGACATTAGTTGGCATGTAAGTCCAAGAAACATGAATATTCTAAGGCATAAAAACTTACAATATTGAGAATCACTCCATAACCATTTCAAAATATGTCATCTTCAATGAAGCTTTAAAGTACACAAGGAAATATCCAAGTTTAAGTTTGAGCCAGCCATCTACACTTCAGTGGGGGAGACAATTACTTCTAAATAAAACTCAAAAGCAAGTACTTCTCACCAACCTAGGAAATTTCAAAGGCTTATCGAGAAGCAACAATGAGAACAAATACATTATTTCAATCATGCATTTATGCACCAATTTCAACAGATTTCAAAGCTTTCCAACTTTAAAAAGCTCAAGGTCAACATGAGTGAGAAAAAGCTATGCATACATAGATGGATGCAATTGAAAAGAACAATACTTGGACACTTGTTCCAAAGCCTACCAACCAATAATGTATCGGAGTTAAGTGCTATACAAAGTTAAGTACAAATGAGATGGTACCTTGGACAAGTACAAAGCAACACTTGTAGCTAAGGATTATAATCAAAAGTATGACATTGATTATGAAGAAAACTTTTGCCCTACTGCAAGGTTTATAATTATAAGAATCATGCTTGCCTTAAATGCACACTTCAAATGGCCCATCTACCAACTCGACGTCAAAAGTTCTTTCCTAAACAATGATCTTCAAGAAGAGGTACACATGAAACAACTTGAAGGTTTCAAGATCATAGGCAAGGAAGATCATGTATACAAACTTCACAAAGCACTATGACTTAAGCAAGCTCCAAGGGCCTAGTATGCAAGGTCCACAAGTTCTTTGATGATAAATGACTTCAAAGGAGCACTGCGGATGCTGACTTATACATATATGAGAAAGATTCCTTAATCGCTGTCGGGATGAAATCCCTCAAGGAAGTGCACATCAAGGTTTTTTTTCAAAATTCATTTCAATGTTTTCTAGCCATGATATTGTGTTTTTTACTACAAAGATTTATAAGCTGTGCATGTTTTTAACAAATTGATTGATTATGTATTGAGAAACCATGTCATTTATGTAGATTAGACCTGTATATTTGTAATTAGTTCATTAACCTAACTCTAAACCCTTGAAACCCTAGGTTTGACCCTTGAAATCCCTTGAAAACCGGAGTTTTAACCCATGGAAACCTAGCCTAAACCCTTAAAAACCCTAGGATTTTAGTCCATAAGTGTAAATAAAACCATTAATTTATGTGCTTGACCTTATTCATAGGTAAACCCTAACCTTCCCCGTTTGAAACCCTAGGTTGGGACCTTAGTTTTCTCGTTCACCCTAACTTGAACCTTTTAATTAAATTAAATTTGTACATAACGTGTGAAACCTAACCCTAGTCCAAAAATAAAATGGGAAAAAGAAAAACAAACAAAAATAGAAAAAGAAAAATTGGGAAAAAATTGATGATTGATGATGATGATTATTGATAATGATGATTGATGATGATGATGATGATGATGATGATGATGGTGATGATTGATAATGATGATTGATAATGATGATTGACGGTGATGAATAATGATAATGTTGATGATGATGACTGATGATGATGGTTTATGATGATTGACGATGATGAATGATGATGGTTGATGATGTTGATGATGATGATGTGGATGCTGATGCTGATGATAATGATGATGAAGAACAATAAATCAAGAAATTGAAGAAAAGTTGGATCGAACAACAATGAAGATGAACCAAATTAATCAGGTGAAATGTTTCCATTTGAAATGTGTTTTCTTTGAAAGAACATATGCGTTGCATTGTTGTGTGTGTTAAAGACCTGTACAAGTTTATGAAAATTAAGTAGGGTCCAAGATAGAAAACATCTATTGTGGTTTTGTGTGAAGCATGAAGGACTAGAAATGATATGAATAGAATCAGTTAGTGGACTAGAGACTTTTGGGAGTGAAAGCTTGGGAATGTGATGGCATACTTAAATTGAGTGCATGTATATGCTGACAGATTTGAATGCTTAGTGAGTGGGATTCTTTGGATCCTACTATTTATTTCTTATGAGATTCTACCTCTAGATAGATCATGATTTGTGAAAAACCTTCATACTCAAGCCATGTGATGTATGTGCATGTGATGTTAGTGCGCTGTGATGGGCTAGTAGGCAGGTGGAACAACCTTGGTCGGGTGATCAAGGCCACGACCTGACCCTAGTTTCATCGTAGGCTTGACCTGTATGTTGTTATGCACCTGCATGGGTCGGTAGGCAAGTGGAGTCACTCTAACCGGATGGTTAGAGCCATGAGCTGACGTCGATTTCATGTAGGGCTGACATTGTGTGTTGTGTGCTATGTCTGGTTGGCAAACAAGTGGGGTAAACTTGGCCTGGTGGACAAGTCCATGAGTCGCACCCGATTTCGGCATAGGCTGACTTAGAAAAAAATAAAAAGGGAAAAGTATTCAGCTAGATGAAGTGTAAAAAAAAAAAAGAAAAGAGAAAGAAAAAGAAAAAGAAAAATAAAAAAAAGTGAAAGAAAAGAAAAAGATCTAATGGAGAGTTGGGTAGTAGGAGATAAATAGAGGAATAAGGGCATATTCTACAAACTGAGTTAGTATAGCTTAGTATATGCTAGTACTTAGAATAGGTTGCTGGATTTGAACGTGTTGAACAAACAAAAGATCTATGAAGCTTACAGTTTATTCATATGGTTACTTGTCTGATTGCAGAAGCGCGAACATAGTAAGATGTCTGTGAAGCTTGCATCTGCTTTATTTTCTAAAATTTGTACTAAAATTTATAAATTTGCATGGAATGCATGAGATCACCCAATTTTTGAGAAAGAGAAACATAAAATTGAAAAGATTTTTCAAAAGAATCATGATATCCTTCAGCTGGATTTTGCAGGTTGGCCCATCGGGATGATGTGCACATTTAGTGGGGGCAGATGTCGGGATGAAATCCCTCAGGGAAGTGTACATCAAGATTTTTTTTCAAAATTCATTTCAATGTTTTCTCGCCATGATATGGTGTTTTTGACTACAAAGAGTTATAAATTGTGCATGTTTTGAATGAATTGATTGATTATGTGATAAGAAACCATGTCATTTATGTACATTAGACTTATATATTTGTAATTATCTCATTAACCTAACTCTAAACCCTTGAAACCCTAGGTTTGACCCTTGAAATCGCTTGAAAACTTGAGTTTTACCCCATGCAAATCTAGCCTAAACCCTTAAAACCCAAGGATTTTAGTCCATAAGTGTAAATAAAACCATTAATTGATGTGCTTGATCTTATTGATAGGCAAACCCTAACTTTTTGCAATTCAAACCCTAGGTTGGGACCTTTGTTTTTCCATTTACCCTAAGTTTAACCTTTTAATTTAATTAAATTTGTACATAAGGTATGAAACCAAATCTTATTCCAAAAATAAAAAGGGAAAAAGAAAAAAAAACAAAAATAAAAAAAGAAAAGTTGGGAAAATTAAAAAGAGAAAAACCAAAATAGAAATAAAAGATGGGATTTTTGAAAAATAGAAAAAGAACACGGAAGAAGATTTTGGAAATAGAAAGGGGTCAATAAGGAGGTTAGAACATTCTAGAGAGAAGTCCTAGGGAGAACCTATAAAATAGGTCCAATGCCCATTTGGTTTTCCCCGCGGATTCTCTCCAGGTACGCTTCTTGTCTTTTCTTGTCCATTCTTTACATTTCTTGTTTATGTTCTTTAGTTTCTTGTTCATGCTCTCCATTACCATGCTGAGAGAGAGAGAGAGAGAGAGAGAGAGAGAGAGAGAGAGAGAGAGAGATTACAAGCCATTACATGCGGGATATGAATGTTGGCTTTATGAATCAAATACAAAAAAATTGATATCGAGCAGTTGTTATGGAGTAGATTGTAGGTAGAGCAGAAGCATACTTGCATACCTCTGATGTTTTAACACTCTACATTTGAAGTCACTAGATTTTGGGGGGTATATGTCATCATCATCGAAGTATAATTCGGTGAAGGGGATCTAACCCGTATTGTTAATGTACGGATTTTCTTGTCTCACTACGTTTTTTTTTTTTGAGACAACGCAGAAAGAGATAAATTAAAGAAAAGAAGAGAGTACAAAACCCGTGGTACGGGTAGAATTACATGATGTTTTCTATGAACATCAATAAACTTAGCCTTCTAGCAGAGTATAATGAAAAAAACCTATTTTTCCACTTCTGATAGGGTAGGGACTTAAAATATCATGAAGCTCCTTGGTATCGTTGGGCACAAGGGTCATCCTATTTTTACAATCTCTGGATACAGATTTAATAGACTGAATACACTCATACTTGAAATCCTTGCTAGAGTTGGAGAAGATTTTTTGGTTTCTTCTCTTCCATATAAACCAGAGGATAGTGGATCTTAAGACTTGCCATAATCCAGAGTCAAGACCACCAGCTTCACCCAGGAAGATATTCTTGAAGGTGAGGGGGGGAGACCCAGGCTAGTGTAATAACAATTAATAAAATACCAAAGACTCTTGGCAGCAAGGCAGGAAATAAATAAATGTTGGAGATCTTCTAGCTCAATGGTAAGAATCATATTATGTTATCATGTCGAAAGGAGAGAGAGAAAGAATCGGGAGACGTAGAGAGATATGGACAACCGCAAAGAGAATCGAAGAGTCGAATAGAGAGAGATCTACTAGCAGTTGTCTGTCAGAGCACCGTCGAGAGAGAGAGAGAGAGCAATGGATGGGCACTGCTGAACCCTTGGACAGAGAATGATGATGGCGCTCCAAAGAGAGAGAGAGAGAGGAATGGTGATGTGCAGATCGTAGCAAAGTTTGCAGATACCAGTGAAAGGGAGAGAGCGAGAGAGAGAGAGAGAGGAAAGAAATGCTATTTAATCGGAGGTGATGGAGACAGATACCGATGAGAGAGAGAGGAGAGAGAGGAGAGGAATTTTGATCATGCACCATAAAAGGATTTAAAGTCGATCACAGAGAAAAAGAGACACAATGGAGAACATCATTGAGAGAGAGAGACAAAAAGAGAGAGAAAGACAAAAAGAGAGAGAGAGAAAAACAAAAAGAGAGAGAGAGAGAGAAATGGTAACGTGATAATGAACTTAAAATTAGACTAATCAATCCTCAAGGAAAAGAAAAGTTACGTAAATTAGAATGCATAATGATGCATAATGATAATAGTTTCATATAAGAACGTGACTTATACATGAAGTCAAAGAGATTCATATATATATATATATATATATATATATATATATATATATATATATATATATATATATATATATATATATATATATATATATATATATATATATAATTTTATAAAATTTAATAATAGTTACAAAGGCATCCGGATGATCTCGCATATACTCGCTCAAACATCGATATCCAAAATGTGTAGATACTCGATCTCATGTTTCGTAGGATATCAGCCATAATCCTTTCACTGCATTGAAACAAATAAAAAAGATTAGTTTCTTGCATTTTAACTAAAATAAAAAATATACTCACAATAACACATATACTTACAAATGTAGCTACAAAACCATGATGGCCCATTTGGCCTAGGTGCAATGTGTGGCCCGACTCAACTCTCTTCTTTGCAGCAGCATGTTTATTTAAAGAAAAAAGAAATACATAAATTAAATGTAAAAAATTACTAAAATATATGAAAATTAGAAATATAAACTATTAATTTGTATACCTTTTGCTGAGGAAATAACTCATGAAGACATAGCTGTCTACAAAAAAACGGCCACGTCTCAGGTGGTATGTGTTGATATATTTAGGTAGTGATGTGTGTGAACACACTAGGACCGCTGGGGCACTTTTTTCCCTCTTTAGGAGGTTTTTTTCCCCCGTCTTGTATATACGCCTATTGCCCTAATGGGCTACTTATCTTTGTACATTCTCTAGTAATACATTGAGTATTGTGTGTTGTGCTCCAAGCTTCTTCTTCTTCCTAGTGCTATTCGCATACTTCCACAGACGTCTAACTCCAACAATTGGTATCAGAGTAGGTCGTCGCTTCATCTAGGGTGTCGTCGACACTCCTCCAGTTCCAGTCTCAGAATCGCACGAAGTTTGGTGAGCATACTCAGTGTGTTTTCGAGATCAAAACAACTTCCTTTTGTGGTGCCAAAATCACGATCTGAGCTTGTTTCGACCTCCTAATGCACTATCACAGCGCTTGTGCAGGCTATTTTGTCTTTTTGTGCCAAAGGTATATACCAGTTTTGGTTCCCCTGTATAAGCATCTTGAAGTCTGCTACAGGTTTAACAGAATTCATCTGGGCAGTTCTGCTCAACTTTTTGAGATGCAGTCAATTTTCTGCATCAAGGTATTTTAGTCACTGGCCATGGCTGAAAGCAGTGATGTATTTCATATGTTGGCTGTTGAGGATAAGTTGGATGGTTCCAACTAATCGTTGTGGGCTTATATGATGCGACATGTATTGATTGCAAAAGGACTATGGAACATTGTGCATGGTGTTGAAAAACGTCCTAGTTTTCTAACAAAGATCAAAGACGTGAAGGAACAGTTGATTATTTAAAAACCATATACAAAATCATATTACTATTGATAAACAGGAATACTTGCTCGATGATGATGATGATGATAATTTTTCTCATAATGTTAATATACCTCGTACACGTCATGGACTTACTGTTCATCAATTACAAGCAGAGCTTTCTAGAAATCCTCTACCTCATAGTTTAGAGAATGAAACGGCTGGAGATTATCCATTGCCAGCTCGTGATCGTTCTATAGTACAAACATATGATAGAAGAAGATATGGAGGATGGAATAGAGGACCACTTCCTTTAGATGGAGAGGTTTTCAACTTTTGGGGTAATCGCTATATAATTGCTCCATCCACTATTACTAATGCTGGTCGTGGTCTCTTTATTGTAGAGGATATGTATGTGCCTCCGAACTCTGAAGTCACTCTTACGTCATTTTGTGGTCCAATATATGGATGGGGAGATTGGCATCGACTTGCACGTTATGTTCAAAGCATGAGTACTTATGGAATATGCTTGAATGCAGCATCCCTTACTAGTAGAAGAATTTCACATGCAGAAAATGAAAGATTATATATTGATGGAAGACCTTACACACATGGAAATATAGTAGGTTTAATAAATAGTAGTCAAGGGTTACATAATAGTTCAAGAACTAATTGCACATTTGAGGAGCGTGAAAATAGTCATGAATCGCCATACATGAGTAGAGATGTATCAAGATACATACTTGTCAATGATATTACTACATTACATGTTTAGTTATTAATGAATTATGGATGGCGTAGACCTCCAAGAGCACCTTTTAGCTAAAGAGAGAATGAAAATTTTCTATCCTTATTTAATAACTTATATATTTAATTTTATGTTTAAAGTTTAATTTTTATTCATTTATGGAATACTAATGATTTTTATTCATGTGTGTAGATTCCAACATATGATGTTGATGATATTCCTCCACACCATTCACAATTACCAGTAAGACCTCATTTATTAGAAGCTTCTATGAGGAGGCTACACAAAAGTGATCCTGTGAAATATGCAAGGTTGAAAGATCTATATTCAAAAGAAGATAAAGTAGAAGATTTGTGCGACAATGATGAAGATGATGGCATGGCAGATTTTATTGAGGATTGGTATCAAAATGACAGTGAGAGCATTGATATTTCTAAAAATGAGAAATATCTTCGAGAGGAATGTCTAAAGCATGTATATGAAGGAAGTCGTTTGACATGACTAAGTGAGAGCTTACTTATTCTCAATCTTCAAAATTGTTTTGGATGGAGTAATGTATCTGTTTCGGCACTATTAAGGTATAATTTTCAATTTTCTATCTATTTATATATATACATGCATAAATATATACATATAAATACATGCATATATAGACATACACATAATTATACATGAATGCATACACACATATAAACACACACACATATACACACATACACATGTTATGAGAGTAAGGTCAAATTATACATACGTGTATCGAATGAAGATGTTTTGTCCATCTAGCCTTTAGAATTGTCCACCCAACCTTTAGAATCTTCCTGCCACATCTGTTTCTCCTATTCTAGTCGACCTAATACCTGTGATGCTAACTTTTTTAAGAACTTTGCATACAAATATTATGTATCAGTTAGCTATGGAGGTATTAGATCGTTAGGAAAATGGGAGGACCAAATTTATCTTGAAGATTTTGAAGGATGGAAAAATAATTTTAAAGGATGGGCGGAAAGAAAGCATCCATTCAATGCAGGTTTTTATTCTTACTTTAGCTAAGATAAGAACAAGAACTTGCATTGAATGGACACTTTCTGTCCGCCCATCCTTTAAAACTATTCATGCATCTTTCAAAAACTTCAAGATAAATTTGGTCCTCCTATTTTCCGAATGACCTAATACCTCCATAGCTAACTGATATTTTATATTTGTAAACAAATATGTAAGCCTTAGTTAGCAAGGCAGGTAATAGATTGACTATAAAATGGGAGACAACTAGACGATTCAATGGTCTAGATATCTATATGAAAGTCTACAAACCACAATAAACAAAAAGAAAATTAGAAATGAAATCAAATATACACAGCTACACATGCATACATACACATACATACATGCACATATATATACACATAAACATACATATACACATGTTATGAGAGTAAAGTAAAATTATACATACCTGTATCGAATGAAGATATTTTGTCCATCTAACCTTTGGAATTGTCCGCCCAACCTTTAGAATCTTCCTAACACATCTATTCTAGTCGACCTAATACCTACGCTGCTAACTCTTTTATGAACTTTGCATACAAATATTAAGTATGAGTTAGCTATGGAGGTATTAATCCGTTTGAAAAATAGGAGAAGTAAATTTACCTCGAAGAATTTGAAGGATGGAAGAATAATTTTAAAGGATGGGTGGACACAAAGTGTTCATTCAGTGCAAGTTCTTGTTTTTACCTTAGTTACGGTAAGAACAAGAACTTGCATTGAATGAACACTTCATGTCTGCCCATACTTTAGAATTATTCATCCATTTTCCAAAATCGTCAAGAGAAATTTGCTTGTCTTATTTTCAAACAACCTAATACCTCCATAGTTAGCTCATACTTAATCCTTGTAAACGAATATGTAAGTCTTAGTTAGCAAGGCAGGTAATAGATTGACTATAAAATGGGAGACAACCAAACGATTCAGTGCTCTAGATATGAAAGTCTGCAAACCACAATATACAAAAAAAAAATGAAATCAAATATACACAGCTACACATGCATACATACATACATACACATTCATACATACATACACATACATACATACACATACATACATACACATACATACATACATACATACACATATATACACACATACACATACATATATGCATACACATACACATACATATATATACATACATATACACCTATAAAACACATACACACACTTACATACATATACACATATGCATACGTATATGCATGCACATGCATATACACATCCACATACACATACACATAACCATACACATATATAAAATTATATGCATATATATGTATATTTATTTATTTATTTTTATTAATATGTCTATTTTTGATGAACTTACAGGTTATTATCTGAAAAGTTTTTACCAAGTCAGAATATTCTTCTTACCTCGCATGATGAAATGAAGAAGATAATCAACAATCTTGGTATAGATTATCAACATGCATGTCCTAACGATTGTATTTTATAGAGAAGTGAATATGCAAGCTCTTTGACATGTCCCAAATGTCAATCTTCTCAATATAAGGACGAAGAAGGTAAAATCCCAAAAAAGGTATTGAGACATTTTCCATTGGCTCCACAGATTAGACATATGTTTCAAGGCCCCAAATTATCAAAGCTTTTGACATGGGGACATGATCATAAAAGTACTGATGGAATAATCAGAATTCCTCATGATAGTGTTGCTTTTCACGATATTGATTCTACATGGCCTAAATTTGTACAAAATCCACAGAATCTAAAGTCAAGAGTTGCATTAGATGGGGTTAATCCATTCTCCATGAAATCCAATAAATGGTCAACATGGCCAGTGGTAGTCATAAACTACAATCTTCTGCCATATCTTAGCATTAAAAAGGAACATTTAATGCTTTCACTTTTAATCCCAAGAAAAAGACAAGTTAAAGTTATGAATATATATCTTGCTCCTCTCATTGACGATATCCAAGAGTTATGGAGAGGTATTAATGTCATTGATATATCGAAAAGCATTAATGAAATACATATTACGGTTCATGGTATTGTGGCTTGGATTATTCATGATTTTCCAGGATATGGTGTTTGTTCAGGTATTGATGTAATATTTTTATTCAATATGCATACAAATAAATGTGATTTAATCTAATTATATTTTTATCATTTTCATGATGCATGAATATCTACTAAGGGTTATAAAGCTTGTCCATATTGTGGTGATTGATTGAGATCAATCCATAGTAAGAATCTCAACAAAAATATTTATCTTGGACATCAATGATTCTTGCTTGATGATCATCCATTTAGATCTGATAGATTCAGAATCCGAAATCTTCAGTGATGATGAAGATAAAATAATGAAGAAATCTCAGATGATCAGAGAGAGTTGATGATAGGTTGTGAATGAAAGGTAATTTTATTTTAATAATATTTTGTTTTTTTCATATATGTATATTAGTTTCTATTTGCTAATTTAATTTCTTTTGCAGGCTCGAATGTTCACTAATATGTGGGATTTTGGACAACATATTAGAATCAAAGCCATTGATTCTTTACGTAAAGCAGAGGATTCTAGTATTGTTGATTCTTTCAAGCAACTATCATGTGCTAGCTCAAAAGACACGAACCTTATAGATGGCAAATTTGGTTACATGGGAATTGTTGTTGGTATCTACGAAATATCATTTGGTACATTCAAACAGGTAGAAAAAAGTTTATATTTTTTATGATAGAGTTAGTTATTTTTTTAAGCACATAATAATGGGTTTTTGTTTTTATATATTTTGATAGGTCATGTTGAATGTTGATTGGTTTCAAGCCGAGTATAAAGGTAGTAATTCCACATTAAGAAAGGAATTATCTCGGTTTTGGGCAATTGATTCTTCCAACGTAATGTGATCTACTAAAGAATCATATATTCTTCCTAGGCATATTGAACAAGCATTTTTTTTTATAAAAACCCAGATGCTCACCCTTTGTGGCAAGTCATTCATGTTCAACCTAGAGGTAGGTCATTGTTTGAACAATTTATTGTTAGAGAGATCAAAGAAAGTCCTCTTGATGAGTCACCATCATATACTGATACATCAACATCTGAAAGAGAAATTAGAATCATTATACGTGATAATGATACTAAAATTTTTTATGAAGAGGATAATACTCTACATGCTGATTCTACTGATGATGAAGAGGAATTACCAGAAATCAATATTAATCCATCAATAGATGATGTGACTCATAAGAACACATATTTAACAATAGAAGAAATAAATGAAATCAATAAGGATGATGAAGATGAGACTTTATTGATGTCTTACCAAAATGATGGCAATAATGAAAACATATGAGCAATTAGATAGTAAATTCTACTCTAGTTATTGATCAATAACTTGAAACTTCTGAATGGATATCAGATAATAGATTCTTTATTCAACTTGAATATCGATGAATCCTACTAGAGAGATGAAATCATGTTCTTTTAAGCTAGAACATGAAGCTTGGGGGTATGCCTAATTATTTTATATATAGCTTTATCTTCGAGGAGCAAATCTTTCTCATGTATGTATGCATATGTGTGTGTATTCATGTGTATTATATGTATACATGTGTTAGTATGCATATATATGTATTTCATGTATGTGTATGTGTGTGTATGTGTGTGATATATGTATACATGTGTTAATATGCATACGTGTATTATGCATTTGTGTAAAATATTCATGTATTCATGTAATATATGCAAGTGTTTATAATTGTTTATGCATGTATAAGTATAAATGGGTGCATGTAGGCGTGTATATGTGATGTGTACATCTATACATGTATATGTGTCTATGTGTAAATGTGTACATGCAAATACGTAAGCATGTATATATATTTATGTGTGCATTTAGGCATGTATGTGTGATGCATAATGTATCTACTCCATTTTATATTTATGTATGTGTCTCTACATGATGTGTATATATCTTTATATATATTATGATCCTCGTTTATTCGAGTAGCTATATGTAGAGGCATAAGGTTGGGCAGAGAGACATCTTTCTAGTAGGATGTCGGAGGAATAGATGCAATGTGTACATATACTTCAATCATATGGCTAAAAGGCTGAATTAGAGTTTCTAAATTAGGGGTTTTAAAACCCTAATATCAAAATTAGTGTGTTTGAATTAGGATTTCAAAAATAGGATTTCTGAATTAGAATATTTATAATAGGGTTATATATATATATATATATATATATATATATATATATATATATATATATATATATATATATATATATATATATGTGTGTGTGTGTGTGTGTGTGTGTGTGTGTGTGTAAATGTGCATGTATGATGTATATGTGTATGCATGTATTTGTACCTCTAGTCTCACTCTTTTCTCTCTCTCTCTCTCATACACATACATACATACATAAACACACATACCCATATCCACATATATATACATAAAAGCAATGCGTACTGTGCATTATCGCGACGATGAACCATAAGTGTCCGCATCTCTTTTAGACACCACTTATGCAACCATCCTGTCTCAAACTATGTCTCAAGTGAACTAAGTATGTATTTTTTATCCCTCTCATCATGCTCACTAAAAAAATTAAAAAAATCATGTAAATAAAACATAAAATATTTATTTCAATTTATATGTACTTACTTCCACTGTAAGTGGACAAGGTGCAGGTAACAGTCGCAGAATGCTTGCATTCTTCTCTTGAACTCCAATCCATTCCCTATGTACACAATGTTCCCCTCTGGCTCTATATCGCACTCTAGCCGTAAGGTGCCTATGCATGTCCTCATAGGCACCCATGCTCTGAGACTAACTCCTGAAATGTTAAGGCATTTGGATTTCCTTTCATCATCAATCGAAGAGTAGAAGCAAAAATCTAATATGAATATGTAAGACCATTCAGAATAGTCTGCACAAGTGAACTATATGGTAAGACTTCATTAATAGAAATCAAGTGCTCCTTCAAATCTTTGATCTTTGTCAAAAAATTGTCCATGAAATCTCCTTCATTCATGTGCACACTGTCCAATTGTTTTTAGAGGTAAGCAACACGAACCTCATTTCTTGCCTGGTACAAAGTGGTAAGTATATCCCAAGCATCCTTTGCTATTTTGCAAGAGCAAATGTGAGGAATGATGGCATGTTTGATAGACAAAGCTATCAATGCATGTGTTTGAGCATCTCTACCATCCCAACAGAGTTGCTCTATAGTAGGTGCAGCAGGAACCACAACACAAACAAGAATTTGAAGATCGTCATCTTCAAC
Organism: Ceratopteris richardii; assembly: GCA_020310875.1. NCBI lineage: Eukaryota > Viridiplantae > Streptophyta > Polypodiopsida > Polypodiales > Pteridaceae > Ceratopteris > Ceratopteris richardii. The sequence continues at coordinate 92,853,945 of CM035417.1, read as the reverse complement.
ACGATGTGCATCACCTTCGATAATTATGTTTGCAGGTGTAATAGGAAATTTTTCAACACCTTGCACAATATTCCATAGTCCTTTTGCAACCAATACATGATGCATCATATGTGCCCATAGTGGGTAATCAGTACCATCCAATCTATCCTCAACAACCAACATACATAATACATCAGTGCTTTCAGCCATGGCCATTGACTAAAGTAACTTGATGCAGAAAAATTACTGAATCTCAAAAAGTTGAATAGAACTACCTTGTTGAGCTTTGCTAGATCTGTAGTAGACTTCGAGGTGCTTGTATTGGTGAACCAAAACATGCATATATGTTTGGTACAAAATGATAAAACTGCCAGCCCAAGCACTATGATAGTGCATTCAGAGGCTGAAATGAGCTCAAATTGCAATTTTGACACTACAAGGTGAACTTGTTTTGAAATCCTAATCGCCTTGAGTATGCTCACCAATTTTCATGCGATTTTGAGATTGTGATTGAAGGGGTGTTGATGATGCCCTAGATGAAGCAACGACCTACTCTTCTTGGAGTTTGAGGTGTGCGGAAGCACGTGAACAACACAAGGAAAAAGAAGAAGCTTGGAGCACCACAACACACAATACTGAATGTATTACTAAGAGAATGTACAAAGATAAGTGACCCGTTAAGGTTATAGGCATATATACAAGCTGGGGGGGAACTTCTTAAAGAGGGAAAAAAGTTCCCTGGTGGTCCTAGTCTATTCACACATCACTACCAAAATATATCAACACTTGTATATACATCTATAACCCTAATGGGTCACTTATCTTTGTACATTCATTTGGTAATACAATCAATGTTGTATTGTTCTCCAAGCTTCTTCTTCTACTTTTTCTTCTTCTTCTTTGTGCTTTTTGTGTGCCTCCATAGTTCTCAAAATCCAACAAGATGTAATTATGATAAATTACTTTTCGAGTTTAAGAAAAAATGGCCACTCTTTTCAATACACAATTCATTGTTCTATGCATTGGGATTGAGTGGATTCTTCTTCTACCTATTAGAAGATTACCTTGAATTTTTCTTCTTTAATCATATTGATTTGCATGCTATCCTCATCTTGTTATTCTACTACATTTCCGAGGGGCATCCATATATTGCTCCAATGAGATTGAAGTTGTCTTCCCCTTTGGTTACACCTCTTTTTCTTTATGCAAGCTTCTATTTATAAATAAAATCTTGTGATAGTTTCACAAGGTTGTTCCAACTATTTTCCTAGATCCCTAATTCTCTTAACTACTCCAATCATGCATGTAGTGAGTGATGGTTACTCTACATTATTGCTTCTTACTACATTATTGCTTCTTACTAGGTATTTTCTAGCAGCATTTGTAAAACCTCTACCAATTGTTGAGTTTTCTCTTTTTCTTCATTCATACTCTATGTTTCTATATATGATATTCTCTTGCTAATCCAATTGACTTTCTGATTGCAACATTTTGATATGCAGATCTTCCTTTTCTTGATATAGGATGATTATTTTGGGCATTATTAGAATAACATTATTATTCCACCATGTGATGTTGTGGTTGATCACAAAAAACTCACTCACAATTTTCAATTTTCTTTTTTAAATATTTTCCTTATAGAATTTGAAATTGTAGCCAAGCTTATGCTTCCTATGAAGTATTTCGAGGGCGATGCACCACAATGCGCTCTCCTTCTCGAGAGCTCCACGATGATATCCTTGGAGTAGAAAACTAAGCTTCTAGGGCCACACACGGTACTCCACACAGAGGGTGTAGAATACACAAAAAAAACATAGTACACAGGGAGCATGAACACAGACTCCTTAGGTGTTACAAATGAGGTCGAACTTACAGTCTGTGATTGATGAGGCCACTATATATTTTCTTAAAGAACATATACAAAGAAGTGTCCGGTGGCCATTTGGCCTTTCACATGGATACTAACGATAACAATCTCCCACTAAAGGCCAATATGCCCAAAGTAACTATGGGAGAAAAATAAAGAATGATAAAGAATACTTGAGTGTAAGTATACAAACTATACCTCCTACATGATGGGCATTTACACAATATACAAGTGACTGTGTAGGATCATGAATTAAGTAACCCTGATCAACTAACAACCATGTCAAAAGCTATCCTGTGGTAGAGCTTTAGTCAAAGCATCTGCAACATTATCTTGAGTATGAGCCTTCTCAAGAATAATGCGCTTAGTGGCTAAGAAATCTCTAATGAAGTGATACCTCAACTCAATGTGCTTGGTCTTTGCATGATAGACCGGATTCTTAGCCAAAGCAATGGCACTCTGACTGTCATTGAGCAAAGGAGGCACATGCTGAGGTAAACCCATATCACAAACAAGATGAGAAAGCCACAATGCTTTCTTACATGCCTCACTTACTGCAACATACTCTGCTTCTATGGTGGAAACAATTGTACATTCTTAAAGATGAGATCTCCAAGAGATAGCACCTCTAGCAAAATGAAAAATGTACCCTAATGTAGATTTACGATAGTCTACACAGCCAGCTTACTCAGAATCGGTGTAACCAATAGTGGATGCTTTCCCTCTACCTAAGCATAGAAACTTGTCCTTAGTGCCACTCAGATATCTCAAAATCATATAGACCGCTTCCCAATGTTGCTTGCCAAGATTAGACATATATCTGCTCACAACTCCCACTGCAAATGCAATGTCATCCAGTCATACATACTCTTATAAATGCTCTCTTATGTATACACACATATACATGGTAGCAAACACAAATGGATACCATGCTCACAATCACACAAATACTTAGACATTTAGGATAAAACCTGATACACATATGCACATGTAGAGTATATAGATGGTCTCAAATAATTAAGTAGTCATGCACTTTCACACACATAGGTATATAGGTACTTTTATCCATACTTTTATTAACATCCATGCTTTTAATTCTCAATTTACTCACACCACCCTTTTACTCACAAATCACTCACAACACTCTTTTACTCACAAATCACTCACACCACTATTTTAACCCACAATTCACACACACCTTACATATTTAGTTTGATATACGTTTTAGTTTTCTTTTTATTTTATTTCTTTTGTTCTTATATTTATAATTCTTTAATAATTTTAATTTAGGTTCACACTAAGGTATAATATACTTAAATACTTTAATAGTTACATACACCCACACATACACACACTAGTACACACATCATTCATACTACATACATATATGGTCACACACATACACATATCATATTCACATAACATAGACAAAACTCTCGAACACACATAAGACTTTAGACACATAAATATACTCACAAACACACACTCAACTAGACCCATACATACATAAACATAGGCACATGTTTATAAGTTTAAATACGCTTAAAGAAATATATATCCAAATATATATTCAAACACTAGGCACACTCTTTTTCATAGCTTTAAATACATATATGATCCAGTTCAATGTATGATCAATTCAATGTATACTCTCTTGTGCACGCAATTCAACATGCCCACGCTTTACCTCATGCATTGATTTTGAATAAGTTGTTCTTGCCCATATTTCTGATATAAATATGTATCTGTACATTCATACACATGGGCACATGCTTAATCATACCATGCTCCACATGCATAAGCAAGCTTTTGTTGCGAACATTTGTTTTATGTAGGGTACAAGTTTCAAATTATGTAAATACCTTTGGGAAGTCTTCAAATACTTCAAGAAGGCTCATATTATTCATAAAAGATAGCAAAAATACCACGTGAGTTCTAGAACATGGTGAGTCAAATTAGTGAGTCACAAGGGAGCTGCAGTGGTGTCCTAGTGGAAGGTCGATGTGGCTAGTTCTCAAAGTCCATCAATACTTTGCTTATTTGAACACTTGAGTCATGTAATACCTCCACCCAAGTGTCTACCACGAATTTAGATGTATTAGGAAGGTTTTAGATTAGTTTCTCATGCTGTAAAAAGAGGAGAAAAGTCGTGATCTTGTGGGAAGTCCAAGAGAGGCATATGTGTATCTCTATGCTACTGTAGTTTTGTATGCAGAGATTTCAGAGCTTGTATCTCTCTCATTATATATCAAAATTACATGTTTGATAGCTCATTTGAAAGCTCTTATTGTCTACTTTCTTCTTGTAAATTTTCATAATTATTGGATTTGTGAGCTGAGAGCAGTACTCTCTGCAAGAAGTGTGTGTTCTCTGCTTTCACCTCTGCTGAAGGTCTCCATTAAACCTCAAACTTGGAGAGGTCATATATCCTTGTGTATTTATCCGAATTGAGTGTTCTTTGGCTCATTGGAAAGCTCTGTGTGTCTAGTATATGTGATTAAAAGAGTTTTAGAAAATTCTAATCCATTAGAGAATAGTAAGCTCTGCAAGCATGACTGGTTTTCTGTGATGAAGTTTTTGAGAAGGTCAACTTGTTCTTAGGGGGTTCCACCTACTTCTTGCTATATTTTGGAGGTCAATAAACTCAAACATTGGTATCAGAGCAAGGAATTGAATCTTGGAGAAGGATATAATACCTTGATGAAGAATTTGAAGCTATTCGAGCAGGGATTCATCATCGACACTACACAAAGGTAGAAGGAGATAGCAAGGAAGCATCTCAAGCAACATCCAAGCAAAGAAAGGTGCATAGACTTTATTACAAAGGTAAATCTCATACTTCTTCTTATCAAATATATCCAAAAGGAGGGTTAAAGGAGGAAGTTTAGTATTTTGCACAATGGGCGATCAACATGCACAAATAGAGAAGCTTGATAAGAACAACTATCAAGCATGGGGATTTAGAATCACATCATACTTGCAAGGTAGAGGCTTGTATGGTTTGATTGATGGAACGTATATCAAACCTATATTACCAGAGGATCCAAATCAACAACAATTGAGGGAGTTTAGACTTTGGAATGAAAGAGATAAAAGGGTTATATTCATTTTATCACAAAATATTCAAGATTCAATGGTAGGACACATACAAGATCTAGACACAAGTAGAGATGTTTGGCTTGCATTGGAAAGGTTGTATGCTACAGGTACAAGAGAAAGGAAGATTCAACTCAAAAATGAGTTGAATAACATAAAGAAAGATACAAGGACATCGGTCAATGATTACTTGTTGAAGGTTAAAGAGATTGCAGATCAACTAGGATCAATTCAAGCTCATGTGGAGGACGACGACTTGGTTGCACATACTCTCAATAGACTCAAGGATGATGAGAGATGGAAACCATTCATTACTTCAGTTTATGTTAGAGGAGAATTACCAGACTTTGATCAGCTTGTTTCTCTCATGGTCACGGAGGAGATGAATCTAAATGGTTCTACTTCAAATAAAAAAGGATCTCAAGGACAAGCTCTTTATGTAGGATCATCAAGAGGTGGAAACGGAGGTAGAAGAGGTTCAAATAGAGGTCGAGGAAGAAGGAGCGATGATCAAGGGACTTCAAGTGGCTTCTTCACCACAAGAGACAGAGGAAGATCAAGCGCTAGAGGTACGAGAGGCTACTACAACTATAATCAAAGACAAAGGAGTGAAGATAATAACAATTGCTATATATGTGGAAGGTATGGACACTATGCCAAAGATTGCTATCAAAATGAAAATAATCAAGGTGGTAATCGAAGAGGAGGCTATTCAAGAAGAGGTAAACAACAAGGAAATTATGCAGTTGAAGGTAAAAGTGATGATTATGATTCTCTTCTTATGATGAATGTAGAAACTAAGATGAATTGCAATAGTGATGTATGATATGTAGATAGTGGTTGCTCTAACCATATGTCACATGATTCTTCATGGTTTTCTAATATGCATAATCCTTCATGTAAAGGTCATGTTGAAACAGGAGATGATACAACACATAAGATTATGCAGGTTGGAGATGTTGTCATGCGGGATAAGAGCAAGACAAATTGCTTGAAGGATGTACTTTATATGCCAACGATCACTAAGAATTTGATGTCAGTTGGTCAAATGGTAGAAAAAGGTTTGCAAATAAGATTTAATCATGTAGGTTGCTTCATTGAGGATCCAAAGCAAAGGAGGTTAATTGCTAGAGGTCAAAAACAAGGTAGATTGTTTACATTCAAGGTAAACCCAAATCATACAAACTATTTCTCGTATGGTATGCATCGAATAGCAGAGCTTGATCTATGGCACAAAAGGATTGGACACATGAATGTACACAGGTTAAAGGAGCTATCAAAGAAGAGGATTGTTGAAGGATTACCTGATCTTACTAAGCAACATATGGTGCATCTTTGTGAAGCATGTCAAATGGGTAAGCAGAGTAGACAGCCTTTCAAGCATTCAAGCTATGTAAGCAGTGGATTGCTAGACCTTATACACACGGACGTATGGGGTCCTACTAAAGAGGCATCCTTGGCTGGTAATAAGTACTATGTATCATTCATTGATGATCATAGTAGAATGACATTTGTGTATTTCATTAAACATAAGAGTGAAGTCTTTGATTGTTTCAAAAATTTTAAATCATTTGTCGAGAAGCAAACAGGAAGATATGTTAAGAAGCTAAGATCCGATGGAGGGGGAGAGTATTTCTCTCAAGCTTTTACTGATTTTTTGTATGATGAAGGTATCAAAAGAGAAGTTACATGCACGTATACTCCACAACAAAATGGAGTCGCAGAAAGAAGAAACAGAATCATAGCAGAAGCATCTAGAAGCATGCTAAATGATATGTGTTTGATGCACTACATGATAACAAGACTTGGAATTTAGTTCCAAAGACACCAAAACAAAAGGTAATTGGTTGCAAGTGGGTTTTTAAGATTAAAAGAAATAGTGATGGTAGTGTGTCAAGATATAAGGCTAGACTTGTGGCAAAAGGATATAATCAAACTCAAGGATTGGACTATGAAGAAATATTTAGTCCAGTAGCAAACATGGCAACTGTGAGAACTTTGTTGGCTTTAGCTGCAAGTAAAAGGTGGAATATATATCAACTCGATATAAAGAATGCCTTTCTTAATGGTGAGTTAAATGAAGAAGTGTATATGTCACAACCAGATGGTTATGTGGATGCAAAATGTCCTAATCATGTATGCAGGTTAAAGAAGGCATTTTATGGTCTTAAGCAGGCACCAAGGGCATGGAATGCAAGGTTGGTAAAGTATCTTATGCTGCAAGGATACACAGCGAGTCATGCTGATCCTTCACTTTATGTAAAACATGTAGATGACATGTGTGTCTATGTATGCATTTATGTGGATGACTTGTTGATTACAGGGAATGATGCAAAAACAATTGAAGAGATAAAAGGTAATTTGGGAAAAGAATTTAAAATTTCAGATCTTGGTTTGCTTAGATACTTTCTTGGGATTGAAATTGTGTATGGTGATGAAGGTATGTGGTTGATACAGAGAAAGTATATATGCGATATGCTCAAAAGGTTTGGTATGCAGGGATGTGAATTTTTTTCTACTCCAATGGAATGTAATGTAAAGTTGAGTGCAAAGGAAGGTGATGAGTTGAATGATATGGATGCATATAGATCCATGGTAGGATCTTTGATCTATGCAACAAAAACTAGACCTGATATATGCTATGCAGTGGGAGTATTGTCACAATTTATGCATGAACCTAGAGTACCTCATATGCATGCAGCAAAAAGAGTGCTTAAGTATTTGAAAGATACTATGAATGAAGGATTATTTTATAGTCATGATGCTGATCTAACTCTTAAAGTCTTTAGTGATGTAGATTGGGCTGGAAACAAAGATGATAGAAGATCCATAAGTGGATATGTGGTAATAGCAAGAAACAAGACATTAACATGGAGTTCAAAGAAACAACCTATAGTTGCTTTATCTTCTATAGAGGCCGAGTATAGAGGTTTAGCATTGGCTACTACTGAGGTTATGTGGTTTAAAAAGTTGTTTCATGACTTGAATGTGCAGGTTGATGTACCACTGATATATGGGGATAACTTGAGTAGCATTCACATGACCTCAAATCCTATTTTTCATGCTAGAACAAAGCATATAGAGGTTCACTATCATTATGTTTGAGAGAAGGCCATAAACAATGAAGTACAAGTTTCTTCTGTGGGAACAAAGGATCAAGTTGCAGATATCTTCACCAAATCCTTGGATGGACCAAAGCTTCAAAAATTCAACTATATTCTTGGCATGAAGGAAATACCCTTTGAAACTTGAGGGGAAGAATGTTGCGAACATTTGTTTTATGTAGGGTACAAGTTTCAAATTATGTAAATACCTTTGGGAAGTCTTCAAATACTTCAAGAAGGCTCATATTATTCATAAAAGATAGCAAAAATACCACGTGAGTTCTAAAACATGGTGAGTCAAATTAGTGAGTCACACGGGAGCTGCAGTGGTGTCCTAGTGGAAGGTCGATGTGGCTAGTTCTCAAAGTCCATCAATACTTTGCTTATTTGAACACTTGAGTCATGTAATACCTCCACCCAAGTGTCTACCACGAATTTATATGTATTAGGAAGGTTTTAGATTAGTTTCTCATGCTATAAAAGAAGAGAAAAGTCATGATCTTGTGGGAAGTCCAAGAGAGGCATATGTGTATCTCTATGCTACTGTAGTTCTGTATGCAGAGATTTCAGAGCTTGTATCTCCCTCATTATATATCCAAATTACATGTTTGATAGCTCATTTGAAAGCTCTTATTGTCTACTTTCTTCCTGTAAATTTTCATAATCATTGGATTTGTGAGCTGAGAGCAGTACTCTCTGCAAGTAGTGTGTGTTCTCAGGTTTCACCTCTGCTGAAGGTCTCCATTAAACCTCTAACTTGCAGAGGTCATATCTCCTTGTGTATTTATACAAATTGAGTGTTCTTTGGCTCATTGGAAAGCTCTGTGTGTCTAGTATATGTGGTTAAAACAGTTTTAGAAAATTCTAATCCGTTAGAGAATAGTAAGCTCTACAAGCATGACTGGTTTTCTATGATGAAGTTTGTGAGAAGGTCAACTTGTTCCTAGGGGGTTCCACCTACTTCTTGCTATATTTTGGAGGTCAATAAACTCCAACAGCTTTAAGATATCTATTCTTAGGACTTGTATCCATTCAATGATATACAATATCATAAACATAAAGAATTCATATGATGAGGTCCCTGATCAGTTTACATCTTCATAATTTTGCTACCTGCAAGTATTAGAAAGAGATTAGTCAAAAAATTAAAAAACTTTATCAAAGATGTTTTGAGAATTCAGAGATAACCAATCTGGAAACAAAATTTTTAATTTTCCTGTATGTGAAGTCGAAGGATGAAATCGTTCCAACATCTGCCCCCACCAAACTTGCACATCGTCCCAATGGGCCAACTTGTAGATCATGGGAAGGAGCATCAAATTCTTTTGGAAAAATTGATTAACTGACTTTAATTAAGATGAAAAAAAATGCTTTTAAATTCAAGTTAAGTTTTTTATAACAAAGAAAATCTTTAAAATTATGCAAATTCGAATTGGAAATCATTTTGTTCAATGCATGGAGTTTAAAGACAAGGTTTAGAAAATCTTATAATAGTCATTCATATAGTCGTGGTACTTACCATTCTATTAACCCTGTTCAATGTAATATTCATTTTATATAACTGTTTCATCCTAAATCTCTTAGCCATCTTCCACAAGATACATCTAACTAATTCTTCTATAGTAGACCACCACCTCATATAGCCCGTAATTACATTTCAGGAGTGGTTTCAAGACCACAACTGAATCATGATAACTTTTCCTTAGTCTTTTTCTTTGTTTTTCTGTTTCTTTTTCTTTCTTTTTCTCATTTTTTGTTTTATCATGTCGCAACAACAATTAATGTACTGCTTTATGTACTTTTCTCTTTTTCTTTGCAACTTTTTTGTTAAAGGGGAAAGGCTTAACCCTATTTAGAGCTGAGGATCTAGAGGCATGCTATAGTCAGAACTAGGATCCCATTAGCTAAATGTTTCACAAATTAAGGAAGCCTACTTGTATAAAATAAATCTACTTCTACTAAGAGCCGTAAGTCAAGTTTTCCCTTCTCCTATCCTCATTTCAATCATAAGTTCCCTAACTTTTACCTTTGACTCACATACACATCCCTACTTTGATTTGTAATTCTTTATTTACAAAATTTTAACAATTTTCCTTTCCTTTTAGATAAGAAACATGTATATTTCTAACTATGAAATGCATGAAGAATAAATTCTATATTAAAAAGAAAGAAAAATTAGAATTATTTCACCTGATTAACATCATACTTCATCTTCATCTTCATCATCCAAGCACTTTTCATCTAACTCGTAGTCATTGCTCGACCTTTTTTGAAATAGCTTGATTCTTTTACCTGGCTTTAAACTTTGTGTTTTGTATTCTCATCATTTTTCATCTTTCTCATCTATAAAATAGCTTCCTAAAATATCATAGTAAGCATTTTGTAAAAAGATAAAATAGCTTCTTTAAATATCTTAGTAAATATATTGTAAAAAGAAACTTCTCTTTTTTATCAAAATGTTTCATATTCAGAGGACAAAAGAAAGAAAAAATAGCTCTTGATTTGTTTCTTAACCTAATAGTTAAGTTCTATGTATTTGTTCATAATTTGATTCGTCTTCAAGTTGGTGTTTTAATCATTTCTTTGATTTTTTGCAATGATAAATTCTTAGTTTTCTTGTTCAATTTTAAAGGTTTTGATTTTTTTGAATTTATGTTCATATTGTTTTCAATTTGTTTAATAATATCATAAAAAAGTTGTTTCTCTGTTTCATTCATTTGTTTTTTGTAATTTCTATTCATAGTACTTTGTTTGGTCTCTTCTTGTTTAATTTGATTGTTGTCATGTTTGTTAATTTGAGTTTGTAATTCTCTAACTTTTTCTTGATAAAAAAATTTCTCATTGGCAAGAAGCATTGGATCAAATGAAACCTCAAAATTTTCAAATTTCTTGATCCTACTTGTATTTCATGATCAAATTCACTTTGCTTTATATCCAAATGTTCTTCCATAATTGGTTCAAAATTTTGATTTTCCTCCTTAGTTTTACTACTTTTGATTTCTTTTATTAGTTCATGTTCTGTTTCAAATGTCCTGTCACGTATTTGATCGTTTATTTTGATGTTCACATGTATGTTAGGTTTCAACAATTTTTGACTTTTTTCATATGGATTTGGTGGATTTGGTTTGCTCTAGATCACCTTTATGAATTCGCTCATTCAAGCTCTTCCTAGATTTAATTGTAAAGGTAATAAATCTTGATAATTACAAATTTTTCTCTCATTTTCAATCACTAGTTTTCATCTTCTTGCATTTTCATATGCTCTACAAATCCAAAATGTGTGACCATACTGATCACACCAAAAACACTGCAAAGGTCGTGTTTGAATCCTATTTGATGTTCTTAATGCAGGCATAGATTTTCTAAAATCATTAGAATGTGTTTCAGATGAAGGATGTATAGACAAACTTTGGCTCTCTCTCTTTTCATGCTTACATTTAGCTAGTTCTAATTCTTGTATTTGTTTGGACAAAAACTCATATTTCTGGTTCATTTTTACAATTCATGTAAATTCGACATAATTCTAAATTGAGTTTCCGACATTGTATTTATGGTATCATGTAAAGCCGAAATAACTCTCAATTTGTGTTGTATAGCTTCGTTTGCTTTACTTTCCATTTTGCTAAATTTTTCTTCCCATTCTTTCCATTTTTCCTCAATCAATGCATTTACATATACTTCATCATAAATAACACTCTTTTGGATTTTATTCTTGCAATTCATTTGTGTAAGATTCATTAATTTCACTTTGATTTATATTTTGCATGTTTGTATGTTGCTCTATTTCCATTACTCATGTTTGAATTTGGTTAAACTAGTACTACATAGAGTTGATGCAAATATGCAAAGAAAAAATCTTGCTTTTGTGCTCTTTCAATGCATGCAGGTGATGGTAATCTTTTTCCATGTTCTTAATGATAAAAACAAGAACAAAATGCAAGTGATGTGTTTGTACTAAAGTGAAAGAACTTGAAAATGCATTACCTTAAGTTGTCCGATGCAGAAGCTTTGATGTGCACAATGATATTTGTTTTTCTTTACAAACAATTTCTATAAATAAATCCTAAGTACAAAACTAGAAGCGATCGTGCAATGATGATCTTCCTATATGTCGATTGGGAGAAAAGAAGTATCGAGGCTCCTCCTTTTTGAATGCTTCTTTTTCCGTGGAAGTGCTCAGTTCAAAACAAACAACCCTCAACAACCATGGAAAAGGGTCTGTGCCAGCAAGATCTCAACTTGTCGTTGCGGTTGACTAAGCTCCTTTCTCCACTCACCTGCAAGCAAGAAGAATGTAAAGGTTAAATTTTTAATCAATACTGAAACACACCTAATACTCCTAAGCACATAATTGTCACGTTTCATGTCGGGTTCACCAAATGTCGAGGGGTGTGATTGGGGACCAATAGGCGATTTAGAACTAAACTTGCTATGGCCTCACTGTGTGACTACACACGGGGTGTTTCTTAGTATGCTTTGGGATGTAAGACGTGACTCAGTAATGGCCTAAGCTATAAAATATCTAAGATCAACCTATTTAACTATTGACCATATGGTTGTGCAGCGTGATACCTAGACAGACCATACTCATATGATTGAGAGACTAAGGTTTCACTAGTAATGCAATCTTTAATAAATTCTTCTTCTTCTAATTCTATATTAGCTATGTTCTGCTTAGATTGAGTGGTATTATTTATAGGTGGAGGTAATACAAACTCAAAAATAAAAGATGAAGAAATAGCATTCTCATTTGGAGACTCATTACTCACAGACTCTTTCATAGACTCATTACTCACAGACTCTTTCATAGACTCATTACTCACAAACATCAGAAACAAATATAGAATAATATAAATTGACGATTGATCAAGCGATTCACTATTTGCGTAATATTTGATGTGGATTAAGTAAAATTGTTTTCTTGATAATTCTAACGAATGTAAACTACGTCAATAACCTTATACAACTATAAGTAAGAATGCTAGAATAATTCTCCAAAATCCTGATACAAACTTAAGCTAAAAGAAATTGGTATACGAAAAGTGGAAGAAGTCGCGTGAATGCAACTCCAATCTCCGGATCTCAACTACTCGTGCTATGCTCGTCAATGTTTGTCAATGCTCATCAATGCTCTGAAAAAAAAAACATTAGAAAAAACATAAGTTCTTTGTACGAAAAATAAAGTACTCATGAATTACTTTTAATTCTTATCATATATATATATCCATTCAATTTTCCATGCATACATCCATGCTTTTTCATTTATACATATACCAATTCATTATGTTTCTAATTCATACATGCACATGCATCCTCATTCATTCTCATGCATACATGCATATATCACCTATATTCATGCTCATGCACACTCTCATATGCATCCACACTTACATATGCACATGTATCTAATATCATGTATACATGCTCTCATGCACACTCATGCATCTAACTCTTATGCATACATGCTCTCATGCACACTCATGCATCTAACTCTTATGCATACATGTTCTCATGCACACTCATGCACCTAACTCTTATGCATACATGCTCTCATTCACACTCATGCATTTAACTCATGCATATGTGATCTCATGCACACTCAAACATCTATGCACATGTAAGCACAAGCTTAGATACCACATGCATTCATGCACATGATAACTCTATCACACATGCATAAATTCATTTGCTTATACATTCATGTGAACTCATGCATATGCATATGCATCTCACTCATTCTCATGCATGTATGTAGCTATCTTAATTATGCACATGCTCATACATTCACTCATACCTATGTTCACATCATTCTACATGCGCATGCTAACTTACTTATGCACATGCATTTATGTATTCAACATGCATTCCTATATGCTCATGAACATGTATACAATTGTATGTTTATGCATTCAATCTACACACTCTCATATGCATGCATATACCTTATGCATACATACATGCACTCTTATATGCATACACATATATATGCATGCTTTCATACATACTTACCTACTCTCACATGCATGCTAACTCACTCTCATATGCATGCTAACACACACATGCATGCTAACACACTCTCATATACTCACATGCATGCTAACACACACATTAATACATTTCTCACTTTCACTCATTCTCACATTCATGCTAACACACACTCACATGCATGCTTACAAACTCTCATATGCATGCACATACATTCTCACATGCTCACATGCATGCTAACACACATACAAATGCGTGCTAACACACATTCATATGCATGCACATACACTCACATGCATATTGACACACTCTCATATTCATGCTTATACACACATTCACATGCATGCTAACACACACTCATATGCATGCTAACACACTTTCATATGCATGCTAACACACACTCATATGCATGCTAACACACATTCACATGCATGCTAACACACACTCATATGCATGCTAACACACTCTCATATTCATATATTCATTCACTCATAAACTCATACATGCTTCTAACTCATTTATGCACATGCACTACTTATCATGCATACATGCTACATACATGCACATGCATGCTCTTACTATCAAATACATTCATGCATAGCGAGTTAATTCTCTTTCTCTCTCTCTCACACACTCTCTCTCTCTTTGTCTTTCTTTCTATCTCTCTCTCTCTTTGCTCTCTCTTTGTCTGTCTCTCTCGATTTATTAAGACGTTGTAGCATCGTATCAGCTTTGTCACAACACCATATAAGCATCATCACAACATCATCAAAGCATGAGCAACAATGCTAAGAGTAGTGGCGAAATATATCTTGTCTTCTGCAAAGACATCAATATTACCAAGAACTCTTTCAGAAGTAGTATTTAAACCTATACAAGCTGAAAGTCTCCTTATGGTTTGTGTACAACCATATTGAACCTCGACTTCTTATTGCATCAATGGCCATGTATACTTGTGTCTATACTTACTATAGCTATCAAATGTCTTTTAGTTGATGAAGAGCACAAATGGCACTTGATCAACCACACCAACTAATCTTCATGCTTATATCCTCCAGATATTAGTTTAGCACAATTGCTTTGAAATGATTTCGATATATGTTGCATAATTTTCTACGTCGTTGGTATTTGACGGGATGGAACTGAAAATGTCCAGCCACAAACCAGTGCGTTTCTGTCATACTCTTCAGAAGCATTTGCAAAACGATGACTTCATGTTGTGTGATAGAAGTGACCGGACGAAACTTTTCTAGAGAGCTAACGCCTTGAATTGTGTCCACAGAAAACATCAAGAGCAAAGTAATTTCCTGGTATCAACGGACACAAGTGGTGACATCTCCTAATAAATTTTGCAATAGGGAGAAAAAGAAGAGAGAGGATGACTACCTTGATCATCATGATCAAGCAATCAGCCATAATTTGAATGAAAATATGTTAGAGGAAAACAGAGTAGTGAGAAGATGATAGATGGTTCAAGTATTGGGGTCAGCTATGGAAAAGATGGAGCTCGATGGTCTTGTTCCTTCGGGCATTTTGCACCCCATACATCGGCCTCTCTAATGTTTGTGCCAAATCCTACATCGACCTCCAACATCTTCAAAATTCTCATGTACAAATCTCTTCATTTACCACTACATCTACTTCTCCTTCAGTCTAGCACCTCATCTTCTTTCCCTCATAAGAGAACTCCTAACTACTGAAGTAGACATTGATTTCAGAACATACACCAAACCATCTCACTCCAACAAGAGAATTCTCCCTAATTTGAATCTTGAATCTCACACAGTTATTAACTCAGTGTATAGAATCCCTCTTTTTTCCTCTCTCTCTCTCTCTCTCTCTCATTTCTAGGCCCAACTATCTACGTGTTTGTACACCTCTCTCTCTCTCTCTATCTCTCTCTCTCTCCCTCCCTCTCTCTCTCTTGTGTGATGTTCTGCACATAGCCCTTTGTTGGGAGGAGGGAGGAGAGGACATAATCTCTCTCTAGCTATGTGTACGTGATGCAGGTTCATCCTACAACAATCAGAGGGGGGGGAGAAAAGAGAAGAAGATGCAATACCTTTAGAAAAAAAAAAAAAGAAAAAACACACATTAAGTTACCCTTATATAAATGCTCATACATACACAAATACGTGTGCACGTATTCACCTTTTCCTGCATACCATACACACACTTTTTCATACTTTTAACACACAACTCACACACACCATATTTTTAACCCACAATTCACACACACCATACCTTTATCACACACTTTAATCACATAACTCACACACTCCACTCTTTAACACACACTCACACACAACACACATTGTTCACATGTTTTTTCTTTTTATTTTATTTCATTTATTCTTATTTTTTATAATTGCTTTTAATTTAAAGTATAATCTAATTAAATATGTTAATATTCTCATATATTAGGATAGATAATTAAATCAAAATATAAGATATATTAACCAAATATATATTTGCTTTATATTTATTAACTCAAAGGTTCACACACATCATATATATGCTCACATGAGACACATATTAATTCATCAATAAGTATACTTGTATAGAATATCTATGAGTACACATATGAGCATTTATGCTTACACATATACACACCTATACATACATATACACACTCAACCCTCAAACACATTCACATAGCACAAACACACTTACTTAAATACGCATATAGATTTATACCCATACCTCCACATATACATTTAGAAGAACATCTATTAATATACTCATAAGGTTCCTCGCAGGATAACCACATCGAGTCATACATACTCTTATAAATGCTCTCCTATGTATACACACATATACATGGTAGCAAACACAAATGGATACCATGCGCACAATCACACAAATACTTAGACATTTAGGATAAAACCTAATACACGTATGCACAGGTAGAGTATATAGATGGTCTCAAGTAATTAAGTAGTCATGCACTTTCACACACATAGGTATATAAACACTTTTATCCATATTCGTAAACATAAGAATTCATATGATGAGGTCTGATCAAATTATATCGTCATAATTTTTCTGCCTATAGGTACTAGAGAGGTTAATCAAATCAGAAAAAACTTATCAAAGGTGTTTTGAGAGTTTCAAAGATAACTACTCTGAAAGCAAAAATTTTTAATTTCCCTCTATGTCAATTTGAAGGATGAAATTGTTCTGACAGCGTTGTCAACCATAGAGTGTAAGCTTGATCGCATTTATAAAACCTAGAGATTTTGAGTTTGTGCTATCCATGAGCTATGTGGTTTTTGCATATTCTATAGATCAATGTGTGAAGTACTATGTCAAGTCATATAAGTTGGCATACCTTGTCATCCCAGTCACCAAAGTCACAGTTGGCATTGTCGGTTGCGTGTGAGGAAGTTCTTCAACAATCAAGGAAGACAAAGTACAATCATCTCCTGGGAGGTCACCCATTCTAGTAGTGTTCCCCCCCAAGGACCACTTAACAATAGGTTTTCCTACCACTAAGCCCTAGTTGCTTGGTGATTGTAAGAGTGAAGATACTTAAGGTTAACATTATTTTGGATCCTTCAAAGCGTCTTGTTGGGCTCTATGCATTAATTTTTGAGAGTTTATTTGGGTACAAAAGTGGGGAAAATTAGAAGCTGATTTTGTAATTTTGGGATAATTTCGACTACACACATGGAAAGATTGGTCGAAAGATCAAACTTGGAGCTATAGAAACTTGAGATTGTGTCCCCTTGGTAGTGCACATTCATTTTTATCACTGAATTTTCAGCTTTTGAGTCTTCTTACATGTTTCCTAGAAGCCTTTCCATTGTGGTGGAAATAGCCACTGCAAGTTTATGCAGATTTTTTGGGTCTAAAAAACGGAGTTGACAGACACTTGCACATGTTATTGGCTAGTGCTTCGGTTGTAGATTCAGCCTTTTAATGCCAATTTGTTGCATATATCAAGCACATACACACTATGTAAACTTATGTGAATATTGTTTATGTATGTCCATGTGGTCATTCATATAGTGATTACATTTTTTTGCATAAAGTTTTTGATCTTGATAAAGAGGGTCATGGTGAGGTTTTCTTAACTAGGAGACACCC
The DNA here is from genome assembly GCA_020310875.1 of Ceratopteris richardii. Classification (NCBI taxonomy): domain Eukaryota; kingdom Viridiplantae; phylum Streptophyta; class Polypodiopsida; order Polypodiales; family Pteridaceae; genus Ceratopteris; species Ceratopteris richardii. Next base: position 92,835,825 of record CM035417.1, on the reverse strand, counting down.
GAATGTTAGGATCTCTTTGGTGATGCAGGTGCAAGACTTACCCAACTTCATTATAGGAGACATATGCTAGTTATTCATAGGTTCTTGATAAGCCGAGTTGGCTTCTTTCGCCTAAGTGGTTATATGTAGTGGAACGAATGATTCACTATGTAGGTTTACATTTCAATACTCATAGTTTTAGGAGTTTTCTAAACAATACTCTCAAAAAATTTTCCCAAATTTTAGATTTTCAATTATATAGTGGTTGACTTTACTCCTTCACACACTTATTGGTGTGATGATATACATTCTCACATAATCTCTTTGGTTGTTCATTGTTGTTCATTGGTCCATTCTTCTGAAGATAACCTACCAAAATTCTCCCAAAATTTGACACTTGGTCATTTTCTTGAGCCTTATTGGTGTTCAGACTCTTTTAGCCCCATTACTATTCTAGATAGTACTCTATCATCATGGCATTAGAGGTCTCAAACACAGCTGGTGGATCAGGCTCTGGTGCAATTATTCTTGTGGCACAAACTTGCTCTATGGAAGAATAAGATCAAAGTTGTTCTAATTTAGAGGAGGCAGTGGAAGCCAGTAAATGGAATCTCAAAGAATCTTGTTGACATGGATGATGATGATTGGGATGAGTTGGATGAAATGGCTAGGTCTATCATTCGACTGTACATGACTAATTATGCTTGCTTTACACAATTGGATTCCCATAGTGCATAGGAGCTTTGGAAGAAGTTATGCAATACATATGAAAATAGAACAACATCAAATAAAGTGCATCTGATGAGAAAGCTATATGACCTTTGCATGAAGGACACAAATAGTGTTGTTCCTCATCTAAATGATTTTGATAATATGTTCTCTCAGTTATTGGCTCAAAAAATGGAAATGGATAATAAAATGAAAGCAGTCTAAGTTGTTATGCACCTTGCCATCATCATGGGACACATTTTGCACAACTATTAGCAATAATGCGCTTGGTGGTAAACTGGTCTATGATGATATATGTGGAGCACTCTTGAGTGAAGAGACCCGTAGAAAGTCTATGGTTGGCACTCAAAGTGGAGATGCATATAGTGCTCCTGGTTCATACCAAGGAAAGAATAAGCAAAGTGGTAGGAGCAAGAACAAGGAAAAGAATTGTCAACTGAATAAGAGTAGAAGTAAATCAAGGAAGAGGGATATGGAATCCCATTATTGTCATAACAAAGGCCACATAAATAAAGACAACTATGCATTAAAGAATTCTAAAGATAAAGGACAACATGTTGATGGGCATGGTAAACAATTACCTTACATCATCTACTTTGACTGTGAAAATAGAAGAAATCAATGCTATTTTTGATGATGCAAATGTGTTGATACTTGATGGTATTGTGGCCTAATGAGGCTCTTATGGATAATTCGCTTTCCCACACATGGCTCCTAGATTCTAGTGATTCTTTCCATGTGAAACCACATAGAGAATGGTTCTCTACGTACACAACAAAATCTCTTGGTACCGTGGGCCTGGTGATTCTTACGAGCGTGATGTTGTTGGGATTGGAGATATGACTGTGTAGTTTATTGATGGTTCACTATCATAATGTATGCCATGTGCCTCAGTTATCACACAATTTGATATCAGTTGATCAACTTGATGACCTTGGTTACAAAGTGGTTTTCTATGCTCAATCCTTTCACATATCAAAGGGTCATATGGTTATTGCAAAAGGAAGCAAAGTTGGATCACTTTATCTTTTATTTGTATCATAGCAATAATACTTGTTACCTGTTACTAAGCAACCTATGGCTTGTAGTTGGCATGGACATTTGGACCACATATCTCGTAGTGGAATGGAAAATCTTTGTTGTTCTGGCTACTTACTTATGCTATCTTTGTCTGATTTTTCATTTTGTGAGCATTTTCAATATGGAAAGCAAACTGGGAATGTGCATAAGATGCACATTGACTCTTCAATTCAACCTTAGATATCCTTCATACATATGTGTGTGGTCCTATGCCCATAAGGGATTAAGTGGCTCTCTTTACTTTTTCACTTTCATATATGATGCTGCTCAAAAAGTCTAGGTATATCCTTTCATTACGTTTTGACAGTGGAGGTGAGTATACCTCATAAAAATTCAACCTTTCCTGTCAGTCTAGAGAAATTTGTAGAGAATTTACAACTCCTTATACCCCAGTAAAGAATGGCATAGCTGAGAGGATGAATAGAACTATTCAAGATAGAGTAATTTCTATGTTGCATCATGCAAACCTTTCACAAGTCTTTTGGGCAGAAGCAATGTTGTCTACAGTTCATGTGATAAACCTTTCTCCTATTACTACCAAAGGTCTAAAAGTGGCACAAGAGTTATAGACAGGGAAACCACTATATTATGATGATCTTCCAATTTTTGGGTGTGAAGCATTCATATACCAAAGAATCTTAGACAAAAGTTGGACTATAAGATGAGAAAATGCATTTTCTTGGATATGGTCGAGATGATCAATTTATATATCACTCATGGGATCCTGAAACATGATCAGTGATCAATGGTGATGTCATTTGACTCTAAGATGCATAAACAAACCATTAAGGAGGTTGAACTGAGAATAGTTTTGAGGATACTAGTTATCTAGTTAGCATGCATAAAAGTGCTACACATAGGGATGTTCAGGAGAATGTCCAATCAGATCAGTATGCAAATATTCCTATTCAGCAAGTATTGAGACATTTTGCACATGTCTAGAGAGGAAATTCTTACCATGTAAATGGGTATATACGTTGAAATTCACATAAGATAGTGCTTCTCCAAAGTATAAAACATGATTGGTTGCGAAGTGTTTTAAGCAACATGGTGTTGATTTTAAGGAAATCTCCTCTCTAATAGTCAAGATGACTACACTACGCATGTTGCTTAGGTTCGTTGCAATGAAGGACTAAGAGCTAGTCCAAATGGACGTGAAGACTTATTTCTTGCATGGAGATCTTATAGATGAGATCTTATGCAACAACTAGAGGATTATGTAGTTCATGGTAAATAAATTCTATTTTGTAAGCTAAAGAAGAGCTTATACGGACTTAAACAATCCCCTAGACAATGTAAAAATTTAATGCTTTTATGAAATCTCAAGGCTATTCTTGAAGGAATGAGGATCACCATCTCTACACAAAGAGATGCTAAGATGGCATCTTGATATGCTTGATACGTTATGTCAATGGTATGTTGATCACTGGGAAGTCTTTTGATGACTTTTCTTTGCTAAAAAAGAATTTGAGTGAGACATTTGATATGAAGGATTTGGGGGATGCCAAACATATTCTTGGCATGCACATTACTATGTTCAATATGCAAGGTGGCAAGGCATTGAGTACACCTTTTCCTACATATGTGAAATTGAGCAAGGATAATTGCCCCTAATCAGATGAGGAAAAGGAAGTCATAACCAAAATTCCTTATCAATCTCTTAGTAGTTGTTGATATATTTAGGTAGTGATGTGCGTGAACACATTAGGACCACCGGGGCACTTTTTTCCCTCTTTAGGAGGTTTTTTTCCCCCGGCTTGTATATACACCTATTGCCCTAACGAGCTACTTATCTTTGTACATTCTAGTGGTAACACATTCAGTATTGTGTGTTGTGCTCCAAGCTTCTTCTTCTTCCTTGTGTTGTTCATGTGCTTCCACAGACATCTAACTCCAACAATTGGTATCAGAGCAGGTCGCCGCTTCATCTAGGGCGTCGTCGACACGTCTCCGGTTGCAGTCACAAAAGCGCATGAATTTTGGTGAGCATATTCAGCGTGTTTTCGAGATCAAAAGTGCTTTGTTGTATGGTGCCGAAATCACAATCTGAGCTCATTTCCGCCTCGGAACGCACCATCGTAGCACTTATGCAGGCTATTTCATCTTTTTGTGCCAAAGTTATATACTAGTTTTGGTCTGCCAATATAAGCATCTCGAAGTCTACTACAGGTTTAACAAAATTCGTCTAGTCAATTCTGTTTAACTTTTTGAGATACAGTCAATTTTTTGCATCAAGGTATTTTAGTCACCGGCCATGGCTAAAAGTAGTGATCTATTTTGTATGTTGGTTGTTGAGGATAAGTTGGATGGTACCAACTACCTGTTGTGGGCTTATATGATGCGACATGTATTGGTTTCAAAAGGACTGTGGAACATTGTGCAGGGTGTTGAAAAACTTCCTATCACACTTGCAACTTTTACAACTGCAGGTATTGAAGCTCATGCAGAAGGCATCGAAGATGATGATATTCTGCATATTCCTGTTCGTGCTACAGTTACTGTTGCAGCTACAGAGCAAATTTGTTGGGATGGTAGAGATGCCCAGGCACATGCTTTGATAGCTTTCTCTATCAAACGTGGCATTATTCCTCACATTCGCTCTTGCAGAACAACTAAAGATGCTTGGGATACACTTACCACACTGTACCAAGCTAGGAATGAGGCTCGTGTTGCTTACCTCTGAAAACAGTTGGAGAGTGAGCATATGAATGAAGGTGATTCTATGGATAGTTTTTTAACAAAGATCAAAGACTTGAAGGAATAGTTGATTTCTGCTAATACTAGATAGCTCACTTGTGCAGACCGTTCTAAATGGTCTTCCTGATTCGTATCAGAGTTTGAGCTTATACCAGATAGCTCACTTGTGCAGACCATTCTGAATGGTCTTCCTGATTCATATCAAAGTTTTTCTTCTAATCTTCGATTGATGATGAAAGGCAATCCAAATACCTTGTCATTTGAGGAGTTAGTCTTTATTCTGTTGTAGGAAGATCAGTCCGCGCAGAACAGATCCATTATGCGTGTTGCAGATCAAGCTTTCCTGGCTAGTCAGAAAGGCAAAGGAAAATGGAGCTCTTCAACTAGTAAGCAGAAATTTGCTAGTTCTGCACAATCAAAGAGGGAAGACAAAGATGAAAAGAAATCAGAAAAGCAGAAATTGTTTTGCAAGTACTGTAAAGGAAATGATCATATCATAAAGAACTGTCCAAAACTGGCTGGTAAAGACGCAAAGAAGAAAGAGGCTGGAATGGTTGCTGCAGAGGCCTCTGCACCAAAAACAAAGTCTACTAATCTTGTGCAGGAAGAAGAATAGGCTTTTACTACTGTTTGCAATTTTGACCCATCTTCTCATGAGCAGTGCATGTCTACAGTAGACTCAGATGTTTTGTACTTTGAGAGTGGGGCGACCAAACATATTACCTCGTAGCACAAGTTCTTCCCTTCACTCGAACTTGCCTCTATAGGGAATACTGTTACATGCGCCAATAAATCCTCTTATCCTGTTATGGGAGTTGGTAAGATTATTTTGACTACTGCTGATGGTAGTTCTTTCACTTTGTTAGATGCTTTGTTTGTGCCAGGGATCAAGAAAAATTTGTTATCAGTTTCTGCATTAGCCAAGATTGACTTGGTTGTGAAATTTATTGATGATAGATGTACAGTTCATGATCTGTCAAATGGAGACGTGATTATTGCTTCTGGCATTTTATGTCGTGGGTTGTATAAGCTCATAGAATATGGAAGATCTATAAATGATTCGACATGTAATGCTCAAGCTATGTCAGATGCAAAGCTTTGGCATGCACGCTTTGGCCATCTGAATTTTGCTAGTTTGCTATGCCTACATAAATCTGAAATGGTGTCCTCTTTGCCCAAACTTGAGCCACCCGGAAAACATGTTTTTGAAGGCTGTATTTTGGGCAAAATGCAGTGTTCCTCCTTTCCAAAAGATGGTTCAGTTTGGGATACTCAAAAATTGTAGCTTGTACATAGTGATGTATATGGTCCTATGCAGATATCTTCTTTTGGAAATTATCTTTACTTCGTGACTTTCATCGATGATTTTTCCAGGCATGCATGGGTATATCCATTGAAGGCAAAGTCCGAAGTGTTCATGTGCTTCAAATAGTTTTTGGTTTTGGTTGAAAATCTATCAGCATGTAAAATGGGCACCCTCCATTCTAATCGAGGGGGGGGGATGTATGTCTTTTGATTTTAATGCATTTCCAGCTAAACGTGGGATAAAACACCAGTGTACAGTGCCATATACACCTCAACAGAATGGAGTTGCTGAACGAAAGAACATGTCACTCGTGGAGATGGCGAGGTGTATGGTCAAGAGTCAAACTTTACCACATAGTTTCTGGCTTGAGGTTGTCATGTGTGCAACATATGTACTTAACAGGTATCCCACTAAAGCACTGCAGTCTATCACTCCATATGAGGCTTGGCATGATTGCAAGCCATCTGTTGCTCATCTGCGTGCTTTTGCTTGTTTGGCATATGCCTTAGTGCCTGAACAACATCACAAAAAATTGGATGATAAAGCAGTAAAATGTATTTTTGTTGGGTATAGTCTAAAAGTAAAGGCTATCGTCTATATCATCCACAGACTAAACGCATTCTGATTATCCATGATGTTGTTTTTGTGGAAGATGGTATTCAGCCATTGCTTTCATGTACTAAGGAGACATCTGTTAGCTCCAAAGACATGTATGATACTTTGGTTCCTCTTTTTACAGGTGGACAGTCTAGTGTTGTCCTAATGAGGTAACTTCTCAGCCTTTGTAGGTTTCATGTGATGATGCACATCATCCCGTTTCTTATGCAGATTTACATGATGCACTTGTTGATGAGAGAGATGATATTGAGGCAAAAACTATGCCAAAATGGATGGTGCACACTTTGCGTGATAGCAAATTAAATGCACCTCTATCATATCATACTGGATCAGGCTCTCATAGTGCCTCTTTTGCATCAGATTGCTATGCTATGGATGCATCTAGTCTCTGTGATGAGAATGAGCCTGTTTCATTTGACGAAGCACAAGATTTAGAAAATTGGATGGCTACTATGTAATCTGAATATGATGATATAATGAAAAATGGTACTTGGTCTTTATGTGACTTGCCTCCTGGCAAGAAGTCCATAGGCACTAAGTGGGTATACAAGCTGAAGCATAAACCTGATGGTACAGTTGACATGTATAAGGCTAGGCTTGTTGCAAAGGGTTATGCACAAGAAAGAGGCATTGATTTTGATGAAACATTTGCTCCTACTTGTCGAATGACTACTGTCTGTAGCATCTGTGTTCTTCCAGCTCATCATGGTTCGAATGTACATCAATTGGACATTAAAACAACATTTTTGAATGGTGACTTGCATGAAGAAGTGTATGTTTTTCATCCCCGTGGCTTTGTGCAGAAAGGGCATGAAAACCAGGTATGCACGTTAAAGAAGGCATTATATGGTTTAAAGCAAGCACCCATGCTTGGTATGAAAAGATACATGCCTATCTGATTGCACATGGTTTTGAGAACAGTCCAACTGAAAGCACCTTATATGTCAAGCGTGCTAATGATGTACTTCTAATCATTGTGGTGTATGTTGATGACATGCTGCTCGCTGGTCCTCATGAGAAGCACATTGCTGATTTCAAAGCTGATTTACATGCCTCATTTGAGATGTCTCATTTGAGGTATTTGCATCATTATTTGGGCATTCAATTTATGCATGTTGATGGTGGAATGGCTTTGTGTCAAACGAAATATATTGACACATTATTGCAACGTTTTGGACTTGAAGACTGTAAACCTATTGCCACTCCTATGGAGACAAGTTTACGACTGAGTCTTCATGATGCTGGAGATGCATTTGATGTTGTTCTCTATCAGCAGGCTATTGGATGCTTGATTTACTTATGCATTACTCGGCCAAATATTCAGTTTGCTATCTCACAGATGAGCAGGTTTATGCATTGCCTAGGAGTCAAGCATTGGCAGGCGGTTAAGCACATCTTTCACTACTTGAGTGGTACTCGGCTACTTGGGTTGTTTTATCCCAAGGGGGAATCACTAACGCTAGATTTGCATGCTTTTTCTGAATCTGATTGGGCTGGTTGCTATGACACTCATGTCCACTAGTGGCTTTTGCTTCATGCTTGGTAGCTCATGTATATCTTGTTTGAGAAAGAAGCAGCCTACTGTGGCCACTTCCAGTTGTGAGGCTGAGTATAGGGCAACTTTCACAACGACTGTTGAGTGTGTGTGGTTCAGATGCCTTATGGATGATTTGGGTGTTGGTCAATCTTCTGCCACCACCATCTTCATTGACCGTCAGAGTGCATTGGCGGTTGCGAGGAACCCTGTGTTCCATGCTCGCACTAAGCACATTGAGGTGCATTATCATTATGTCAAGGAGAGGTTCTCTGCTCGGAGATCAGCTTGGCATATGTGCCCACGCAGGAGAACATTGCATACCTTTTCACGAAGGCTCTGCCTAGGGAGAAGTTTGAAGCTTTCCGCAAAGCTTTGGGCTTACTTCTTTTTATGGAGTGATTTACACATAGCTTGGCACTTCCTTATACATGAGTGCCAGCTCCTTGTTCATCGCATCACTCCCAGGGGGGATTTGTTTATTGCCCCAACAAGCTACTTATCTTTGTACATTCTAGTGGTAATACATTTAGTATTGTGTGTTGTGCTCCAAGCTTCTTCTTCTTCCTTGTGTTGTTTGTGTGCTTCCACAGATGTCTAACTCCAACAATAGTCTCATGTATGCTATGATACTGCATTTGGAATGAGAGTTATGAGCTGATATATGTCTAATCTTGGCACTAAGGACAAGTCTCTGTGAGATATCTGAGTGGCACTAAGGACAAGTCTCTGTGCTTGGGTAGAGAAGAGGCATCCATTACCATTTCCACACATTCTGATTATGCTAGTTGTGAAGACAATCAAAAGTCTACATAAAAATATATTTTTCACTTTGTTGGAGGTGCTATCTATTGGAGATCTAGTCTTCAAAAATGTATAGCTTTTTCCACTACAGACACAAAGTATTTTGAACCTAGTGAGGCATGGAAGGAAGCATTGTGACTTTCTCGGTGTGATATGGTCTACCTCAGCATGTACCTCGTTTGTTGAGTGGTAGGCAGAGTGCCATTGCTTTGGCTGAAAATCCGGTCTATCATGCAAAGACCAAGCACATTGAGGTGAGGTATCACTTCATTAGAGACTGCTTAGCCATTGAGCACATTACTCTTGAGAAGGTTCATACTTGCGATAATGTTGCAGATGTTTTGATTAAAGCTTTACCACATGATAG
>CM035417.1:92801711-92821711 GCA_020310875.1 Ceratopteris richardii | reverse complement strand
CAACATTGCATTTTGAAGTAGAAATGTTATTTAAAATTGGTAAGAGCCATGTCCACACCCAGATCTCATATCTCATAGTAGCCACAAATGATAGGTATGGAATGGAACAAATTTAGATAGTTGAGAAAAGTTTTCTGGTACGGAATTTTATATGGAATGATCAATGTGGGTATGGATGTGTGTGCGCGCGCGTATACATGTACATACCTATGCACATGTATGTGCATATGCATGTGTGGATGTGTTTGCACATCCACACACAAGTTAATGTGTATGCACATATGATTAGCTTGCCATAATTATAATAGAACCATCTGTATTGAATTGAAGAGATTGTTCCCTACAGAGCCATCTTTGTGCCCAACTCGACTGACTCTAGCCATGTTAGCTTGGTGCTGAGCAGGACCAACGTGTCCACTAATCTCTATCCTTGTGAGTATAAGAGAGTGCCTCCAAGGAGTTCTAGAGGGAATGCAATCTGTCCATCCAAATCCCATGTTTCTGAAACCACTATGTCGTTTGCCTATACGAGCATGCTGTCTCTCCATCAAAAGCTGAATCACAGGATGACTCCACGGACAGGAAGCCTATCTATCTCTCAGGAGGTCCCATAAGCTGTGAATGAATTGAACTGATCTAGTCAGTGCCTCAGTCTTTAAAGCAGCAGCAGCTAGTTCTGCTCAAGTAATCTCATGTAGTGCCAAAGGCTTGCTTCCAATCCTACACCAGATAATAGATATCAAGTGTCTCCCCATGCATCTCCATCCACCTGTACAACGTGATCTCCATGACAGCCAACTGAAGGTCCCCAAATCTGTATCCCATTGTGCAAAGGTCCTGGTCAAAAAGGCATCCAAAAGTAGTAATTGAACCTGGATAACTTTCTCTTTAACATTCCCAAGGCTGCATGGGTTTTGGTCAATCAGTCTCTGCTGCTCTTCTCATAGAGAACACTGGCCGATTGAATACCACCCCAGCATCTGTTTGCATCTGCATACTCCAACATATATTCCTGCCCATGAGTAAATGAGGGTGCTGATTTTCTTAACCAATGTGCAGTGGTATTAAACACCATAATCTCTTTCATCGAGATTGACATTTAATCCATTAACATGCGTAGACTCGTGTAAAGCACCCAGATGCTGCTGCATACCCTCTTTAGATTCAAAAATCTACACAATACTATGAGTGTCCTCAACATATAATAGCTATAGGATCCATGTCCACATAAGCTGTGCTCATTTATCATCAAATTTCTCAATGTATTCAGAAGATACATGCTAGAAAGTACAGGAGATAATGGGCAGCCTTAATGCACATCTGTGGTGGAGCGAATCAAGGTGGAAATCCCCCCAGGAGTATGTGTCCACATGCCCTGGTTGTAATCTGTATAGAGCCATAATCCCTCATATGAGAAGTGTCTGTAATCCCATTGTTTGCAATTGCTGCATCAACTTAGCTCTAAGTAGTGTGTCAAAGGCTTATAAAAAAATCCATACAGCAAAGATCATAAGGCTCAATCTGATCTTCCCTTCTCAATAATGGCTCTGAGAGTCAAAATGTGGCCAAGAGAGGAGACAGCTCTTTGACAGCCTGCTTACCCTTTCACTCAAATGTCTTCTCCCTCTACCCATCTACTACGCTGCTGCTCAACAATGAATGTATACAACTGTGTTAATGTGTGACCAACCTTGCCCCCCCCCCCCCCCCCCGGCTCCCTCCCTCCCTCCTTCCCTCTCCCCCTCCCTCCCTCCCTCCCCCTCCCCCCCTCTCTCTCTCTCTCTCTCTCTCTCTCTCTCTCTCTCTCTCTCTCTCTCTCTCTCTCTCTCTCTCTCTCTCTCTCTCTCTCTCTCTCTCTCTCTCTCTCTCTCTCTCTCTCTCTCTCTCTCTCTCTCTCTCTCTCTCTCTCTCTCTCTCTCTCTCTCTCTCTCTCTCTCTCTCTCTCTCTCTCTCTCTCTCTCTCTCTCTCTCTCTCTCTCTCTCTCTCTCTCTCTCTCTCTCTCTCTCTCTCTCTCTCTCTCTCTCTCTCTCTCTCTCTCTCATGCCTGATCGACCAGGCAAGGGTGAGGAAGAGGAGATTATATTGTTGCTTTGTGGACTTCCGCGAAGCATTTGACACTGTTCCCAGGGAACGACTCTTCAGACGACTAGTTGATATCAGAGCTCCGGAGGAGATGATATGGGGGATCTACGCCTTATACGAGAGAGTATCTGGTAGAGTCAGATGCCCAGGGGGCTTATCTCATCCACTTGCTAGCACTATCGGGGTGAAGCAAGGATGCCCTCTTTCACCCACCCTCTTTGGTCTCTACATTGACGAGATAGTGGACTTCATACAGCAGCGGGGGGGTGATGGCATTGAGGTACGCGGGTCCACTGTCCATATTCTTTTATACGCTGATGATATTGTACTTGTTTCAGAGTCTACAGAAGGTCTACAGCATCATCTACATGGCCTAGATGACTTTTGCAGACACAGCGGGTTCTCTATGAACCTTGGTAAAACCAAGGTCATGATCTTTCATACATTAGCACAGGTACGCAGACATAGTTTGTTCACAGCAACAGGTGGACCGATCGAGGTGGTCGGATCATATGTTTACTTGGGAGTGACATTTACAGCAGCATCAGGGGTCTTCTCTATGTCTCAGGCAGCCCGTGACCGCATCACACGTGGGTACGCAGCACTAGCTTTGATGGAGAGACTACCACCAAGCATATTTTCAAGAGTCCCGCACAAAGGGGTGGCTCTTCGACACTTTGGTTACGCCAGTGCTCATGTATGGGGCAGCCATATGGGGACCGGGATTAGCTACATCAGTATGGACAGCATTAGAGAGGCCACAGATCCTCACGATTGCCAAACTCATCCGCAGCAAGCCTTCAGTACCACTTGATATAATTAGAGAAGAGCTCGCTGCACCATCGATGCTAGTTGAGGCACTATTCCAAACAGTATGCCTATTACACAGACTTCGGAGCATGGATACAAAGCTCATTGCTTATTGTGCTTTCCAAGCATCACGTGATATGGCATTAGTAGGCGACACCTCCTCATGGTATGCACAGACACGAGACTAGCTAGCCCACCATGGCTTTGACATAGATAGGATACCACCACTAGAGTACGACTCACATGCACCCACCTACTCGCTCTCTCACCAAGAGAGGAATAGGGCCATTCGTCAGGAGATATGGCATACATACATACAGAGGACATGGGTGAGCCCTAGGGATACATTGCCACCGAAAATGCTCTACTACCGTGAGCATTTTCTACATATATCGAACGAGGGCTTCATCGAGATTCCGAGATACATGCAGGCATACCTACCCCACCACCTTCGAGTCGTCATTGGGCAGCTCCGGGTTTCATCACATCAGCTCGAGATTAAGAGGGGTCAGTCCAGGGGAGTCCCCCATGAGGAGAGGTGGTGCCCAGTATGCAAGACAGAGGTAGAGAGTGAGGAGCATTTTGTTATCAGATGCCCAGCATACTTAGACCTACGAGCACAATTCCAGATAGAGGAGTCACTCCAGTTGTGCATGACTATGGGAGACCAGCAACGCTTGGGACGCTTCCTCACAACAGAATACGAGAGGCGAGAGCGGTCACTACAGCCCACACATCAGCCACGGGTGAGTACGCAACAGACCATTACCCAGTTCTTTCAGCGAGCTGAGCTACATCAGAGAGGTCCATCTATAGGGCTCACGCTCCACCAGGCAGTAACACAGAGAGCACAACGCCGACCACGCATGGTCGGATATCGTCGACCACAACTATATCAGGAGGATATCTCACGCATGAGGACAGCCTATGACCACATGATGGAGCATAGGCATACCACCACCCCCTGGGTTGTCTTCCTTCAGGAGGCACTCAGACTACCACCGGTGTACCATATACTACAACCACCTCCACCCATCACCCGTAGCTAGGGGTTTTTCCTCTCACATTATGGATCCCCCATGTATTAGGTGGCCACTATCTGCAGAGTCAGAGCCACATCTCCCCATCCTTTTCCAATCGTATATAGCTTTGTGTAGCGATATACTTTTTATTTCATTTCATTTTCTACATAGGGTTACTAGACTTGTACATGGTTTTTGTCTCATAAGCCAAGTTTGGCCTCCAGAATACGTTAATATGACTCTCTCTCTCTCTCTCTCTCTCTCTCTCTCTCTCTCTCTCTCTCTCTCTCTCTCTCTCTCTCTCTCTCTCTCTCTCTCTCTCTCTCTCTCTCTCTCTCTCTCTCTCTCTCTCTCTCTCTCTCTCTCTCTCTCTCTCTCTCTCTCTCTCTCTCTCTCTCTCTCTCTCTCTCTCTCTCTCTCTCTCTCTCTCTCTCTCTCTCTCTCTCTCTCTCTCTCTCTCTCTCTCTCTCTCTCTCTCCCTCCCTCCCCCCCTTCAGCCCCTCCCCCCATCCCTTCCTCCCTCCCTCCCTCCCTCCCCCCTCCTTTCCCTCCCTCCCTCTCCCTCCCCCCCCCCTCTCTCTCTCTCTCTCTCTCTCTCTCTCTCTCTCTCTCTCTCTCTCTCTCTCTCTCTCTCTCTCTCTCTCTCTCTCTCTCTCTCTCTCTCTCTCTCTCTCTCTCTCTCTCTCTCTCTCTCTCTCTCTCTCTCTCTCTCTCTCTCTCTCTCTCTCTCTCTCTCTCTCTCTCTCTCTGTGTGTGTGTGTGAAAGAGGGAACTCCAAAAATTAGTGGTAATCAATCATCAAGAGAGATTTTGAAATGAGTGGTAGCATCCTTTTGGATTAAGAGAAAAGAGCTTAATTGATGAGGGATGGATAGGGAGAAAATAATTTGAGGTCCAAAAAATTATAACAAAAATATGTTTGGAAAGCTCTTGAAGAGAGCTATCACTTGAAAGGATCAAAATATACAAAAAGAGAGTTCTTGGGGCCTTTACCCCAACAACATCCCACTTTAAGGACCAAGGAGGCTCCTTTAAGCTAAGTAACTCCGACCATTAGTATACATAGCTGATGTTGTGCCTTGGGTAGACACTTGGTGAGAGCATCAGCAAGATTGTGTGAAGTATTGATCTTGAACAAAGTGATTAGGCCATCTCCTAACATCTCCCTAATGACGTTGTATCTCACATCAATATGCTTCATGCGAGCATGGAACATGGCATTTTTTGCCAAACATATGGCACTTTGGCTATCACCTCCAGAAACATGTGCCTTTTCAAGCATCCCAAACTCACTCCCACAAGCAAACTAACCAAATGGTTTCCTTAGAAGCCCTTGTGGCTGAATTATATTCAGCCTATGTAGTAGATAGTGCAACTATCCTTTGAAGTCTAGAGCACCATGAAATGGCTCCGCCTCCAAGGGTGTGCCCCATGTCTGAATCACAAAATCCTTTCAACTCCAATGGACACTTTCCATAACATAGGCATTTACCTTTGGTCCCTCTCAAATATTTGATAAATTTGACTTCTTCCCAATGAGCTTTGCCAAGATTAGCCATAAACCTACTTACAACTACGATTGCACGAGTAATGTTTGGCCGAGTGGCAACCATGGCATTCATGTAGTTGGCTGCATCGTCATCTTTGGAACAGTCATCCTTGATACATATATATATAAATTATGGTAGATATGCTAGATATCATAGTATATATGACAGTCAAAATGACCCAAAATCGGGATTTTTTGCCCCCAAAAAAAAATTCTGCGATGGTCAAGTCCGTAAATGCGTTTCGGACGCGGAAGTCCGAAACAAAGTCCAAAAAGTCCGGAAAAATGATTCGGACGCGTCCGAATGCAACAATGGTGGTTGCAATGGCACTCCAAGAGGCTTAGCATAAGCCACATTAAACCTGTCCAGCACTTTTACAATGTACTTTTCTTGGGATCAGTGCAAAGTATTCTTCTGCCTATCCCTTTTTATTCGCATACCAAGTATACACTCAGCTTCCCCAAGGTCTTTCATTGACAATGCAGAGTTCAGCTGCTGTTTCATAGCATTTAAGAGCGCTCTTTTTCTTCCCAGCTAGGAGCATATCGTCTACATATAGCACAAGAATGATTGGGCTGCCATCTTCATCCTTTTTAGTGTACAAACAGTGCTGCATGGTACCCATGTTTGAGCATAAATGCATCAAACTTCTTATACCATTGCTTGGGAGCTTGTTTCAGCCCATATAAGCTCCTTAGCTTGCATACCAGATGCTCTTTTTCAAGAAAGACATATCTTTCTAGTTGTTTCATGTACATCTCTTCATCTAATTCACCATGCAAGAAGGCTGTTTTAACATCCATTTGGAACAGCTCCAAATCCACGGCAGCTGTGAGAGCAAACAACAGACATAATGTGGTCATTTTAACAATTGGAGAGAACACTTCTTGGAAATCAATGCCCTCTTTCTAGGCATATCCCTTAGCAACCAATCTTGGCTTATACTTGGGTTTCCCATCCACAGTCTTGATTTTGTATACCCACTTGTTAAGAATGGCGTTCCTACCTTACGGAAACTCAACCAAGTCCCAAGTATCATTTGCATGCAAGGCCTTTAACTCTTCCTACATGGCTAACTCCCACTTCTTCTTGTAGTCACATAGCTTTGCCTCTTTATAAGTGAGGGGCTCACCCTCATCTGATAACATAATGTAATGTGCAGAGGGATCATTTCTCTTCACATACCTCCTAGGAAGTGCAGATCTTCTTACCCGATGATTCACATTCTTTGGCAATAGATCTACATGAGGAGTAAATCAACTTCATCATTGTTAATGGGCTGTTGCACATCATTTCCAGCCCTGTTTTCAGCATGCATAGGTAGTTGTGCATGCCCTTCAAGAACTCTAATTTGTTGTGCAACATCCTCTGGCTCAATTAGCACTCACTCACTATCCTTTCTAGCCATATATGGTGCATCCCAAGGGTTCAAAATCAGATTTAACAAGTGGCTGTACATTTATGTGCACAAAAGCATCACAACCAAAGATGCATAGGTGGTCATATGAAGCTGGTTTGCCAAACCAAATCTCTTTGGGGATGCAACATTTTAAAGATGTGTGAGGGGAACTCAGGGGATCGATTGCAAACATGAATTCAAGTTTTGAGAACCCCTCCCCAAAATCCATGAGGGAGACTAGCTTTGCACAACATGCATCTCACCCTTTCACATAAAGCCTTGTTATACCTTTCAGCGACACCATTAGAAGAGGGGTTGTATGGGACTGTTAGCTTCCTCTTAATACCAAGATTTTCACAAAATCTATTGAATTCAACACTTGTAAACTCATCTCTATGTAAGCATTTCAACTTTCTACATGTTTTGTGTGGTCATAAATGCATGGAATTTCTTAAATGCAGCAAAGGCATCATCCTTAGATTTTAGCAAATAAACCCAAAGCTCCCTAGAGTAGTCATCAACAAAAGACAGAAAACCTGCCATAGATTTGGTAGGCATGCTACAAACATTACAGTGAACAAAATCAAGCACATTAGTTGTGAGAGACACCAAAGTAGTAGGAATTCTTTACTTGCTTACGATATTGACATTCATTACACAGGTCAAGTTTTGTGCTTTTAGCATCAAACTTGTCAGGATTACATAATTTATCCACGCTCAGGCCCTTTTGCCTCATGTGGCCAAGCCTTTTACACCATAACTCCATGTCGGGATTAATCTAAGCCAAAGCAATAAACTTGCCATAACTCCATGTGAGAATTGATCTCAACCAAAGCAATAAGCTTTCCCAACAAGCCTTTCCTATGCATGCAGTAAAGAGTACCTTTCTTAGTGCCTTTGACGCTCCGCCTTGAGCCTTTTATAAGCTTCCATGACCTCTTTACTAAGGGGGTACTATATCCATGCATATCCATTTGCCAGACATAAAGTAAGCTTTTCTTGATACCAAGTACATATCTCACATCATGCAAAATCCACCAAGTACGTAACTTTCAGCTTTCCCCACACTTCATGAGTAGTGACAAGCCTCAACAAATCCACTAAAATCTCATCACATACTTCCATCTTGATGTATGTGATTGCTGTTTTGTTGAAATTACCCCAAGTTGGATTTGTCATTCCTTTCGGTTTATTTTGTGCAAGAGCTTCTCCACATTCTTTTAAGAAAAGAATGCATTGCATTCTTTCCTTCCACATGTCAATACCACTTCCTTCAAAACTTTTTATTTCAAAAAGACTCTTCACTTCTGAAGAGCAAGCTTCGATTTTGTGTCTATTGGGTGTCAAAGAGAAGTAATAGACCAAAGATGGTCAAAAAATGTGAAACTCCCAAATCTGAAATTTTGTGCAGAAAATTTCAGAAATTAAATTCTTATGTCATGTAGGCTTTTTCCGATCAAAACAGTTAAAAAAAAAAGGTAATTTTGGAAGAATTTAATTTCTGAATTTACCTTTTTTTTTTAACTGTTTTGATCGGAAAAAGCCTACATGACATAAGAAGAATATTCGAGGGAGTTTAAAATTGCAAAAGCCCCTTGTTTTGGCAAAATGACCTGAAATTAAACCTTTTCAGCTCAAAACGGAAAGCTGTAGTTTAATTTCCAACAAATAAGACTTCCCACAAGAGCTTTATATTCACTTTCAAGTGAGTGTGTTAAGATGCAATAATAATCTACAACCTGTTATTTCAGCAAGTAAATAACAAGTAAGATGTTGAAACATACCTCTGGGAAGAGATTTCAACCTGAAATTGAAGTTTTCTCATGATTAATCTCTCCAAAAACCTAAGAAATTGCCTCATCCTTTGGTATATACTGAAGTACTCTTCAAAAGAAGCACTTTTATCACGAAAACTGAAGGTTTTTTGCGATGAAATCTCCAAAATGCAACAAAATGCCTTTAATTTAGCATAAACTGAAGTAGAAAAACATTTGGAGCAACTTTGTTACAATGGAACAGCTCAAGGCTCTCATACAATTTGAAAGAGGCTTCTAAGAGCTATGCGATGGTGTGCTCGATTCCTCCCTGGGCTGTTGTGTGAGGAGAGAGAAAGTAGAGAGAGAAAATCATGCAGAAATTCTGGGGAAAAAAGATGAAGTTGTTGAAATTAAGTAGTGCCCATTCATATTCGTGTTATGAGAGTTTGAGATCAAGTTTTATGGACAAGGAACTTTTAGATCATTTGGGCATGTTTACACATGGTCAATGGCCAAAAGTCATAAAAATAATGTAAATGCCTATAACTATCCAATTTAGGATTCAAAAAATATAACAAAGATATATTTGGAATCTCTAAGAGAGAGCTCTCATTGGTAGCATCGATATATACAAAAGGAGAGTCCTTGGGGCCTTTATTCCCAACCTCTTCAAGGTAGTCAAGTGCATTCAATGCATTTAAGATTTGAGCACCAAATCTTTGTTGGTTTTTAGACCCACAATGAGAGAGAGAGACACACACACACACAGAAAGTTATATTAATGTCTTCCGAAGGCCAAACTTGGTCTATGAGACAAAACCATGTACAACTGTAGTAACCCCTGTGTAGAAATAAAAGGAAAAATACTCGCTACACAAAACTGTGTAGACTGAAAAAGGTTGGAATTAACCAACGGATAGTATATCGGGTGATGAGGGGGTAGTGCGGATAAGGTAGTGATGCGTGGGGAAGGGTGGCTCGAACTGTGCAGATAATGGCCACCTAATACAGGGGGGGACCCATGGGGGGAGTGAATACGTATATCCTAACTACTGATGATGGTGGAGGTGGGTGGAGTATGTGGTACATCGGCGGCGCTCCGAGTGCTTCCTAAAGGAAACCTGCCCACATGGTGGTGATGTGCCTCTGCTCCATCATGTGGTCATGGACTACCCTGATGCGTGAGATATCCTCCTCGTACAATCGTGGTCGTCGGTATCAACCATATGTGGTCAGCGTCGCACTCTCTGCGCTGCCTGCTCGAGCGTGAGCCCTATGCCTCTGGGAGGTGGCCCCATTTGATGTGGTCCGTCTCACTGAAAGAACTAAGTAATGATCCACTGGGTACACATCCGTGTCTTATGCATGGGCGGAGGTCTTCTCTTGTCTCTCATATGCAGAACTAAGTAATGATCCACTGGGTACACATCCGTGTCTTATGCATGGGCGGAGGTCTTCTCTTGTCTCTCATATGCTTCTGTGAGGATGCGTCCCAACCTCGTCTCCAGCGGTCATGCACAACTATAGTGACTCCTCTATCTGGAGTTGTGCTCGTATGTCTTAGTATGTTGGGCATCTGATAACAAAGTGTTCCTTACTCTCTATCTCTGTATGGAATACTAGGCACCACCTCTCCTCTCGAGGGACTCCCCGGTCCGACCCCTCTTGATCTCAAGTCGATGTGATGAAACTCAAAGTTGCCCAATGATGACTCAAAGATAGTGTGGTAAATATGTCTGCATGTAGCGCAGTCTCAGTGAAGCCTTGGTCTAAGATCTGTAGAAAATGCTCAGGATAGTGGAGCATTTTCGGTGGCAATGTATCCCTCGGGCTGACCCATGTCCGCTGTATGTATGTATGCTATATGTCCTAAGGAATGATCCTATTCCTCTCCTGATGGGAGGTGGGAGCCTGCAGGTCGTACTGCACTAGTGATAGTCTATCTATGTCAAATCCATGGTGGGCCAGCCAGTCCGGTATCTGTGCATTCCATGAGGAGGTGACTCTTGCTAGTGCCATGTCGCGTGATGCCTGGAAAGCTCGATAAGTGATGCGCTGTGTCCATGCTTTGGATCCTGTGTAATAGGCATACTGTCTGGAAGAGCGCCTATACTAGCATCAATGGTGGAGTGAGCTCTGCCTTGACGATATCATGTGGCCTCTATGTGTGCAGAAATCATCTAGGCTGTGTAGGCGGTGCTTTGGATTCTATAGACTCTGAAACTTGCACAGTATCATCAGCATATAAAAGAATATGAGCATATAAAAGAATATGGAAACTGATCCCTCGTACCTCAATGCCCTCCCCTCCCTCTTGTTGTATGAAGTCCACTATCTCGTCAATGTATAGACCAAAGAGGGTGGGTGAAAGACGGCATCCTTGCTTCACCCCAATGGTGCTAGCGAGTCAGATAAGCCGCCTCGACATCTAACTCTACCAGATACTCTCTCATATAAGGCGTGGATCCCCCATATCATCTCCTCCGGGGCCACGATATCGAGTAGATGTCTGAACAGCTACCCCCTGGGAACTCTGTCGAAGGCTTCGCGTGATTTAGAGCATCCAAAGGTTGTAGCATTCCAGGCATTCTCTTAAACTCAAATTTCATCTGTTGGCACTTTAAACATTCACTAACATATTTTCTAATATCCCACTTCATACATGGCCAGAAGTAAGAATATTTCGTTTTAACATAGGTCCTTGAATAACCTGGGTGCGCAGAAAAAGGTGCATCATGATAATCATGCAATATTTGAACTTTCAATGGAGACTCACAAAATATGCATAATCAATTGTTAAAATACAAAGATTCATTCTACAAATGAAATTTGTCTTGATGACATCGATCCCCTATTTGCATGCAAAAAACTCAAGATAAGCGCATAAAAAGAGTCCTGTTTCAGTTCTTCTTGTATTTGATTGACAAAATCAGAATTTATTACAGAAAGGAGATTACATAAATGTCTCCGACTCAATGCATCAGCGAAATTATTTTCCTTACCAACCAAACACTTAATGTCAAAATCATACTCGCTTAATAATTCAATCCAACGCTTTTGCCTATTGTTAAGCAATGGTTGTTTGAAAATGTATTTTAGACTTTAACGATCTGTTTTCAATTCAAACTTAACCCCTAACAATAGACGTCTTCAATGCTTAAGTGCATCCACAACAGCAAGCATTTCTAGATCATGAGTAGGATATTAAGTTCATGTTTTCTTAGTTTTCTGGATTCATATGCAACTACCCTACCATCCTTTGAAAGAACACATCCTATCTCATTACCACTTGCATCACATGCAACCACAAAGGCTTTCCCATTTCTGATATTTTCAAAATATGATTTTCAATGACTTTTTGTTTCAATGATTCAAATGATTTTTGACAAGCATCACTCCACACAGGCATGCATAGTCAACTCTATGAGGGGATTAGCTATCTTAGAGAAATCCTTAATATGAACAACATCATTTGGATAACAAAACAGCAGCAAAAACTTTCAAAAAGATAAGTTTACCAAAATTTGCTGCTTCATTAATACATGATTCAACACAGAACTTGGCGCATAAGGTGCACCAAGTTACAAACATTGGTAGCAAGATAGCAACTCCAAAACTTGATTCCAAGAAAATCACAAGAACGCACCTTAGTGAGCAAAGGTTCTGCACCACATCTCCCTTGCTTATGAAGAGGAGAGATAATCCAACATTCCCAGTCAAAGAATAACGAATTTAGTTGAGGTGTATTTAGAAGTAGCCCCAAATACAGATTCCACAAACGACAGTTGCCTAACTATATATGAAATACATCATAATAGAATATTCAAATTGCAGGATAAAAATCATGGGAAATGCCCTGACCCAGTAAGACTGGCAGTAACCTTGCATAATCATAACCTTTGAAAAATAGAAAGCTGTTTCTACCTATCAAGCATTGACAGTTCTAGCTGCTTCTGAGCTCTCTTTATCCAGTTAGCCATACAAAACCTCTGCAGTGTATTTATATCGAGAAAGACAAGTAACAGTCAATAGCTAAATGAGTATCTCAAACCCGTAGCCCTGGCTTCTGTTTAAAAAACCACTATATGCCTTTGACAATGACAGATCGTGATGAGATCACCAATTTTTATGTCCTATCCACGCAAATCATTTATGTGCACTAATCAAACCACAACATTTCAATTTTCAACAACAAAAGATTTTGTAATCTTCTAAAAAGAATTCCTCATGATATATTTAATTCCAATACAACAGCACACCTGATCATGCACCATCCACTACGATAAAAATATTTAAGCATCAAAAGAAGTGTAACAATCTTATGGCTCCACTACCTGATAGCGGTAATTGAACAAATGCCCACTGTTCTCCTCGCAGATTGTCAGGAAGCTCTGCTGGAAATGATTCCTCTAGTTGCAGAAGTGGAGTTGCATTTTCCTGAAACCCAGGATGCTTTTTGTAAACAGAGTCATATCTTTCATCCAGCCAGCGAATCAATGAGAAACACTGCATTTTAAAAGCTTGGCAGTCACTATGAATCATGATCATATTTACAAAAAGCAAAAACCACAATTATCTCAACAATGATTGTATACTCTGCGACTTGGTACAGCCTGGATATCTAGCTCTGTACAAGCTTTTGTCACAATATTCGTCATTTGAGACCTGCATAACTCTCTCTCTCTCTCTCTCTCTCTCTCTCTCTCTCTCTCTCTCTCTCTCTCTCTCTCTCTCTCTCTCTCTCTCTCTCTCTCTCTCTCTCTCTCTCTCTCTCTCTCTCTCTCTCTCTCTCTCTCTCTCTCTCTCTCTCTCTCTCTCTCTCTCTCTCTCTCTCTCTCTCTCTCTCTCTCTCTCTCTCTCTCTCTCTCTCTCTCTCAGAAGGTCTACAGCACCACCTACGCGGCCTAGACGACTTTTGCATACATAGAGGGCTATTTGTGAACCTTGGTAAAACCAAGGTTATGATTTTTCATACATCAGCTCAGGTGAGGAGACAGAGTTCTTTCACAGCAGCAGGCGGACCGATTGAGGTAGTCGGGTCATATGTCTATCTTGGAGTGACATTCACAGCAGCTTCTGGGGTCTTCTCTATGTCTCAGGCAGCCCGGGACCGCATCACACGTGGATACGCAGCACTAGCCTTGATGGAGAGACAATGCCACCAGGCGCACTTTCAGGAGCCTCGTACAAAGGGGTGGCTCTTCGACACTTTGGTTACACCAGCACTCATGTATGGGGCAGCCATATGGGGGTCCGGATTAGTTACATCGGCATGGACAGCATTGGAGAGGCCACAGATTCTCATGATTGCGAGACTCATCCGAAGCAAGCCTTCGGTACCACATGATATTATCAGAGCAGAGCTAGCAGCACCACCGATGCTAGTAGAGGCACTGTTCCAGACAGTATGCCTATTACACAGGATCCGGAGCACGGACACAGAGCGCATCACTTATCGAGCTTTCCAGGCGTCACGTAACATGGCATTAGCAGGAGACACCTCCTCATGGTACGCACAGACACAAGATTGGTTGGCCCATCATGGGTTTGACATCGACAGACTACCACCACTGCAGTATGACTTACAGGCTCCCACCTATTCCCTCTCCCACCAGGAGAGGAATTGGGTCATTCGACAGGAGATATGGCATACATACATACAGAGGACATAGATTAGCCCCAGGGATACATTGCCACCGAAAATGCTCCACTACCGCGAGCATTTTCTACAGATCTCAGACCAGGGCTTCATTGAGACTCCACGATACATGCAGAAATACCTACCACACCACCTCTGAGTCATCATTGGGCAGCTTCGAGTTTCGTCACATCGACTCGAGATCGAGAGTGGTCGGACCAGGGGAGTCCCTAGAGAGGAGAGGTGGTGCCCAGTATGCCATACAGAGATAGAGAGTGAGGAGCACTTCGTTACCAGATGCCGAGCATACTCAGATCTACGAGCACAGTTCCACATACAGGAGTCACTACAGTTGTGCATGACCAAGGGAGACCAGCGGAGGCTGGGATGTTTCCTCACTGCACCATATGAGAGACGAGAGCAGTCGATACAGCCCACACACCACACACGGGTGAGTACCCAGCAGATCATTACTCAGTTCTTTCAGCGAGATGGGCTACATCAGAGGGGCCCACCTTCTAGAGGCATAGGGCTCACGCTCCAGCAAGCAACGGCACAGAGAGTGCGACGTCGACCACAGGGCTGGATTCAGACAACCACGACTATACCAAGAGGATATCTCATGCATCATGATAGCCCATGACCACATGATGGAGCACAGGCGCACCATCACCACCTCGGTAGCCTTCCTTCCGGAGGCACTCACACCGTCACCCATGTACCACATACTCCACCCACCTCCACCCATTATATGTAGTTAGGATATACATATTCACTCCTATGATGGGACCCCCATGTATTAGGTGGCCATTATCTGCAGAGTCAGAGCCACATCTCCTCCCACACCACTACATTATCCCCACTACCTCTCCATCACTCGATACACTATCTTGGGGTTATTTCGAGCCTTTTTCAGCCTACACAGTTTTGTGCAGGCGAGTACGATTCCATTTTATTTCTACACAAGACTTACTACAATTGTACATGGTTTTGTCTCATAGGCCAAGTTTGGCCTTCAGAAGACGTTAATATCACTTTCTCTCTCTCTCTCTCTCTCTCTCTCTCTCTCTCTCTCTCTCTCTCTCTCTCTCTCTCTCTCTCTCTCTCTCTCTCTCTCTCTCTCTCTCTCTCTCTCTCTCTCTCTCTCTCTCTCTCTCTCTCTCTCTCTCTCTCTCTCTCTCTCTCTCTCTCTCTCTCTCTCTCTCTCTCTCTCTCTCTCTCTCTCTCTCGAAGGGGTGGCTATTTGACACACTAGTCAGACCAGCTACGATGTATGCAGCGACAGTTTGGGCACCAGGCCTCACAGTCACCCAGTGGAGTGCGATCGAGAGGCCATGTTAGATATGCTCAATACTCCACCCTCATGTGATCACAAATGATCCATGGTGCTCTAAGTTGTAAGGCCCCCATTATGAGGAGAAGCCATTATGAGGGCCCGGGCATTTGTGGAACCCTAACTTCCAAGTTAGATGAGGTCTATGTGTGACCGTTGATGGTTATAGATGATCTTTGTGAGCCTAGCCATTAGGTTAGGTAGGGCATAAACTTCCAAGTCATTGGGTTGCCATTTAAGGTGAAAATAAAGGCCCTGTGGCATCGCGCAGTTTCCCCATAGAACCTTAATGGGGGGAGTGCAGAGGGGGGCTTGCCCCCTTCTGGGGGTCGGGGGGCCTATCCCCCCTACCCGTAGGGCCAAGACGGTAGGACGTTTGGTCATGGAGATATTGACAGATCGTATATTTTACCGACTATTTTGTATCTCCCGACTGCGTTTATCTATACCGAACCGCCTTGTAAAAGCTATATAAGCACCACCCAGGTTGAGCTTTACATAGCATAGCGCACTAGTAAGCCCTTCATCTAGAGTCTGTCTAGATCGCCATCTAAGCTCCACATTGGGAGCGCACGGGTGGATAGCACAATCATTGTAACTGCATTACGCTCGGCAATTTGAGAATTTGAGTTCTCTATCTCTCCGTATGCATCTATCTTTGTCTGCGTTTTTTTGTTTCAACTCTGTCTACATGTCTATTCCGATGTGCTGTTATTTTCTTACATGGTATCAAAGCTCAGGAGGCTCTGAGTGGTGCAGAAGCAAAAACATAGAGGTTGCACAGAGAAGATGTCAAGCGATGCGTCATCATCTACAACCGGGAGTCAAGGTGGTTCATCAACAGGAGTAGGTGGTGCACAAGTAGGAGCAGCAATGATGCCAGTCATCCCAACGTTACGAATACGGCCACCAACCTTCACAGTAGGTAAACTTGATGGTACGAACTACACCTTGTGGAAGTTTAAAATCACTTCTATCCTTGATTCATATGAGCTTTTGGAGATTGTTCTTGGGACTGATCATGAGCCCCAAGAAAGACTTGATCCAAATAATCCTGGTCGAATGATTCCTCCTAATGCTGATCTTCTACGTGCTTGGAAATGTAAAAATGAAGATGCACTCTGTGCTCTAGTTACAAGTACTTCTGATAGTGTTCTGACTCTCATTCAGCATACTACGAAGGCATGTGAAGCATGGAACATATTGAGAAATCAATATGAAACTCGTAATCAGACACGGATTCAAAACTTGGAGAATCAGCTTGCAGCAGAACGGTTTGCTGATGGGGAGACTGCAGAGGTAAATGGAAGGAGCACGTGTTCAAAAGTCAAGTGAGGAGCTAGCTCGGTGTTGTCTTCGAATCTTTCCACCTAAGTTTGATGGTTTGGTAACTGCTCTTAACACTCAAATCGGACCTCAACCACTAACTTTTGAAGAAATTGGTGCCTTACTCATGGAGGAGTTGTGGCTCAAGGCAAGGAGTGGTGGTAGCAAAGGAGATGTTGCATTCACAGCAAATGCCAAAGGAGGCAAAAAAGACTCTTCAAAAGATGGAGACAAAAAGAAGAACGACAAAAAGAAGTTCAAGGGAGAGTGTTTCCACTACAAGAAGAAAGGACACAGAATCCAAGATTGTCGCATCAAGAAGGCAGAAGAGAAGAGTGGCTCTTCAAAAGGTGGCAAGGGCAAGGAGTTTGCCAACACAGCAGAAACAGAGCTTGAGTTATTTGTTACGATAGAGGAGGTGTGCTCCTCGGCTAAAGATTCAGGATCAGATGACTCATGGGTGTTGGACAGTGGTGCATCTCGTCACATGACGAGTAGAAAAGACCTTTACAGTTCCTTACAGCCTCTAAAGGAACCCATCACAGTAAAGGTAGGGAACAATGCAAGATGTCCTGCAGAGGGCGAAGGTATAGTTTCTTTCATTAACTCTAATGGCGATATCAGAAAGCTTTCAAATGTGTTTATGTTCCACAAATAAAACGAAATCTACTTTCAGTAAATTCTATAACTGATCAAGGTCATCAAGTATCTTTTAGTAAGACAGGAGCTAAGATTATGGAGAGTAACAACAACATTGTTGGGACTGGCATAAGGAGGAGCAACCTGTATGAGTTGTGTGCTCTTACGGCCACTACAAACATGGGCACAAGTAAGTTATCGCATGAGAGATTTGGCCACATTGGATACCCTGTACTGAAGGAGATGCATCGAAGGGGTATGGTTGCACACCTACCATCGATTGCAGAAATGAAGGAACCATGTGAAGCTTGCATGATGGGCAAGCAACAAAGGAAGGCGTTTCCAAAAGAAAGCAAGAACATGGCACGCTATCCTCTAGATTTGGTGCATGCTGACTTGTGCGGAAAAATGCCTACACAGGCCTTGGGCGGATCTTCCTACTTCATGTTACTTGTCGACGACTATAGGAGGAAGATGTGGGTGTACTTCCTTCGCGATAAGGCTCAAGCTTTTGGTAAGTTTAAAGAATGGCTTCAGCTTGTTGAAACTGAAACAGGGAAGAAGATGAAGAAATTCAGGACAAACGGTGGTGGTGAGTTCACATCAACAGAGTTTGAAGATTTCTGCAAAAGTAAGGGAATCAAGCATCAACTCACAGTGGCACATAGTCCTCAACATAACGGTGTTGCAGAACGTCTAGAATCGAACCATCACGGAGATGGCAAGGTGCATGTTGAAAGGAAATGGTTTGCCTAATCAATTTGCTGTCAACACTGCTGTCTACATCTTGAATCGAAGCTACACCAAGGCACTAGATGGAAAGACTCCAAAAGAAGCCTACACTGGTAAAAAGCCTTCTGTTTCCCATTTCAAAGTATTTGGAAGTGAATGTTATGTACATGTTCCAGATAGGGAGAGAAACAAGCTTCAACCAAAAAGCATCAATTGTATCTTCTTAGGGTACAGCGAAGATAAGAAGGCTTATAAGCTTTATGACCCTGAGGCTAAGAAGATCATGGCGAGTCGTGATGTGGTGTTTAAGGAGGAGAAGCCACATGCAATGGAGGAGGAAAAGAGAGCTTCCACTTTATCATCAGGTGAAGAGGCAATCCACTATGAACCTGTCCCAAGAGCTATCCCTTCTACACAAGAGAAGGAAGCATCATCTTCAGATGATGAGTCTGAAAGTCACCAACCTACCGACACCCAAGTGAAAAAGCCATTGCCACATTGGGTGAGGCAGCTCTATGATTCTGCAAACCCCATCCCATAGTCACTAGAACAGGTTGCAGATGGACCGAGGCGATCACAGAGAATAGAGGAACAGAGACGGGCAAGCGCCCAGATTGTAAACACAGCCTTGATGGCTGATCTCATTCAAGAAGCAGCAAAGGAACCAACCAATGTGGAAGAGGCACTCCATGATCCGAATTGGAGGGCAAACAGAATACAACAATATCATGAAGAATGGAACTTGGGAGCTAGTGGATCGACCCCCTAAGCATAAAGTCATTGGCACCAAGTGGGTCTGGAAGCTAAAGTACAAGGATGATGGTACTCTAGAAAAGTATACAGCAAGACTTGTTGCACAGGGCTACTCACAAGTTGAAGGCATTGACTTTTGTGAATCATTTTCCCCGACTGCAAGAATGACTACTATCCGAGTAGTACTAGTTGTGGCTGCACATAAGCGTTGGCCAGTCTATCACATGGATGTCAAATCAGCGTTCCTAAATGGAGACCTCAAAGAGGAGGTATATGTGTCTCAACCACCAAGGTTTGAGGCTCCACATTCAGAGAACAAGGTATGGAAGCTGAAGAAGGCATTATATGGGCTAAAACAAGCCCCTAGAGCATGGTACCAGTGGATAGATAAGTATCTCTTGGATCTAGGTTTCAAAAGATGTGCTTTTGATGCTAACTTGTATGTTCTAAAGAGAGGAGGGAAGACAATTGTGCTTGTACGCTATGTAGATGACCTTGTGATTACAGGAAATGGTGATGCTCTTCTTCAACAAACAAAAGATGCCCTGAGTTCAGAATTTGAAATGACAAACTTGAGCTTAATGCATTATTGCTTAGGTCTTGAAGTTTGGAAGGAACCAAGGAAGATTTTCATCTCTCAACAAAAGTATGCAAGGCAGATATTGAAGGCATTCGACATTGAGGACTGCAAGCAAATTTCTACACCTATGGAGGTCAACACAAAATTATCTATTGAAGATACTTCACCTCCAGTGGATATTGGAAGATACAAGAAATTAATTGGAAGTCTCATCTACTTGTGCAATAGCAGACCAGACATCTCTTATGTTGTTGGAGTAGTAAGCAGGTTCTCTAATAAGCCTTGCCAAACTCATTGGAAGGCAAGCATGCGGATACTCAGGTATGTGAAAGGAACCACTGATTATGGTATTCTTTATGAAGAAGGATCATCTTTGGT
>CM035417.1:92706711-92799211 GCA_020310875.1 Ceratopteris richardii | reverse complement strand
ATATGTACAAGAGAATATGGAAAGAAGCAAAACTCTATCTCACACAACTCATATTAGCCAACGAGAGCCATCCATGGTTGTTGATGAAAAGGCTAAGAAAATCTGCATACACACCAAAGAATCTGCACACACACACCAAAGAATAGTTGCTTTAAGCTGCTCCAAGTACTCCAAGAGTGTAAAGTTCCATGCCAGATCCTCACACCTAATGAGGAGCATTGTCTATTACAAGATGAAAAACAAAAGTGGTATGTTTGTGTTGTCAAAAATTAGTCATATTAATGTTGCCAAGTCTTCTACACCAAAGGAGAAAATGAAGTTATGCCATGCTAGATTTGGCCATATCAGTTACACAGCTCTCAAGCACATCAAAGATCAAGGTATGGTGGAGAGTTTATCTATTTTTGCTTTCATACATGATGAAGAATGATGTGAAGGATGCCTTGGAGGAAAGCTTCATAAGCTACCATTCAAGAAGCATGGATACATCACTACTACGAAAAAGTTGCAAATCATACATTCAAATGTCAATGATCCTGTGAGAGCATACTCTATTCAAGGTTACAAGTATTTTGTCACATTTGTTGATGATTTTAAGAAATGATAGAGGAGAGTACATGTCAAAAGATTTGAAGTCATTTCTTGAAGACAAAGGTCTCTCTCATCAACCCATTATTGCTTACACCCAATAACAGAATGGTCTTGTAAAAAGAAAGAATAGGACTTGTTGAAATGATGTGTGGTACAATGTGTTGATATATTTCGGTAGTGATGTGTGTGAACACACTTAGGACCACTAGGGCACTTTTTTCCCTCTTTGAAAGGCTTTTTCCCCGGCTTGTATATACGCCTATAACCCTCACGGGTCACCTATCTTCGTACATTTGCTTGATAAATTCAGTGTTGTATTGTGCTCCAAGTTTCTTCTTCTTCCTTGTTTGTGTGCTTCCACAAATATCAAAATCCAATAATTGGGTACCAGACATAGTTACCAGCAAGGCTAGAAACGTTTGGCTCGGACCAGTTGGAAAAGGAGTTTCGAGTGTCCAAAAATTAGGTTTAGCAAAGCTCGACAGTGTGATTCTGTTCAAATTTTCAACTTAGTCATTTTTCTACGTCAAGGTATTTAGCCAGTGGCCATGCTAAAAGCAATAATGTACTCCATATGTTTGCTTTTGAGGACAAGTTGGATGAGATGAATCACCCATTATGGGCATATATGATGTGTCATGTATTGGTAGCAAAGGATTGTGGAATATTGTGGAGGATGTTGAAAAATGTCCTACTACACCTGTAAATACAATTATTGAAGGTGATGCACATGGCCTTGAATATGATGATCTTCACATTCTTGTTCCTATTCAAGTTGATGATCTTCAAAATCCTGTTCGTGTTCCGGTTACTCCACCTACTACATAGCAACTTTGTTGGGATGGCAAGGATGCTAAAGCACATGCATTGATAGCTTTTTCTGTCAAACATGCCATTATCCCTCACATTCACTCTCGCAAAACAACAAAGGATGCTTAGGATACACTTACCACTTTAGAGCAAGCAAGAAATGAGGCTCGTGTTGCTTACCTCAGAAAACAATTGGAAAGTGAGCATATGAATGAAGGAGATTCTATGGACAAAGATTTAAAGAAGGAGTTGATTTTTGATGATGAATTCTTGCAAAATAGTTCACTGGTGTAGACTGTTCTTAATGGTCTTCCAAATTCATATCAAAGTTTTTCTTCTACTCTTCGATTAATGATGAAAGGCAATCCAAATGCCTTAACATTTACGGAGTTAGTCTCTGTTTTGTTACAGGAAGATCAGTCCAAGCAATACAGGTCCACTATGTGTGTTGCGCATCAAGCTTTCCTAGCTAATCAGAAGGCCAAAGGTAAATGGAGCTCATCTACTAATATGCAGAAATTTGCTAATGTTGCACAGTCGAAGAAGGAAGACAAAGACGAGAAGAAAAATAGAAAAGCAAAAATAGTTTTGCAAATACTATAAGAGACATGATCATGTCAAAAAGAGTTGTCCAAAATTAGCTTCATACAGAGTTGTCCAAAACTAACTGCAAAAGAGGCAAAGAAAGAGATTGGAATGGTTGTTGCAGAGGCATCTATGCCTAAAACATAGTCGGCTAATCTTGTTCAGAATGAAAAATGAGCATTTACTATTGTATGAAAGTATGACCCACCTTCTCATGTGCAGTGTCTATCTCTAATAGACTCAGATGTTTGGTACTTTGATAGTGGGGCAACCAAACATATTACCTCCCAAAGCAGTTTCTTCTCTTCTTTTAAACATGCCCCTACAGGGAATACTGTCACACGAGAGAAAGTTAGAAGTACTATTGTATATTCAACACTATTTACACCATTCTCTCCTAATGCTACAAAACCTCTTGATTTACCAACTTATGACGTTGGAAAAACTTCAAGAGCTCCGCAGAAACGAGTTGCAAAGGAACAAGATGTTGCACCAATTTTCAAGACACTTCCAATGTGGTTCTTTCAAAGAAAGCAAGATAGTGGTATAGAAAACTTCACAGGAAGGATAAGAATCTAGACAAAAAAAGATCTTGCAGAAGAGTTAAATTATGTAAAAGATTTTGATATTCATAACATTCTTCAACTCAGAATGAACATGCTAGTGGCAAAAATGCATTACAAAATTTGAAGAAAAGAGTGCAAGAGGAGATTGATTCTATTCATAAGACTCAAACATGGAAGCTTCGTGAGTTACCAAAAGATAAGAAAGCTAATGGTGTTAAGTGGATCAATAAGATCAAAAGAAAAGCAAATGGTACAATTGGCACGTATAAAACAAGGTAAGTTGTCAAAGGTTATGCACAAAAGCAATGTACAGACTCTGATGAAACATTTGCATCAATTGTGATGAAACATTTGCATCAATTGCTCGAATGATCTTTAGTCAAAATTGTTCTTTCTCTTATTACAGTCTTTGGTTGTAAAGTATACGGGTTAGATATCAAGACAACTTTTCTTAATGGTTTACAACATGAAGCTGTTTATATTCAACTACCATAAGGTTTGAAGAATCAAGTAAAGAACATTTAGTACGCAAGCTTATAAGAGCTCTCTATAATTCAAAGCAAGCATCAAGGGCTTGGTATGAAAAAATCCCATTTATATCTTTTATACATTGATTTTGAAAACTCTAAAGTTGTTCCTACCGTCTATGTTAAGTTAGAGATGAATGTCTTGATTATAATCATCATTTATGTTGATGATATGATTATGATAGATCCCAAAGATTCACATCTTAAGTTCTTTAAGTCAGAACTAAAGCATACATTTGATGTTCATCATCTTGGTATTTTACCTTATTATTTTGGCATTGAATTCAAATTCAAGAATGATTGTATCTATATGACACAGCAAAAGTGCATTGAGAAACTTTACGAAGGGTTTGAAATGCCAAATTGTAAACCTATGCAAACACCTATGGACATTAATGTGTCATTACAAGCAATTTTAAATCTTTTGATGCTACGTTGTAGTCAAGTAGTTGGATGCTATATCTATGTAATACACGACCAGATATTCAGTTTGCGGTTTCTCAAGCATGAAGGTTCATGCACAAACCTCTCAAAATTCATTTGAAGTTAAACAAATTTTTTGAAATTTGAAAGGGACTATGAGAACTATGCAAAGGTTTTCCCGAAGTCACCGCATTTTTTACTTTGTTTTGCAAATTTTGATTGGCAAGTGACAAAGACATAAGAAGTACAAGTGGCTATTGTTTTTAAGTTGGGGAATGCCTTATTTCTTAGCTATCTAAAAACAATCGATAGTAACTATATCTTCAAGTGAAATAAAGTATAGGGCTTCTTTTAGAGCTACACTTGAAGCTATTTGATTGCAAAAAATTCTATGTTATCTTGATGTTCATATTTATCTTCCTATGCAAATATTTTCAGATATTCAAAGTGCTATTACTATTGCAAAGAATCATGTTCATCATGCAAGGACAAAAATGTTGAAGTACATTAACATTACATTTGAGAACAGATATCTAAAACGCATTGAGCTTATCTATGTACCTATAAGTGAGAATGTGGAAGATATATTTACCAACGCATTATCGCGAGATAGACATCAAAAGTTATGCAGATTATTGAATCTTATGCCATTATAACATTAAGGGGGGATTGTTGGAAAACAATGTCAGAATAGCTCAAAATGACCTAAAAACCATCCAATTTCCAGCAATCCTAATTTTGGGACTTGATCGATGGACCAAAAAAAAAATGCTCATTGAAAAGTACCCTTTTAGAGTTTTCTAATGCTATATGACATTGCACCAACTGACACCAAAAAATCAACTAAAAGTCAAACCCTAAATTTTGTTTTTCATAGTGCTTTTCATTAAAATAAGATCAATGGTTGAGATTAAAAGCTCAAAAAGCATATGATCCTAAGGGTAGGATTCATTTGACCATAAAGAAGGCCACAACTCCTCAACTTCACATTGAAGTTGCGCTATTAAATCGTCATTGTAACGTGCAGGTGGCCAAGTGACGACCTACTCCTATTGACACCATTGCATCTTAAGCGCTTCCAAGTCCCTTCTAAGCTTCTCAATTGAGTCTGAGAAAGTGGCATAATTTGCTTGACTACCTCCTTCGAAACGCACTCTAGCCTCCTCGATGCGAGATGCAGCCGCCCAAAAGTCCTCCAATGTAGCATCCAATCTAAGTGATTCTCGAAGCTTTTGTTTGGAAGACCTTGGGAAAGCCTTCTTGATCCACTTTTTCATTAAAAAATCACATGGAGCACACGGCAAGCAAGAAACGAGTGCTTTAGCACATGTATAAAGTCCATGGAAAGATTTACCCAATTGTAACTTCAAGTTCACCGATTGTCGATTGATCCACGGCTCGTTCTAAAGAGTTATTTGGACAAAATGTTTGACAAAAAGAGGTCTTCAAGGCCTCCCAAGTGGCAAAGTGCCCATCTGCGTGTTGGTTGTACCATTTGTCTACAAAATCCATTCAAGGTAGAGGGTCATAGTACTAGCATGCTATCCTCTCAATGTTGCAATCCTTGTTCATGGCATAAGGAGATGAACCTCCTTAGGTGATCATCTGCACCTTCATGCACTAAACCTTTAAAAGAAAGAAACTTGATGTTTAACCTGGATAACAAATTTGAGAGGTCCTCCATCGGTGCTTGAGTTTCTTCCGAAGTATCTGAGGCAAAATCAAGGATCCTTCTAGGCTTCTCTTTCGAAAGAGGTGTAGAGGCAAAATCAAGGATCCTTCTAGGCTTCTCTTTCAAAAGAGGTGTAGAGGGCTAAATCAATGGACTCATGGAGAGATTTAAAGATAAAGGGATGTTTAGTTGACAGAAGAAGGTTGAGTTGATTTTTTGGGACTTTTGCACACACACAGACTCCCTATCCCCTCGGGTATGGGTCATGTACTTGCTCACAAGACTCAAAAGAAATCAAAGAAAAACAATACAGGAAACAAATACGTACTTCAACAAATACCTCACACAAAGCATGCAAGGGTCCCATCAAGCATGCCAAGTAGAAGTGATATACGAGTCCATGGTTCCTATACTCGTTTTCAAGCGGGATTCTTCCTTAGGGAAGTATACCCTCTAACATGCCTGTGTGAAGGAATAAAATTTGCAGGTGACAAATACTGTGATGAGAAAACCACAAAATACACCGATGAGAAAATCACAAGATCCTTAAGACTCAAAATGATTCCAATAAGGTCAAAATAAATCAATGAGCATTACAAGCAAGCTAGTAGGCCAATCAAGAAACAAGACTTGATCATATGAGAGAGACAACAAAAGCGCCTGAAACAACAAGATGTTCTCTACAACTAAAATACAACAAGCTCCTCACTGAGACACAAATAGCCAAAACTACCTAATTACACTAACAAGTTATCTTCCACACAACTGAGTAGCCAAGACTTTGTGTAATCACCACAGAGTCGGCTCAACGCACATTGAGCAGAATTGCCACATAGTAGTACAATGAGCAACCAAGAGATGGCTCAGAATAGGAGTACAACCACATGAGATAGACAACAAAGAGTAGGTTATCATACTAGATCCCAGGTCCAATTAAACTAGATTAGACTAGGCCAGTCGGGGCAAATGAGTGCCCAGCTTCTTCTTTTATAGACTCAAGAGGCAAAGTGAGGTGGCCTTGCCGATTCCAATCATTAACTAATGCACGCTTCAAAATGACGTGACTAGTGGTGGAGATGAGTTATTTTTGGCACTGGTCACCAACCGCTATTAGGCCCTCCATTGAGAGCTTCTGACATCCGCATGGCCTTGCGATAGCTTCTCCTATAATTACTGACCCTTTCACCTCTTACTTGCAAGTCTTGGAAGAATTCACTTTTTATCCCACGTCGCGTCAATCTTGAGTGTTCATACTCTTGCCTCATGGTGGTCATGCCAAAATTAGGCAAAGGAGACCCTAATTTGGATGTGCCAAAAATAGGTGGAGGTGGCACCCTATTTTGAAAGTGCCAAAAATAGGTGGAGGTGGCACCCTATTTTGGAAGTGTAGCACTTTTGGGCCACCCGAAGCCTTAATTGAAACTGAGAGATGATGCCATGAAGTAACCCCATCATGAGTGTACAGTCCCCACATCACCTTACATAAAATTGCCCTTTTCAAAAGTGGGATGGAAAGAAAAGGCATAGGGTCACCCATGTGGAGGTCAAAAAGTCCCCCTACCCATGCACGATGGTAGAGAAGTGGTGAAATAGTCCCCCTTGTTCATCAACAATGTAAATAGTCGCCCCTAATGTGTTGTACCTAAGAGATGGGATCACCCTATGCTTGGGTCGCCCCATCCCCCCATGCGAGTCACCCCAGTAGCCAAATAAGAGCTAGCCTCTTTAGCGCAGTAGATAATTGATCTCCCCCCTAGATACAGATGCCTTGCACAAGAGAAAAAATTGCCCTCGGTTTGGATCTTGGGCGTGGTGTCTCCTTGGCCAAGAGTTCTCTTGAGCATGAGATAGGCAAGGGTAGTCACCCATGGATGGTAGTCTCCTTGATTTGATCATTGAAGAATGGAGGTAGAGTCGCCCCCCTCTTAAGAGTTTGCCCCCTCTTTTGCCAAGTAACATTGAAGTTCCTCCATACTTCCTTAGAGTGTGAAGTCGCCCATTGTTCCATAGCATCATTGAAGGTTCCCAGTGCAAGGGCCGCCCCAAGGGTGGCCCCCAAGCCCATTGGGCGAGGGGTCGCCCAAGGGTGGTCACCAAGCCCAGAGGAGGAGGGGTTGCCCAAGGAGGACCACCAAGCCTACAGGGGCGAGGGGTCTCCCAAAGGGGACCTCCAAGCTCGATTGGGCGAGGGGTCACCCAAGGGTGGCCCCAGAGCCCAATTGGGGCGAGGGATCTCCCAAGGATGGCCACCAAGCCGAGCCTCCAAATCTAATGTCTTCAAAAAATTTCATCCAAATTTGTCCCAATAAAATAGTAAGAGAGACACTTACGTGCCGGATTGATAGCCTCTGTATGGCAAAAAAGGGAGAGTGAGGGGTGATATAAAAAGGTCAAGCTACATCGAAGAAGAATTGATTATATGCCTTAGCACAGCCACAATGTTACACTCAGTTTCACTATATAATATACTATTAAATGGTTCTTTTGCATCACTATAAGTGTAATTTAAGATTTGGTTCCATAGGTGTAGAAATCTCTTTTAGAATCTTGCATACCAAATCTTTCAAGTATATTTTTTAATTAATTATTTTGATTCATACAAATAGCATGAACATCTTTAGAAAATTGAATGCCTCATTGTAATGCACTAAACCCATGTCAGACATATCAAAAGTTTTCTTCTAGTCCTTAAACCTATCAATCTTTTCTTCACTAGAACCTGTCAATAAGATATCATCTACATATATGATCAAAATGAGCATATTATCATCAATTAACTTTATAGAAAGTGTTGATGGTGATGGACTATTTTTCATATCCTTCTTTGATTAAATATGCATGGATTTTCTCATATCAAGCTTTAGGAACTTGTTTGAGTCAATACAATGCTTTTATTAACCTGCAAACCAAGTGCTTTTTTCCTTTTTCAACAAAACTTGGAGGTTGATTTGTATACACTTCTTCATGTAAATCACCATTCAAGAAAGTTGTCTTTATGTCAAGCTCATGAATCTTCTAATTAAAATAAGATGCAATGCTAACAATACATCTCATAATCAATACCTTTCTTTTATGCAAAACCTTTAACAACTAAATGTGCTTTGCAAAGAGCTTTCAAGGAGAGACAGGAGGCAAAGTTGTTTGACCTTCTCATGAGTAGGGATTGCCCACCGCGTGGAGGGCCCTATGTGGGCCATGCCCACCCAAACCCATAGCATATCCTCAGACTTGGCACACCTACTCCCAGAGGTTATATGACGTCCCAGGACAACCCCCATTGCCGATTCCTCCCACGGCACGTCCTGTGATATCCACCCTATTCAAAGCACGCATGGTACGACAGGCCATCCATAGGCTGCAGCATGGCCGCTCAGCAGACCACACAGGACTACAGGGCGAGCACTTTGTATATGCAATCGATGTAGTTTCCCACCTGATCGCCCACCTCTTCAATCGTGCTTTGGTTGAGGGGTTACCTTACTCGTGGACTATGCATACCATTGCGCCTATCCACAAGTCCGGTGATATGATGGACCCGGGGAACTACAGGACTATTATGATAGGCCATATCTTGGCCAAGATCTATGGGGCAATACAAGAGGCAGAGCTTAGTGCACATGTTGAGGCAGCCAGGATCACTGGGATCAAAGCGCCTGGCCAGGCAGGCTTCCATCACACTTTCTCCACCATCGACCACATCTTCGTACTTTGTTGCTTGATCGAGAGCGTGAAGGCAAGGAAGCGGAGACTCTACAGCTACTTTGTGGATTTCTGCAAAGCCTTCAACATGGTCCCTCGAGAGAGTCTACTACGGAGACTCAAGGAGTTACAGCTACTATCAGACATGCTATGGGCCATCCATGATTTGTATGCACGAGTCACAGGCAAGGTGCGCTGCCCCGGCGGCCTATCAAACAGCCTTGTTAGCACCATTGGTGTGAAACAAGGTTGTCCTCTCTCACCCACTCTCTTGGGTCTCTACATCGATGAGATCACGGAGTATATACAGCGAGCAGGAGGGCTAGGAGGAGACCTCGGAGGTACGCCAGTACACATCCTGGTCTTGCTTTCAGAGTCACAGGAGGGGTTGAAGTCACATTTACATGCGCTCGATACCTTTTGCATGGAGCTTCCAAAAGATAATGCCCAATACCTCATGGATATTCACTAAGAACTCAAGCAAGAAATCCATAGAGCTCAAGAACAATATACGCATTATGCATATCAACATCGTGTTCAGAAACCACATTGGGGATAAAGTTTGGTTACTTAGAAATAATTTGAAGACTTCAAGGCCTTATGCAAAGCTAGACCGTCAGAGATTTGATCCGGACCCGTTCATTATCTTGGCCCAGGTTAATCCAGTCACTTTCAAGCTCCAGTTACCGAGTAACATGAGAATGCATCCAATTTTCCATGTATCCATGTTGGAACCATATCATATTTCACAATTGAGGGGGAAGAGACCTAGTCCTTCACTCATGAAAATGAAGAATTCGAAGTCGAACATATCCTAGGTTCGAGAATATCTCGAGGAAGATTGGAGTACTTTGTTCATTGGAAAGGATATGACATCAGCAATTGTACTTGGGAACCTTCAAAAAACCCTCAGAGAGCACCAATCAAGCTTTGAGAACCTCATAAGAAAAATCCAATGAAGCCAAGACCAAAGAACATGACCGCTCCTCGTGGAACTCGTCACTTGGGGAAGAGGTGATGTCATGGACAAAGGAAACCATCATGAACCTTAGGTGCCATGTGACTTTCTATATCTCATGATTGGTATAGAATTTGGAGAAGGCAATGCTTCCATTGCGTCCAGAATGTGTCAAAACCCTAAGATCGATGGTCTACTTGCTTGATTCTGATATCCAGAGGTCTTATTTCCGATTATTGACATCATCAATTTGTAACCGTCTTGATAACCGCCTTTGATAACCGCCCTTGAACACCTATATAAGGAGGGCTTGTCCACGTACATCCTCAGTCTTGCCATTACCAATCTTGGGAGCTCAAGGAGCGGTGATCACTAAGTAAATATTCTCGAAGTTCCGATTCTAGTTCTAGTCTTGTTCTTTGTTCTAGTCTTGTGTAGTCTTGTGTAGTCTTGTATACTAAACATATTGTCTTGTCCTGTTGTAATCTCATAGTACGAGATCCTTTCCAGTTATTCCTTGTATCTAGTTCATCTCCCTGAAGGGAGTTCTTGTAATCCAGATATCTTGCTTCATACTTACGATCCCGGGTTGTGGGATCCCCTGTAGCATCCCTAGTCAAGTTATCCATACCTGTCAGTCCCGGGTTATGGGACTTCTTGTGTCACTACATATTCTTGTATTATTTTCCCTATGTGAGTGATCTTGTAATCATAATTATATTTCCGAAATCTTGTCTAGTCTAGTCAAAGAGCACAATCTAGTGCTCCCCAGACACCCTCCCCCACAAGCCAGATTGGGGCTTATGGGAGAGGGCAAATGTTTTTGTATGCACTGCATTGCAACACAATGCCATTGCATTGTGTACGTTGAAGATGTGTTTAAACTAAGAAACATCACAAGTTGAATTGTAAGTATCATCTACTAACTTCAACATATCTTTCATTACACCTCCGGTCTACCCATTTGTTATCTTTCAAAACGTCAGTAATAGTAGAGGGCTCTCCATTGTTTTTATTATAATATACCTAATAAAATCATCTACCAAATCATCAAGTGAATCTAACATCTAAAATTGCCTTTGTCTAGTTTCACACCTTGTCAATGCATGGTTCCACATAATCCATAATTTCCAATAAGTGGGCGAGTGGTTGCACAATATCAACAATATGAATAATATTCCCCCACTATGCTTCATTACCTAATAGCCTTTTGAATTCCCTTCCTTTTGTAATAGATGCCTCTTGCATGAGAGTAGAACATTGCTCAATAAAAGCCCTCTAAAAGTATCACTACACTTCACAACATGATAATAGCATGGTGAATTTGTAGGCAATTCATGTCCTATCTCTTAACAAACTCATTCTTCACTAGGTATGGTTGTTTATGAAGCTTGCCCAAGCATTTTTTTCCTTACGTACACACATACATATGTTATTTTATGTACATACGTAGGTACATATATCAAGCATGCATATGTACATTCATACAAACGTGTGCATCCATACAATACTCCCAATTGATTGACCTTTATGGGCTCAACCTTGATTGATGGCTAACGTCTTGTAAGCTTGATAAGCGAATGGGTGATGGATAGTGACTATCACAGACTTACAAAGCTTAATATTCATTGGATGTATATTCTCCCTCTCTGACAGTATTGGCATTGAAATGATTCTACAAAATCAGCATAAGATTGCAACAAAAACACAAAAATGTAACCGTAAATATGTGATAATGAACCTTACGTGAATTTCAAACCTGACCAATCTAGGGTGCGAGGATATGGTATGCATACCGGATCAACTATGACGCAAGGAAAAATGAGTTAAACCAATCTCGAGTGGACCCTTGGATGCTAGATGCCAAGTGTCCAAGGCCACATGAAAAGAAACGCTTGCCATCCCATTCTCCTCACATGTTTCGAAACTCAAATAAATTATAATGGAAGCTGAGATTTTTCCTTTTCTTTTTTGTTGGGGTGCGGCGTGAACCAGTCAACGTAAAGAAGAAGATGCGTGTCATACAATCCAAACGCTGTAGATCAGAGATGTTAGCCCACTTTAGCAACGTGTTGCATGAATAAGATTTGAAGACAAGCTTTTCACAAAGAAAATGTCATCCAAAACGAGTAGAATGAAATCGTGACAAACAGATAAAGCATCAAACGATCACCTGAAGAACCGGACCTTTTGTGGTTTCGGAAGCCCCATCTGAACAACGGAAAGCATTGCATCCTTAAGCGTAAGGCTGTTAATTACATTATTGGGGAAATACTTTGCAAACTGTAAGCTTCGACTACTATCACATATAAGCAGCTCCCAGACGCGCTTGCCGCGTTCATCCACAATAGGCCGAGAACAAAAATCTAGTTCCCATTCCGTTATAGATTGCACATCTGTACCTGGCAAAATCACTGTTCCCTGCGTCACATCTTCTCCGTACAGGCCTGCAGAAGGTTCGGCTATACTAGAGAAAGCAACGACGAGACGCGATCCCTTACGAAAGCCTTCACTTCTAAACCATCCGTGGAAGCCTTTATCAGAGAAAGGTACATGGTCCCCCCTGAAGTTGTTAACGGAAACCTTAAGAGCGTGAGTCGAACAATTCGCCGTTTGGAGTGGACACGAATGGGCGTTGGGAGAGGAGGAGCAAACCAGGTGCAAACTTCCGTTGCTACTCCAGACAGAAGCGAGTGAAATAGTAGTAGAAGCTCCAGTAAAGCTCATGCTGTGAGATTGGATCAGGGCGCAAATGCCCGAAAATGGCAGACAGAATTCAATCGCTGGCACGAACGGACCATTTCAGTAAGTGTGCGACAGGGATTATGGTGACGAGAATCTGTGCGCACTGAGATCACATGGATTTTTTTCCCGGGCCACTGACTTCGCTTTTTGGATCAGCCCCGCTGCATGTTTTTTTCAAGCTCTTTTTTTAAAGAGGAAATTCGGCCCAAGCTTACTCTCCGTTATCGCTTAAATTAATTTAAAATTATAAATGAAGAATGAGTACTATCATGGGATTCCTCTTATCCCTGAAAGCAAGGGAAAGCAAGGGTTAGACATCTTAGACTTTCGCCAAAAGTGATACATGGTTCATTGTTCTAAGGTGATTAGGGAATCTAGTTTGATTGGCCTACGGTCCATAGCATGTCCAACAGTCATCGAGAGGGGTCAAACTTCTTCCCCCACGTCGAAATGCGAAAGACTCAACCATTCAACCCAACGTGTGTGGACCTTTTAGAAAGCTGATCTTTGATATTTTCTCTTCTTGATAGCTTGAATTAATTTGAAAGAATGAAAGAAGGGCATAGCATTTATGGGAACCCCGAATCCCACACAAGTAGGGATTAAACGCTTAGCATCTACTAAGATACAAAGCTCAAAGGTCCGCTGAATTAAAAACTAGATAGGAATGGCCCTAAAGACTAGACAAAAGAACTAGTTTGAATGGGATTGCCCAAAGCCATCAATCCCCCAAAGGAGTTGGATTTAACTTTCCATCACACAACTGGCAAGGAATATCTTGAAGAAGCTTGTAGGGGTTGAAGCCCGCCCTCAACCTAAACTATGAGCATATGCATGATGATCACCTAACTTTTGATGGCCAAAATTGAGGGCACATGGATTATTTTCATGTTGTATTTCTTACTAAAACTTTATAATCAAATTAACTTAGGACTCACATGAAAAAAAAATGTTGTCCAAGCGTGCTCAGCATCGTGGATATGATGATCATCTTCAAGGTGGGGGCGAGGTTCAATCCTTGCAAGTTGCATTGTGGACATCTCCCTACCTATTGGGTAGGATGGAAATGTTGGCCTTCTGACCCATGGGCTTCAGCCTTCAGGCACTATACATTATAAACTCCATGCCAAGAAGGACTTTGTTTTCGACCTTCAATCCCATCTGAAGTAGTATCAGTGTTGGGCCTTAGGGTTGTCCCTTCTCAAGCTCTACCATAGTGGGCCTTCGAGCTCTGTAATCCTCGTCATGCTAGGCATCTAACCCCTCCTTTATGGAATATAAGGGGATCACATGGGTACTATTGAAGGTAAATGTGCAAGCTCATTTTCACATGAGCTATGCTTGGATAAATTTATCAAATGTAAAAAGGTGAATATAAGTATAAGGATGAAAACACCTCATCAAAAGTTGTGATGAATAAAAGATACAATATCTGCCTTCTAATGAGTGGCATGTAGTAGGCAAATAAACGAAAGTGGTGAGTTAAGAAGAAGGCACAAACTTCTTCACATGTTCATTGGCTATAAAAGTGGAGTGGAATCAAGTTCTCAACAAGGAGAAAAAGAGGGAAGAGTCGCTAGTAGTCGGATTTG
This sequence comes from Ceratopteris richardii, assembly GCA_020310875.1. Taxonomy (NCBI): domain Eukaryota; kingdom Viridiplantae; phylum Streptophyta; class Polypodiopsida; order Polypodiales; family Pteridaceae; genus Ceratopteris; species Ceratopteris richardii. The sequence continues at coordinate 92,785,043 of CM035417.1, read as the reverse complement.
ATCTTAGAAGCCATTTTGTCATTTTGTATTCTCATACACTCTTTTCATACATGCATCACGTTGTACACATTCATGTTGTGAGGTTCATGTCTCGATGCATATGTAACCATTACTTGTGTTTAAACACTCATTGGAAATCTTATCTTGTGTACTCTCATTATCTCAAATATCTCCTTCAAAGGTTCTATATTCTGTGAGTTATCAGATCGAGATTGAAGTCCAGTTCTTCAACATACGTGTGTGGATAGTAGTCTATTTTCATGAGTTGATTTTCTCAACCAAAAACTATCTAAATTACATGATTTATATCTTGTTGGAGATTTTGTATTGTGCAATTTCTTTGTCTTTAATATATCCTTCAAAGGTTCTATATTGTGTGAGTTATTAAGTGATTTATATCTTTTAGGAAATCTCTATTTGTCTGGTATCATTAACTAAATCCATATGTCCATTTGAGTTTTGAGTTGAGAGAAGTAAGTAATCCAAGGTGTAGTTTTCTATCCAAGTGCTCGATCTACAAGGGCTCACTACATGCTTCTTGTTGCGCATAAAATAACTCATTCTCCATAGTTGGTATCAAAGCAAAATTGGTGCAAAAGCTTCATTAACAAGGCTAGATCTGAAGCAAAGCAAAAGAGGAGCTACAAAGCAAGCGGGAGCTTCGCAAGCTCAAGAGCAAAGGACTATATAACTAGTCGAGGTAACTCTCAAAGTTTTTTATATTCATCAATGGTTGAGTTGGGTCAACAAGTAGAGAAGTTGGATAAGGATAACTATCCTGTGTGGAAGTTTAGAATGACCAACTACCTAGTGGGCAAAGGCTTGTGGGTTATCATGAGCGGAGATGATGCTCAACCTTAAATCAATCAAGCTACATCCACTGAAGTCCAAAGAAGACAAGCAAAAGAATGGGAAGAGAGGAATAAGATAGACATGTTCCTCATTTCACAAGTCATTACTAATGTCACGGTAGGGCATATTCAGCATCTAGAAATAGCTAAGGATGCTTGTGAAGCTCTTGAATAGATGTATTCAACAAATATGAAAGCTAGGAAACTTCAAGTCAAGAATGAGTTTAACACAATAAAGAAAAGTTTGAGTCAATACATAGGTGAATATACTTTGAAGATTAAGGATCTAAGTGATGCTTTAGCTTCTATTGTCACAATAGTTGAAGATGAAGATCTTGTGTGTTGTACTCTCAATGGATTGAGAGAAGATGAAAGATGGAAGCCTCTTATTAACTTCCATTAACTTGAAAGATGCATATCCAATTTTTGAACAATTAATCCCTCATCTTGTCATAGAAGAGCTTAGCTTTGGTGGCTCCAAAGGAAAGTACATACACAATTGAATGTTGTATGCAGGTCGAGGTAAAGGAAGGAAATCAAGAGGAGGCTCAAGGGGAAAAGGAATAGGTCACAACAACTCCAACTACAATAAAAACAATTCTGAAGACAAGAATGATGGATCAAATGAAAACACACAAGGAAGAGGTCGAGGTAGAAGTAAAGGAAGAGGCCAGTGCTCCTACAATTCTCATAAAGGTGTAACATGCTATCGTTGTGGTAAAGTAGGATCCTATTCTAGTTATTGTTGGTTGAAAAATGGAAGACTAAATGGAGGCAATCAAACTATGCAAGCACCTCAAGTGAAGGAAACAAGGACACATTACTTGCAATGAGACATGAGTTTAGAAGCTCTTATGAAGAGGACAAAAAATGGTACATTGATTCAAGTTGTAGCCATATGTCATGCCAAGGAAGTTTGTTCACTAATCTACATGTACCAAGTGGAAAAGGATGTGTTGAAATAGGTGATGATACTCAACACATGATTGAACATATTGGAAATATAAGGCTTGGAGATACAGGTTGAGCAAAGGTACTATCTAATGTTCTTCATGCTCCTACAATTTCAAAGAACTTGATTTCAGTAGGAAAAATGGTAGAGAAGATTTATTGTTATATTCAATGAGAATGGGTGCTTCATAAAGAATTCAAAAGAAGTTTTCAAGGTCATTGTTCAAGGTAGAAGAGAAGGAAGGATGTTCACTTTGGACATCCAATATCCACATGGAAAGGTCATGTACATTCAATTTGGGAACAAAAAGCTTTCGGAGCTTGACTTATGGCACAAAAGGGTATGACAGATCAACATTCCAAAGGACATGAGCAAACATGAAGGAGTAAGAGGTCTTTCAAAATTTAATAGTGTTGGACTACATTAGTTATGTGAAGCTTGTCAATTAAGAAAGCAAATGAGGCAACCATTTAAGAGGAGCAACTATGTGGCCCAAATATCTTGGACTTGATACATATAGATGTATGGGGACCTTCCCAAGAGTTGTCAATGGCTAGTAATAGATTTTTTATCATCTTCATTGATGATCACTCAAGAAAGGTATGGTTGTTCTATATGACGCAAAAATCAGATGTGTTCTCTAAAACAGGAAGGTCTCTCAAAACCTTAAGGTTTCAATGGTGGAGGGTAATACTTCTTTTTAGATTTCCTACAAGATAATGGGATCAATAATCGACTTACTTGTAGGCATACACCTCAAAAAAATGGAGTAGCTAAGAGGAAAAGTAGGAAAATTGCTAAAGTTGCAAGATGCATGTTCAACGAGATGAAGGTACCATTAAACTATTGGGTTGAAGCTACTTAACTGCCATTTACTTGATGAAGAGATGCATAACATCATGAATACATAATTTGACACTAGAGTGGGTATATTCTAGTAAGAAGCATGATCTTACACACCTCAAAGTTTTTCGATGTGTTTTCTTTGTTCACATTCCACAAGAAGTTAGAACAAAGATGTAAGCAAGGTCAGAAAAATGCATTTTCATCAGCTACTCGATGGATCAAAAAGGTTACAAGTGTTACAACCCTACAACAAAGGAAGTAAGAGTCTCACAAGATGTGGTCTTTGATTAACTAAGACCATGGTATGAAGATAAAGGAAAGGAAAAGACTCTTGAACAATGTGATGATTATGCAAGAACTAATCAAAGATAAGCTTAGCAATCGAGCATTAAAAATTCAGGTCTAGATGAATCTAAATCAAATGAAGAAAGTTCAACATGGAGGGGGAAATTTGGAAGCCATTATTTGTCTCTAAATTCAACGTATAATAGAGAAGAAGAAGCAAGTGCTACTCAAAATAGTGAGATAGATGCAAGTGAAGAAGAATATGAAGAGGTGATCACTGCAAAGGTAAAGCAGATGCAATTTTCCAAAGGCAATGAAATTAGAAGATCTTCAAGGACAAGGTATCCAACTCAAAGGTTGAATTATGATAGTTTCATGGCAAAAAGTTTTGCATACATGATGCAGGTCATCAAAGAGAAAGAGCCTAAGACATATGAAGAAGCTTGCACATAAAAGGAATGGAAGCAAGCTATGAAAGAGGAGATCAATGCTCTCAAAGATATTGACACATGGGAGCTAGTGCAAAAGAAAGAAGGTATGAAGATTGCTCCACAAAAATGGGTGTTTAAATTAAAAAGGAATGTTGATGATTCACTATCTAGACATAAAGCTAGATTGGTTGCTGATGGATTAAAAAAACACAAGGCATAGATTATGACAAAAATTTCAGCTCGGTTGCAAAGATGGGAACAATTAGAACTTTAATAGCAATCAATTCTTCAAGGAAGTGGCCATTATACCAACTCAACAACAAAAATTTTTTCCTTAATGGAAAACTACAAAAAGAGATATACATGAGTCAACCAATTGATTTTGAAGATGAAAAACCATCCAAATTTTGTTTACATATTGAAGAAGGCACTCTATGGCCTAAAGAAGCACCATGATCATGGAATTAGAGAATGATAGAGTATCTAGCTAAGTGTGGATACAACCCAAGATCCTTCGTTGTACATAGAGAAGAGAGAAAATAGAGAGGTGTATATCTGCATATATGTTGATTATCTCAACATAACGATGTCACAAGGATTAGAGATATCAAAAGAAAGCTTGGTAAGGAGTTTAGAATTTTATATCTCAGGGAGTTGAAATATTTTTTAGGGATTGAAGTTTTTTATGGGAAATGTGGCATATTCTTGATGCAAATAAAGTACTTGTTGGGTGTTCTTTTTAGATTTGGAATGAGTGAATGCAAACCACTCACTCAACCCATGGACACAAATACAAACATGTTCTCAAATGATGGAGAAGTATTGGAAGACATGATGACATGAAAAAGCTCTTGGAAATTTAGTAGGCCCATTACTAATACCACAGGTCCAAGTTCCATAGGTCCAGCATCTACAACACAGATTCCAACAATCTTCCAATATTGACAAAACATGAACATACCACACTTAATCATACAAATGATGAGACAAAGATAGAGAAATATTAGACATGTGTAAAGTGTTACGTAAGCCAAGGCTTACTCACACTATCATATATACCAATGTTCAATGTACAATGTGGGAGCAAAACTCTCAACCACTCTATGTGAACAGAAATAGATGGATGAGTGAATGTACAAATGTAACAAACATATTCAGATGTATGGATAGAAATCTGAATATATATGAGATGTGCGACCTAATAGGTTGTAGAAGAGTGAATATGAGTGACAGAAAGAGGAAAGATCAGTCTAAAACTGATAATCAACAAACCCTCATCTGACCTTAGGCTATGGAAGACCCTAAGTCAGACACGTGTGTGAAAAGATCACATACTTACAAAAATAGCAAAGAATGCTAACAAGTTTGCTATCAGAAATCCTCAAAATCATATGACCATACCTTCTTTAACACCTCATCCAAATATGCATAAAGCATACATGTACTGATTCTCCTTTAGATATGCCGAATAGGACTCCTCCTTATATGGATGCCACTGTCTCCATAAACTCCAAGTAGTACATGTGTGCATAAAGAGAATATGTACCTGAATTCTTAACATAAGATGCAAATCTTATGTTAATCACCATCCAATGTCTTTGAAGTAAACCGAAATCTTCATGTAGAAGACAATCTTCAAATACATCATGTGAATGGCCGATCCACCGCATCAAGTTTTTGCGGGGTAAATCATCTCCATAAGCAAGAGTGTGAGCACACTCTTCTTCTCCAAAAAGAACTCCATAGCCGCTCCTCAACATGCTCCAACAAAGCACCATGGCTGCCCCATGTGCTAGAAGCACTACCTCTAATGAGGGAACAAAGCTTCCAAAGCTTGTTGTTGAATTAGGTGTTGGATGAATAGACAATAAGCCAAGCTCTTGTTATATAGCCTTGAGTATACCTTGAAAAGCACCTATCAAAAGTTATCACTCCAATAAAGCAAAAACAATACTATCACTTTAAAACACTTCGCAAAAACTGTCTGGGTGTCTTTTTAATTGATAAGCTTGTTCAAAAATAATGGAACGTGTTCGCTGCCGCTTGTGGGACTTGAACACGGGTAGATTCTTTGGGAGGAAACTGGTGTAGCCATGCTGTCAATGCCATTTCCTTGTAGAGGAACTTATAAGAATAGTTACTCATGCTATTTATTGTGAGCAATCTTGAACAACTTTGTGAGCAATCTTGACCAACTTTGACCAATGGGACATTGTTTCCAACAATCCCCCCTACAATGTCATATTGACACAAACTGAACTGGATCTTGCAAACTTCATAAGCTACAAACTATCACAAGCTTCAAACTTGTACTCCCCAAATTGACCTTCAAACCTTTTCTTCAAAACTGAATTTGTCTTTTCTTCAAACTTCAAACACCTAAACTTGCTGAATATGAACCATAATACTTGAGAAAATATGCAAACTAGATATCCAATAGTGTACACATCAAGCAATCACTGCTTGACAACAAATGTAGCATGTATTGACTCTGAACCTAATATCTCCTATTTTCTCAAACTTGAAAACATACACTAGGATCCACATATTTGCATTTACCTTATGAAAGCTTTCTCAACGTACTTTTGCTGCATCATGTAAATATAGTAAACATAATCAAGAACTGAATCCTAGAACTTGTGACTGACAACTCACAACTTAGTGTATTATGAACACTGTTGGTTCATCTATGACTGTACTTCAATCAAGTCAACTTAACTCAACTGAAATCAACTTAAGAGTCTCATAAAAATATCATATCTATGATGTCATCATATCTTCATCTGTAAATCCTTCATACCTCTTTCCTTCAAAATCTCGTATAAACATATATGAGCGCACTTCTCAAACATACCTCTCTGAAATATCAAGCTTCTCTTCAATAGAACTATGGAACCTTCTCCTGAACAGGAACATCCTAACAGGAACTTTCTCCAGACATTCTCCTTCTTCCTTCTTCTTTCAAAGCTGGAACATAAAGAGAATATGACAAAGGAAATATAGGAATACCTCATATAAGAATACCTAGAATTCTTATAGGTATGACTCTGCACTCTTTCACATATGGTTGAAAATAAGTCTTCATGTTTAATCACCTCCCTGGATGATTTAACACTAGTATCCAGTATTCTTCAAAGTATATCAGACTTTATGAAATCTTGGACGTCCTTCTTCTTTCAATAAATCTGATCTTCAATGATTTAGCATTACTTTCTTAACATCAATACCTGTGTGTTGAGACAAAATATCTGAACCCTTTTATTAGCACTGCGTATGCTAATGGCTTTCACTGTTTTACTCTTCAGCTTCCCAAAATCTAGAATAAGGTTAGCTGATCTATATAACAACAACCTTGTTGAAAGCACTCTAGGATCCATAATCTTTTGTAACATAACAAGTATCTTCTTCTATTTCTCTGCAACACAAATATGATAGAATCTGAATCTTTGACTTACTTCTTCCAATGTTAAGAATCTTCACAAACAAAGGATAGATAACTGACTCATAAATACTCAAGATCGTACAAGATTTATTTAGATCTATCAAGATCATACAAGATCTATGATCTCTCCAACAAAATACCTATGTAGAATCTACTCTCATCAAACCTTCATGACTAAATGTTTGATTTGCTACCTGAATGTCTCCAAGTGTCCATGCTTCTCATATAAAAACTAGATCCTTTCCAAGAATTTGCAATTCTTACTTGAAACATAAGTGGACAAACTTCTCACCTTGAGAACTCCAAAAGCTGCAAGTTGATACTTCATCTTTTCATATTCTACCCAGGTGAAATGTGCTAGTATCTGCTTGAATTTCTTATGGCTAACTCCACGTACCTGAATTCTTAACATAAGATGCAAATCTTATGTTAACCAACATCCATTTCTTTGAAGTAAACCGAAATCGTCATGTAGAAGACAATCTTCAAATACATCATGTGAATGGCCGATCCACACCATCAAGCAGCTGCGGGGTAAATCATCTCCATAAGCAAGAGTGTGAGCACACTCTTCTTCTCCAAGAAGAACTCCATAGCCGCTCCTCAACATGCTCCAACAAAGCACCATGGCTGCCCCATGTGCTAGAAGCACTACCTCTAATGAGGGAACAAAGCTTCCAAAGCTTGTTGTTGAATTAGGTGTTGGATGAATAGACAATAAGCCAAGCTCTTGTTATATAGCCTTGAGTATACCTTGAAAAGCACCTATCAAAAGTTATCGCTCCAATAAAGCAAAAACAATACTACCACTTTAAAACACTTCGCGAAAACTGTCCGAGCATTTTTTTAATTGATATGCTTGTTCAAAAATAATTGAACATGTTCGCTGCCGCTACTGGTGTAGCCAAGCTGTCAACGCCATTTCCTTGTAGAGGAACTTATAAGAACAATTACTCATCCTATTTACTGTGAGCAATCTTGACCAACTTTGACCAATGGGACATTGTTTCCAACAAAAGCATCATAGGATCATTAATATTTGCAAATATTACAAGAACTAATCTATATTATGTTGTTGGTGTACTTTCTTAGTTTATGCAAGCTCCCACAAGAGAACATTTAAATTAATTGAGGAGAGTGCTGAGATACATAAAGCATACAATTAATCATGCTTTGTTTTACAAGTTTGGTGAAGAATTGCAAGTCAAAGGCTTTAGTGATGGTGATTGGGCAGGTTCGAAGGAAGATAGGAGATCAACCTTAGGTTATGTGTTCATGATAGGAAGTCAACCTATCACATGGAGCTCAAAGAAACAACCTATTGTTGCCCTTTCATCCATGGAGGCTGAATATAAAGGATTAGCATTTTCCACATGTTAAAGAATGTGGATTAAAATGCTTTTGGTTGATCTTGAAGTGCAAGTTGGAATTATTCCTATATATGGTGATAAGATCACAACTATTTACTTGGTAAGCAATCCCATGTTTCATGCAAGGAGTAAGCACATAGAGGTCGACTACCATTATGTAAGGGTGAAGGTACTGAGCAAAGATTTTGAGATAAACTTCACGGAAACCAAAGAGAGTTTGTAGATGTGTTTGCAAAGTTCTTGGATGCATCTAAACTCAAAGTTTTCAAGGATGTGATAAATTGGCATGATATGGCTAAAGATAACTACCAAATGAGGTTGAGGGGGAGTGTTGAAGGTAAAATGTGCAAGCTCATTTTCACATGAGCTATGCTTGGATAAATTTACCAAACATAAAGGTAAAGGTGAATATAATTCTAAGGATGAAAACATCTAGTCAAAAGTCATGATGACTAAAAGATACAATATATGCCTTGTAGTGAGTGGCATGTAGTGGACAAACAAATGAAAGTGGTGAATTAAGAGGACACAAGCTTCTTCAAATGCTCATTGGCTATAAAAGTGGAGTGGGATAAAGTTCTCATCAAGGTGATAAAGAGGCAAGAGCCCCTAGTAGTTAGATTTGATCTCAGAAGCATTTTTCTCATTTTATCTTCTTATAGACTCTTTCTAGACACATATCACTTTGTACACAGTCATGTTGTGAGGTTCATATATGTGCACATATAACCATTAGTTGTTTTTAAACACTCGTTGGCAATTTTATCTTCTGTAATCTCTCTTTCTCAAATACCTCCTTCAAAGGTTCTATATTCTATGAGTTATCAGTCCGAGAGTGAAGTCTAGTTCTTCAGCACACCTATGTGGGCAAGTAGTCTATTTTCATCAATTGACTTTCTAAACCAAAACTTATCCAGATCATGTGAGCTATAGCTTTTTGGAAATGTTATCGTAGAGATTTCTTTTGTCTCAAATATCTCATTCAAAGGTTCTATATTATATGAGTTATCAGTTCGAGACTGAAGTTTCTTTCTTTAGCATACCTGTATGGATAGTTAGTCTATTTTCATCAGTTGAATCTCCATACCAAAATGTAACCAAATTAAGTGATTCATAGCTTCTTGGAAAGCTATTTTGATCTAGTATCATTAATAAATTCCACAAGTCCATTCGATTTTTTAATTGAGAGCAGCAAGTAATCCAAGTTGTAGTTGTCTCTCCAAGTGATGGACCAACAAGGGCTCACTACGTGCTTCTTATTGTGCATAGTAGAACTCATTCTCCATAGGTACTAATTTTGCCTTCACTTCTACTTTTCAATTAATCCAAGCTAATTTGAATAGATTTGGCTTAACACCACTTCCTCTTTAAAAAAGTTTTGATTTTTTAAGCCTAAAAAAAGGAGAAATTAATATAGTTAAATAGATGGGAAAAATTCTTCTCCAATACCGCTATAAAATCATGAATAGTCAAATGAAAGGAGCTTAAAAAACTAATCTTTTTGTAGGTCTTTTTAATGGTTGTAATCAGCTTGAAGCACATAATATTTTTTTTTCAAACATGTCATAAAATTCAAAAGTTACACTCTTTCATACTCTCATGTGCACATCTTTGTAATGTAGTATGAGGTGTTATCAAGTCTTACACAAAAAAATATAGTGTTGGTGGACATGACCATCACTCATATTTCATAGCTTCATCATTGATTATGTTAATGAATCATGGCTTGTGTTTAACTTTGTACTAGGCTGATCCAATCCATTGATTGTGTAATACAATCCCTTTTATGTTAGTTTCCAAATTCCTTAATTATAGAGACACACAAGGAGCACAAAAGCATAAAGACATGCGGATAAAATGGATGGATGGAATAGCTCTCTCTATTGATAATGAACATAACTGAAGTAAGACTTGAATAATATCCCTAAGTACAAAGTAACACCATATGTGAGTGTATCATGTATGTGGTAACATGGGGAAAAACCTTTAGGCAGCACTAGAGTAAAAGGTGCCCATGTATAGGGAAAAGGTTCATATCAAAGCTACTCTAGGAACACATAAGTGCACAAACCCCAAGCTTTGTGAAAAGCTTCAAACTTTTCATGTGGAAGAGCTTTAGTGAATATGTCTACTACATTATGTTGTGTAGGCACATATACCAAATCAATATCCCCTTGAATAAAAGTGCTCTCTCATAATGTGATAATGCACCTTAGTATGTTTGGTCCATGCATGAAATATTGGATTTCATGCAATATCCAATCCATTCGGACTATCAGTGAGAATATGTGTAGTAGCATCAATCTCCATGCAAAGATCCATCAATAAGCATCTCAATTATATACACTCCATTGTAACCGTAAAAATTGCCATGTACACAACTTTACAACTCGATGTCACCATTGTAGGTTTCTTCTTACTCAATTAATTCAAAACGGGGTAAAACACTAGTGCAACTAGTGGAAATGTTTTCTGGCTACACGAATGCAAAAAATCAATACTTGAGAAGGAGTTGAATGTGCTCTAATATCACTATTGGGTGTATGTAGAAGTGCAAGAGACACACAAGAAGCACACACAAGGAGCACAAACATAGCAAGATAGATGAAGAAGACGAGTGGTTGAAGTAGCTCTCTCAATTGACGATGAACATAACTCAAGTAAGAGTTGAATAATATACCTAAGTACAAAGTACCACCACATATGAGTGTATCGTGTATGTGGTAACGTGGGTGGAAAACCTCTAGCGAGTACGAGTAAAAAGTGCTCGTGTATAGGAAAAAGGTTTACATCAAAGCTACTCAAGGAACACATATGTGTAATACCTTAAATTGTGACTATATGTATTTATTTGGGCGAGGAATTGAGCTCTATGAGACCAGGCATTGTGGACCATTCTGTTTAATTGGAACCTTTCAAGTTAAAGGGTGGTGGAGCATCAATCCTCAAAAGGATGATGTGGATTGATTGTGAAAAGAGTGGTTCTCAAGTAAAGCTAGTCTTTCAAAGTGTGGCTTAGAATCAAAGGGATTGAGTCTTGAATAACTTTATGTACAAGGCTTGGTTGAGAGGAGAGCAGACATTCATTCATTAGCTGGCTAGGTGGAGAAGTGGAAAGATGTCCACCAACTCAAGAATACTCTTGAACATGTCAAGACAGTAGAAGCCAATCTATCTTTAGGCGTAAAAGCCTATACATGGTGGATAAGTTTTGGAGACTCACCCAAAACCCTCAATTTGGATTGAATTCACTCATCTCTTCAACAAAGAGTTTTTTCCCAAGAATGAGGAGGATTAAAAGTAGGAGGGTTGGGATATAGTCCAAAAAAAGGGAAGATCATTGTTGATTTACATTTCAGAGTATTGAGAAATTATTCTGAAGTTAAAAAATATCAATGTTTTTCACAAGCTTTGTCGTTTTGTTAGAGGACTAACATGTGAATCTAAAATGAATTGAAATGTCGTGCATCAAAGTCACTTGAGGAAATCTGCTAATTCTGCACAATCAAAGAGGGAAGACAAAGATGAAAAGAAATCGAAAAAGCAGAAATTGTTTTGCAAGTACTATAAAGGAAATGATCATATCATAAAGAACTCTCCAAAACTGGCTGCTAAAGAGGCAAAGAAGAAAGATGTTGGAATGGTTGTTGCAGAAGCCTCTACACCAAAAACAGAGTCAGCGAATCTTGTGCAGGAAGAAGAATGGGCGTTTACTACTGTTTGTAGTTTTGACCCATCTTCTCATGAGTAGTGCATGTCTGTAGTAGACTCACATGTTTGGTACTTTGAGAGTGGGGCGACCAAACATATTACCTCGCAGTGCAGTTTCTTCTCTTCACTCGAGCCTGCCCCTACAAGGAATATTGTTACATGCACCAACAACTCCTCTTATCCTGTTATGGGAGTTGGTAAGATCATTTTGACTACTGCTGATGGTAGTTCTTTCACTTTCTCAGATGCTTTGTTTATGTCAGTGATCAAGAAGAATTTGTTATCAGTTTCTGCATTAGCCAAGATTGGCTTGGTTGTGAAATTTGTCGATGACAGATGTGCAGTTCATGATATGTCAAATGGCGATGTGATTATTGCTTCTGGCATTTTATGTCATGGGCTGTATAAGCTCATAGACTATGAAAGATCTGTAAATGATTTGGCATGTGTAGTACATGATTCTTACGCTATGTAAGATGCAATGCTTTGGCATGCATGCTTTGGTCATCTGAATTTTGCTAGTTTGCTACACCTGCAGAAATCTGAAATGGTGTCCTCTTTGCCCAAACTTGAGGCACCCGGAAAACATGTTTGTGAAGGTTGTATTTTGGGCAAAATGCAACCTTCCTCCTTTCCAAAAGATGGTTCAGTTCGGGCTACTCACAAATTGCAACTTGTACATAGTGATGTATGTGGTCCTATGCAAACACCTTCTTTTGAAAATTATCTTTACTTTGTGACTTTCATCGATGGTTTTTCCAGGAATGCATGGGTATATCCATTGAAGGCAAAGTCCAAAGTTTTCATGTGCTTCAAATAGTTTTTGGTTTTGGCTAAAAATCTGTCAGCATGTAAACTGGGCACCCTCCATTTTGATCGAGGGGGGGAATATATGTCTTCTGATTTTAATGCATTTCTGGCTGAATGTGGGATAAAACACCAGTGTACAGTGTCGTATACATCTCAACAGAATGGAGTTGCTAAAGGAAGGAACATGTCACTCATGGAGATGGCGAGGTGTATGGTGAAGAGAGTTTCTGGCTTGAGGCTGTCATGTGTGTAGCATATGTACTTAACAGGTGTCCCACTAAAGCATTGCAGTCTATCACTCCATATGAGGCTTGGCATGATTGCAAGCCATCTGTTGCTCATCTGCGTGTTTTTGGTTGTTTGGCATATGCATTAGTGTCTGAACAACATCGCAAAAAATTGGATGATAAAGCAGTAAAATATATTTTTGTTGGGTACAGTTCTGAAAGTAAAGGCTATCGTTTGTATCATCCACAGACTAAACACATTCTGGTTAGTCGTGATGTTGTTTTTGTGGAAGATGCTATTCAGCTATTGCTTTCATGTTCTAAGGAGACATCTATTAGCTCCAAAAAAAGACATGTATGATACTTTGCTGCCTCTTTTTACAGGTGGGCAGTCTAGTGCTGGTCCTAATGAGGCAACTTCTTAGCCTTTGCAGGTTTCATGTGATGATGTAGATCTTGCCATTTCTGATGCAGATGTACATGATGCACTTGTTGATGAGAGAGCTCACATTGAGGAGACAAAAACTATGCCAAAATGGCTAGTGCAAACTTTGTGTGACAACAAATTAGATGCACCTTTGTCATATTGTACTCGATCAGGCTCTCATAGTGCCTCTTGTGCATCAGATTCCTATGCTATGGCTGCATCTAGTCCCTATGATGAGAATGAGCATGTTTCATTTGATGAAACACAAAATTCAAAAAATTGGATGGCTACTATGTAATCTGAATATGATGTTATAATGAAGAATGGTACTTGGTCTTATGTGACTTGCCTCCTAGCAAGAAGGCCATTGGTACTAAGCGGGTATACAAGCCGAAGCATAAACCTGATGGTACAGTTGACAGGTATAAGGCTAGGCTTGTTGCAAAGGGTTATGCACAAGAAAGAGGCATTGATTTTGATGAGACCTTTGCACCTACATGCCGTATGACTACTTCTCGGAGCATCTCTGCACTTGCAACCCATCATGGTTGGAATGTACATCAGTTGGACATTAAAACTGCATTTCTGAATGGTGACTTGCATGAAGAAGTGTATGTTTTTCAGCCCCGTGTCTTTGTGCAGAAAGGGCATGAAAATTAGGTGTGCAGGTTAAAGAAGGCATTATATGGTTTAAAGCAAGCACCATGTGCTTGGTATGAGAAGATACATGCCTATCTGATTGCACATGGTTTTGAGAAGAGTCCAATTGAAAGCACCTTATATGTTAAGTGTGCTAATGTTGTGCTTCTGATCATTGTTGTCTATGTTGATGACATGTTGCTCACTCGTCCTATTGAGAAGCATATTGCTGATTTTAAGGCTAATTTGCATGCCTCATTTGAGATGTCTGATTTTGGGCATTTGCATCACTATTTGGGCATTCAGTTTATGCAAGTTGATGGTGGAATGGCTTTGTGTCAAACGAAATATATTGACACATTATTGCAGCATTTTGGCCTTGAAGACTATAAGCCTATTGCCACTCCTTCTATGGAGACAGGTTTACGATTGAGTCTTCATGATGCTGGAGATGCATTTGATGATGTCCTCTATCAGCAGGCTGTTGGATGTCTGATTTACTTATGCATTACTCAGCCAGATATTGAGTTTGTTGTCTCACAGATGAGCAAGTTTATGCATTGCCCAAGTGTCAAGCATTGGCAGGCGGTTAAGCGCATCTTTCGCTACTTGAGTGGTACTCGACTACTTGGGTTGTTTTATCCCAAGGGGCGATCACTACTGCCAGATTTGCATGCTTTTTCTCACTCAGAGTGGGCTGGTTGCTATGACACTCGTGTGTCCACTAGTGGCTTTTGCTTCATGCTTGGTAGCTCATGTATATCTTGTTTGAGAAAGAAGCAGCCTACTGTGGCAAGTTCCACTTGTGAGGCTGAGTATAGGGAAGCTTTCACAGTGACTATTGAGTGTGTGTGGCTCAGACGCCTTATGGTTGATCTGGGTGTTGGTCAGTCTTCTACCACCACCATCTTCACTAACAGTTAGAGCACGTTGGAAGTTGCGAGGAACCCTGTGTTCCATGCTCGCACTAAGCACATTGAGGTGCATTATCATTATGTCAGGCAAAGGTTCTTTGCTGGGGAGATTAGCTTGGCATATGTACCCACGCAAGAGAACATTGGAGACCTTTTCACAAAGGCTCTGCCTAGGGAGAAGTTTGAAGCTTTCTGCAAAGCTTTGGGCTTAATTCCTTTTGTGGAGTGATTTCCACAAAGCTTGGTACTTCCTAATACATGAGTGCCAGCTACTTGTTCACCGCATCACTCCCAGGGGGGATTTGTTGATATATTTAGGTAGTGATGTGTGTGAACACTCTAGTGTATATATACGCCTATTGCCCTAATGGGCTGCTTATCTTTGTACATTCTCTAGTAATACATCAGTATTGTGTGTTGTGCTCCAAGCTTCTTCTTCTTCCTTGCGTTGTTCGTGTGCTTCCGTAGACGTCTAACTCCAACACGAGCTTAGATCAAAATTTCAGCACCTCACAATGAAGCTGTTTTGAACTCATAATCACCTTGAGTATGCTCACCAATTTTTGTGTGATTATAAGACTATGACTGGAGGGGTGTCGACAATGCTATAGATGAACCAACAACCTACTTTGATACCAACTGTTGGAGTTCGACATTTGCAGAAGCATGCAAACAGCACAAGGAAGGAGAAGAAGCTTGGAGCACAACACACAATACTGATTGTATTACCAAGTGAATATACAAAGATATCTGACCTCTTAGGGCTATAGACATATATACAAGCTGGGGAAAAGAACCTCCTAAAGAGGGAAAAAAGTGCCCCGATAGTCTTAAGTGTGTTCACACACATCATTAAAAAATATGTCAATACTCTTGCCCTTTAATGGAAATTCCAAGAGGTTGCTTCACATAAACCTCTTCTTGCAAATCATCATTCAAGAAATTTGATTTTATGTCCACATGATGTACTTTCCAGTTTCATTGGGCAACCAATGCAACCATGATATGAATGGTAGTCATGTGTGAAGTAGGTGCAAAAGTTTCCTCACAGTCAATGCCATATTGTTGCACATATCCTTTGGCAACCAATTTAGTTTTCTAGCTATAAATGCTACCATGTGACTTTCTCTTAATCTTGTAAACCCACTTTGTACTAATGACATTTTTTCCTTTTGGCAATTCACATAACTCCCAAGTAGCATTCCTATATATGGAATCCATTTTCGATTGCTTAGCACTCACCCAATGTGGATTGTCACATGCATCTTCAAAAGTAAGTGGTTCCTCACTACATGCTATTGCAATCAGATAATAATCCACAAAATTACTTCATTCATGATAAGAGCTTGATCGTGTTTACCAAGTAAAGGTGCAATCAATTTGCTATCCTGCAAACTTTGTTTTAGCCACTTTGGCATGTTTGTGCACTCTTGATAGACATGTTTTCATTATGTAATACATCGTCAACATGTATTCATGTGTGGGCTAAATTTCATGTTCATTTTCATTCATATTTTGTCGCTAATGTTCAACCATATGTGGCTAGAAATTTCCAACAGTTCCGATAATTTTTGGTTGAAACATTTCAACCATGTTTGGCTAGAAATTCTCTACATTTTTAGGTCTATTTTGCTAGAATTTTTTAGCCCTTTGAGCCTCATTTGGCCAGAATACATGGCCATAGTCAAGTGCACCACTTTGGAACAAAGGCATGAGTGTATTCAATGCATCTTGTGAGCTAAATGTTGGCTGTTGTTTGCATTCAAGTAGAGGGAAAATTGAATTTTCAGGAAATACCACATCTCAACTCAGAATAATTGTGTTCATCAATGGATGATACAAACCATATCCTTTAATTTCAACACTATAACCAAAAAATATACATTTCTTTGCCTTGTCATTTGCTAAAAGATGTGTGCTTTGTTAGAAAACAAGTCAACCAAATAATTATTGGAGTTAGATGTCTGCGGAAGCACGCGAACAGCACAAGGAAGAAGAAGAAGCTTGGAGCACAACACACAATACTGAATGTATTACTATAGAATGTACAAAGATAAGTAGCCCATTATGGCAATAGGCATATATACAAGCTACGGGAAAAAAACCTCCTAAAGAGGGAAAAAAGTGCCCCGACGGTCCTAGTGTGTTCACACACATCACTACCTAAATATATCAACAAATCCCCCTTGGGAGTGATGCGGTGAACAAGGAGCTGGCACTCATGTATAAGGAAGTGCCAAGCTATGTGGAATCAATCCACAAAAGGAAGTAAGCCCAAAGCTTTGCGAAAAGCTTCAAACTTCTCCCTAGGCAGAGCCTTCGTGAAAAGGTCTGCAATGTTCGCCTGTGTGGGCACATATACCAAGTTGATCTCCCCAATAGAGAACCTCTCCCTAACATAATGATAATGCACCTCAATGTGCCAAGTGCGAGCATGGAACAAAGGGTTGCTTGCAACTACCAATGAGCTCTGACTATCACTGAAGATGGTGGTGGCAGAAGACTCACCAACATCCAAATCAGCCATAAGGCGTTTGAGCCACACACACTCAACAATAGCTGTGAAAGCTACCCTATACTCAACCTCACAACTGGAAGTGGCCCACAGTAGGCTGCTTCTTTCTCAACCAAGATATACATGAGCTAAAACTCAGCATGAAGCAAAAGCCACTACTGGACACATGAGTGTCATAGCAACCAGCCCAGTCAGAGTCAGAAAAAGCATGCAAATCTAGCGATAGTGATCCCCCCTTGGGATAAAACAACCCAAGTAGCCGAGTACCACTCAAGTACCGAAACATGCACTTAACGGCCTGCCAATGCTTGACTCTTGGGCAATTCATAAACCTGCTCATCTGTGAGACAACAAATTGAATATCTGCCCGAGTAATGCATAAGTAAATCAAGCATCCAACAGCCTGTTGATAGAGAACAGCATCAAATGCATCTCCAGCATCATGAAGACTCAATCGTAAACCTGGTTCCATAGGAGTGGCAATAGGTTTATAGTCTTCAAGGGAAAAACGCTGCAATAATGTGTCAATATATTTCATTTGACACAAAGCCATTCCACCATCAATGTGCATAAACAGAATGCCCAAATAATGATGCAAATGCCCCAAATCAGACATCTCAAATGAGGCATGTAAATGAACCTTGAAATCATCAATATGCTTCTCATCTGGACCAGTGAATAGCATGTCATCAACATACACCACAATGATCAGAAGTACATCATTAGCACGCTTGAAAAATAAGGTGCTTTCAGTTGGACTGTTCTCAAAACCATGTGCAATCAGATAGGCATGTATCTTTTCATACCAAGCACATGGTGCTTGCTTTAAACCATATAATGCCTTCTTTAACCTGCACACCTCGTTTTCATGCCCTTTCTGCACAAAGCCACGGGGCTGAGAAACATACACTTTCTTCATGCAAGTCACCATTCAGAAATGTTGTTTTAATGTCCAACTGATGTACATTCCAACCATGATGAGCTACAAGTGCACATATGCTATGAAAAGTAGTCATTCGGCAAGTAGGAGCAAAGTTTTCATCAAAATCAATGCCTCTTTCTTGCGCATAACCCTTTGCAACAAGCCTAACCTTATACTTGTCAACTGTACCATCACGCTTATGCTTCAGCTTGTATATACCCACTTAGTACCAATGGCCTTCTTGCCAGGAGGCAAGTCACATAAAGGCCAGGTGCCATTCTTCATTATAGCATCATATTCAGATTGCATAGCAACCATCCAATTTTTTGACTTGTGTGCTTCATCAAACGAAACAGGTTGAGTCTCATCACAAAGACTAGCTCTGATCGATTAGAATATGATAGAGGTGCATCTAATTTGCTGTCATGCAAAGTGTGCACCAACCGTTTTGGCATAGTTCTTGCCTGCTCAATATCAATTCTCTCATCAATAAGTGCATCATGTAAATTTGCATCAGAAATGGAATGATCTTCATCATCACATGAAACCTTCCAAGGCTGAGAGGTTGCCTCATTAAGACAAGCAGTAGACTGTCCACCTGTAAAAAGAGGCAGCAAAGTATCATACATGTCTTTGGAGCTAACAAATGTCTCCTTAGTACATGAAAAGAATGGCTGAATAGCATCTTCCACAAAAACAACATCACGGCTAACCAGAATCCGTTTAGTCTATGGATGATACAAACGATAGCCTTTACTTTCAGAACTATACCCAACAAAAATACATTTTACTGCTTTATCATCCAATTTTTTGCGATGTTGTTTAGGCATTAATGCATATGCCAAACAACCAAAAACACGCAGATGAGCAACAGATGGCTTGCAACCATGCCAAGCCTCATATGGAGTGATAGATTGCAGTGCTTTAGTGGGACACCTGTTAAGTACATATGTTGCACACATGACAACCTCAAGCCAGAAACTATGTGGTAAAGCTTGACTCTTGACCATACACCTCGCCATCTCCATGAGTGACCTATTCTTTCATTCAGCAACTCCATTCTGATGAGGTGTATATGGCACTGTACACTAGTGTTTTATACCACGTTCAACTAGAAATGCATTAAAATCAGAAGACATATATTCCCCCCCTCGATCAGAACGGAGGGTGCCCATTTTACATGCTGATAGATTTTCAACCAAAACTAGAAACTCTTTGCAGCACATGAACACTTCGGACTTTGCCTTTGATGGATATACCCGTGCATGCCTAGAAAAAGCATCGATGAAAGTCACGAAGTAAAGATAATTTCCAAAAGAAGGTGTCTCCATAGGACCACAGACATCACTATGTGCAAGCTGCAATTTCTGAGTAGCCCGAACTGAACCATCTTTTGGAAAGGAAGAACGCTGCATTTTGCCCAAAATACAGCCTTCACAAACATGTTTTCTGGGTGCCTCAAGTTTGGGCAAAGAGGACACCATTTTAGATTTTTGCAAGCATAGTAAACTAGCAAAATTCAGATGACCGAAGCGTGCATGCCAAAGCTTTGCATCTGACATAGCCTGAGAATCATGTACTGCACATGCCAAATCATTTACAAATCTTTCATAGTCTATGAGCTTATACAGCCCATGCCATAAGATGTCAGAAGCAATAATCACATCACCATTTGACATATCATGAACTGTACATCTGTCATCAAAAAATTTCACAACTAAGCCAATCTTGGATAATGCAGAAACTGATAACAGATTTTTCTTGATCCCTGGCACAAACAAAGGATCTGACAAAGTGAAAGAACTACCATCAACAGTAGTCAAAATGATCTTACCAACTCCCATAACAGGATAAGAGGAGTTGTTTGCGCATGTAACAGTATTCCTTGTAGGGGTACGCTTGACTGAAGAGAAGAAACTGTGCTGCGAGGTAATATGTTTGGTCGCCCCACTGTCAAAATATCAAACATCTAAGTCTATTGCAGACATGCACTGCTCATGAGAAGATGGGTCAAAACTACAAACAATAGTAAACACCTATTCTTCTTCCTGCACAAAATTAGTAGACTTTGCTTTTGGTGTAGGGCTTCTGCAACAACTATTCCAGTCTCTTTCTTCTTTGCCTCTTTAGCAGCCAGTTTTGGACAGTTCTTTATGATATGATCATTCCCTTTACAGTACTTGCAAAAAAATTTCTGCTTTTCTGATTTTTTTTCTCATCTTTATCTTGGTTCTTTGAATGTGCAACATTTGCAGATTTCTGCTTACTAGTAGAAGAGCTCCATTTTCCTTTGCCCTTCTGACTAGCTAGGAAAGCTTGATCTGCAACACATATAATGGACCTATTCTGCCTGGACTGATCCTCCTGCAATAGAACAAAGACTAACTTCTCAAATGACAAGGCATTTGGATTGCCTTTCATCATCAACCGAAGAGTAGAAGCAAGACTCTGATATGAATCAAGAAGACCATTCAGAACGGTCTGCACAAGTGAGCTATCTGGTATAACCTCATCAGCAGAAATCAATTGTTCCTTCAAGTCTTTGATCTTTGTTAGAAAATTGTCCATGGAATCACCTTCGTTCATGTGCTCACTCTCCAACTGTTTTTGGAGGTAAGCAACACGAGCCTCATTCCTAGCTTGTACAATGTGGTAAGAGTATCCCAAGCATCCTTAACTGTTCTGCAAGACTGTACGTGAGGAATGATGGCACGTTTGACAGACAAAGCTATCAATGCATGTGCCTGGGCATCTCTTCCATCCCAACGAATCTTCTCTATAGTAGGTGCAGCAAAATCCACAACACGAATAGGAATATGCATAATATCATCATCTTCAACACCTTCTGCATCAGCTTCAGTACCTGCAGTTGTAACAGTTGCAGGTGTGATAGGACATTTTTCAACACCCTGCACAATGCTCCACAGTCCTTTTGCAACCAATACATGTCGCATCATATAATCCCACAACGGGTAGTTGGTACCATCCAACTTATCCTCAAAAGCCAACATATGGAATACATCACTACTTTCAGCCATGGCCGGTGACTAAAATACCTTGATGCAGAAAATTGACTATATCTCAAAAAGTTGAATGGAACTGTCGAGACAAGTTCTGCTAAACCTGTAGCAGACTTCGAGAGGCTTATATTGGCGAACAGAAATAGGTATATACCTTTGGCACAAAAAGATGAAATACCCTGCACAATCACTACGATAGTGCGTTATGAGGCCAAAACGAGCTCAGATCGCGATTTTGGCACACAGAGCGAAGTAGTTTTGATCTCGAAAACATACTAAGTATGTTCACCAAAATTCGTGTGATTCTGAGACTGTAACCGGAGGAGTGTCGATGACGCCCTAGATGAAGCGGCAACCTGCTCTGATACCAATTGTTGGAGTTAGACGTCTACGGAAGCACACGAACAACACAAGGAAGAAGAAGAAGCTTGGAGCACAACACACAATACTGAATGTATTACTAGAGAATGTACAAAGATAAGTAGCCCATTAGGGCAATAGGCGTATATACAAGCCGGGGGAAAAACCTCCTAAAGAGGGAAAAAAGTACCACATCGGTCCTAGTGTGTTCACACACATCACTCCCTAAATATATCAACAATAATTCAGATCGGATGTCTAATCATCTTGTTTTGCCATTGGATCCATTTCAAAAGTGGGGCATGGAGTTTGTTGGGCTTATCAAGCCTATTACTCAACGCGGGAATATATATATTTTAGTAGCTACAAATTAGTGCACAAAGTGGGTGGAAGCAGTAGCACTCAAGGACAATAAGGCAGCAAGTGTTGCAAAGTTCCTCTACCACAACATCATGACTAGGTTTGGTTGTTTAATTGAGTTATTAAGTGATAGAGGAGCTTATTTCCTTAATGAAGTAGTTTCATAATTAACAAGAACACATATGATTATGCATAAAAAGTCTACAACTTATCATCCTCAAGCAAATGGTCAAGCGAAAAGCACTAATAAGATTTTTCTAAGTATTCTTAAAAAGTTAGTGCATGACAATCAGAAAAATTGGGATTTGTTGTTTGATTCAACATTATGGTCATTTCGAATAGCTTTCAAAGTGACGATAGGTATGAAACCATTCAAGTTGGTTTATGGTTTGAAAGCAGTAGTTTGAATGGAGTTTGTGGTTCCCAGTTTGAGAGTCATAGTAGAAAAGATGTCACCTGAAGTATCGGTCAAGCATAGGAGTAAGTATATTCTTCAGTTGGAAGTGGATCGATTATTTAGTGCATAGATAACAGAGGTAATTCAAAGAAGGAGACAGGCTTGGGTCAATATGAATGTGAAATTCAAGATATTTCAAGTTGGAGATTGGGTGATGGTGTACAACTCCAAATTAGGGCCACATCTAGAAAAACTTACCTTGAGATATAAAGGTCCCTATCAGATTGTGCAGGACCTAGGCCAATGAACCTTTTTACTAGCTGATGTGTTTGGCACAAGAATGGAAAAGCCGATCAATGGATTTCATTTGAAGAAATTTCAAGGGAAGCTACCGCATATGGATTGGTTGTCATATAATCTAGTGCAGGTGATGTGCACTTTAGAAAGTGAGAATGGCACCATTGGTGATGACAAAAGTAAGAAGTCATATTTCTCTACAGTTTCTCCATTGATTCTATGTTTTCTGGGAAAATGGATGGAGCCTTTTATTGATTTCAAGATAGAAATTGATGTAAGTGCACCTATGCATAATATCTGGTTACAATGCATTTCCCTGGTTGAGTTTGCATCATTACCATGGTGGAGCTGGAAGTTAAATTACTATGCTAGAAGTTAGATGGATATCATTAGGAAGACGAAAGGACAATTGTCTCCTCAAGTGAAATTTTCTCCTGAGCTGGTTGTTGAGGACTTTAAAGTAACTTTATTAAAAGAATAGGTGGTGCCTAAGTGTACCGAGGAAGAAATGAAGAAGGAGTTTGGCCCCAGGGAGGGAGGTAGACAATATTATATGTTACAGAATGTATCTTATATGTGAAGAGAGCAATTGAAGTGGTATCTTGAGCATTTGTGTTTCATTGTCAAGAATGATTACATGTCCAAAGATAATTATGCGATGTTAAGTTGGGCAAAAAAAGGAGGAGTTGTTAGCTGGGCTCATTTGATATTCAAAAGGATGTACAGTGAGGTGTTTGCTTCAAATAAATGCAAAACGAAGGCTAATAGTAGGTTGGCAGCCTATTTTGAAGCAATTTTCCAATTTGTGCAGCAGGTCAAGAGAAATGAAGTTGTTTGGCCAAAAGCATAGAACCAGCACATAGATTCTTTAAGGAATCAAGAGCACGAGCAAAGTGGTATTAAGGAGAAAGACCAATTGGACAAGACGTATAGTGACTTATTAAAAGCGGGTTATAAGTAAGAGGAAGTCGATTCGGTGGTTCAAACATTGCAGAACAAATCTTCTAATGGGGTAAGCTTTAATGAAACACCGTTTAACGTAGCAGAAGAGGTAGAACAACCAAAGGTGGTGGGTTGAAGTTTCAAATTGTCAAAGAAGTGTAGGTTGGAACCTGTATTACAAATTGTGGTGGATAAAGTTCCGGTTCCATAGGTATCTCAAGCTAATGTTGAACCAAGTACCGAAGTGGTTAACATGCAGAAAAAGTTGGATGCAATGTGTAAATTTATATTGAAGCAAGATGGTTTGTTAAAAGACTTATTGGTCTTGGAGAAGAAGATGTTGGAAAATGAGGAACTAGAGATAGATGTAATGTTAATGATAGAGATGGATATGACGATCATAAAGCAGCAAATGCAGAAGTTCATGCAGGACTTGTGGACATGGTTAAAAGAGAGACTACAAGTACTCATTAGTTATCCTTGTGACCAGATCAAAGATGGTTTTATATTTGTACAGAAGAGTCAATTGATGAAAATGATTGAACAACATGAAGCTGAGAAGCAAGTCTTATTACAACAACTTGCTGAGCTAAAAGAGAAGATTCTTCAGCATAATTTGGATAAAGAATCAGATGTTTTCGTTCAGAAGCAGGAAAAGATTGCATTAAAGAAGATGGAAGAGCATGAAGATATGCAGGTGGAAGATCAAGTTCAGGAATTTGCAGAGCAAGTTCAGCATGAGGATGACAATAGAGAGCTTAGTATTGTGGTCTATGATCAAGGGATAGTGAATTCGAGTCTGACTTTTAGGAAAAATCCTCCACCGGGCAGTGCCATGTGTTGACAAGAGGGAAAATGCAGAAATAAGTGCTCACTCAGATATTGAAGTTGCTGAGTCGGAATGTGCTGACTCGGAATTATGATGAGTCTGTGTTTTGCTCACTTTGAATTTTAATAAACAATACTAATTAGTTAGTTGTTGATGTTGCATGATTTTTGGTCATTGTTTTATTGTTGCATGAGTATCAAAAGGGAAGAAGAAGCGTCTTTCAAGAAGATCGAGAAGAGAGAGAAGTTGAAGAATCTAGAGAGGTCAAAAGGTCTCTGTTTACGTAACTAAGTAGGCAGAACAGAGTTCAGGTCTTCCAATCTTGTCAATTATGAGAAGTGTAGTGATTATTTACCTTGTAATCCTGTCATTTTGAAGACTTAATCAATATATTTCGTATTCTCTATTTAGTGCGTGTCAAATAATGCCTGTCTGAGTAAAATTTGGCGTGAAACAATATTCTATCACAGCATAAAAGTGCTAAATCTAAAGAATGTTTGCAAGTATTTGTCTCTGTGTATGAAGATCAATGTTGAAGTTGAGTTCTTTAGAAGTTTGCAACTTGTGTAAGTAGCTATGTGTAACATATGCAAAAAATCTTTTGGATAAAGTAATGTTCTTTGAAGCACCACTATCAATGAACCAATATGAATCAGCCTCACTTACAACCATACATTTAGGATGCAATGATGCATCATAATGAGATGTAACAAAACATGCCCAAAAATCTTGAGCCATGTTGGCTTCATCATTCTTTGCATTTGAAGAATTTTCAGCAATAGATATGCCCGATTCCTTCTTCTTTTCATTGTGCTTAGCAAGCTTTTTATACCCATCAATAGTATAAACAACCTTTCGACAATATTTGAACCCTTCTTCTTTTGCAAATCACCATCATTAGAGGAATGACTGGAAGAGGAAGGTTGAGGCTTTGGTTTTGATGAACCTAAATCTGAACCATACTTGTTTTTTCCCTTTTTGTGAGATAGCGAGTACTTGCATTCCCTTAGTCAAACCACTCCTATTCACTCTAGATTGCTCTTCTTGCAAAGGAGGAGACACAACCTCATCAAATGCATGCATATTGGGATTTCCTTTTGCAACCAAATGGAGTGTAATGGCAAAGCTTTGAAAAGATTCTAGTAATACTTTCAACAATGTAGAGATGAGTGGTGCATCCTTTCAACAATGTACAGATGGTGGAAATGCTTCTTGCTTGCTAAAAATCATTGTTCTATGCTTTGAAGTCATTTTGGACTATTAAAAGTGCACCTGCCATGAGGTGAAAAACCAAAACTTGAGAAGGAGCTCAACTTGCTGTGATACCATTGTTGGGTATGCGTAGAAGTTCGAGAGACACACGAGAAGCAAACACAAGGAGCACAAATGCATCAAGACACATGGAGAAGATGGATAGCTAGAATAGCTCTCTCTATTGACGATGATCAGAACTGAAGTAAGAGTTAAATAATATCCCTAAGTACAAAGTACCACCACATATGAGTGAGTCATGTATGTGGTAACATGGGGGAAAAACCTCAAGCCATCACTAGAGTAAAAAGTGCCCATATATAGGGAAAAGGTTCACATCAAAGCTACTCGAGGAACACATAAGTGTAACATGTCTTCCTTCTTTGATTGTGCAACTTTAGCATATTTTTTCTTATTGGTAGATAAGCTCCATTTACTTTTGCCCTTTTGACTCACTAATAAAGCTTGATCTACAAAACACATAATTGACCAGTTGTGGCTAAACTGATCTTCTTACAACAAAATAGAGACCATCTCCTTAAATGTTAAGGCGTTTGGATTGCCTTTTGTCATCAATTGAAGAGTATAAGCAAAAATTTGATATGAATCTAGAAGATATTTAAGAACAATCTACAGAAGTGAACTATCTCGAAAGATTTCATCAGCAAAAACCAGCTATGCCTTCAAATTTTTTATCTTTGTCAAAAAACTATACATTAAATCTCCTTTGTTCATAATATCACTCTCCAATTGTTTTTTGGAGGTAAGTAACATCAGCCTCATTTCTTTCGTAGTATAATGTTGTAAGAGAATCCGAAGCATTTTTTGTTATCTTATGAGAGTGAATGTGAGGGATAATGGCACATTTGATAGACAAAGCTATCAATGCATGTGCCTATGCATCTCCGTCATCCCAACAAAGTTGCTTTGTAGTAAGAACGAGGAAGTTTAAGATCATCATCTTCAACACCATTTATAGAGCCTTCATTCAATGTATTTGCAACTGTAGTAGGATGTTTTTCAACACCCAACAGAACATGTCACAACCCTTTTGCTACCAATAATTTCACATCATGTATGCCCACAATGGGTAATTAGTATTATCTAACTTATCCTCAACAGCCAACGTACAAAATACATCGTTGCTTTTATCCATGGCCAATGACTAAATACCCTGATGCAAAAAATTGATTTTATCTTAGAAATTTGAATAGAAATACCTTGTCAAACTCTGTTAGACTTGTAATAGACTTTGAGAAGCTTGTATTGGTGAACCAAAACTTTTATATATGTTTGTCATAAAAGGATGAAACTTTTGGCACAATCATTGTGATAATGCATTCGAAGGGCCAAAGGAGCTGAAATTGCCCCGAGTATGCTCAACAGTTTTCATGCGATTCTGAAACAATGATTGAAGGGATGTCAACAATACCTTAGAGAAGCGATGACCTGCTTTCATACCAATGACTGGAGGTCCAAGTCTGCAAAAGCACATGAATAACACAAGGAAGAAGGAGGAACTTGGAGAACAACACAACACTAAATGTATTACAAAGTGAATGTACAAAGATAAGTGAGCCAGCCATTAGGGTTATAGACATATATAAAAGGTGAAGAAAAAAAATTCCTAAAGAGAGAAAAGAGTGCCTTCATAGTCCTAAGTTTTTTCATACACGTCACTACCTAAATATATCAACAAGGCAAGCCATGGATCTAGGCATATTCCTCAAAGGCATCTAGATATTTGGTTACATTCTCCAATAAACTCCCACTTTTCCATCAAAATTGATTGCACTATGCGTGCAACTTGTTTTTTGACTATGGTATTGGTGGTGTAGCATCATCATTGTTTGGGCGTTGTACTATAGGTGGTAATATGGCTCACCAATTAGGCGCTGGAATACATGTGGTTTGTTCTAATAATCCATGCAAATAAGTTGGCATATACATTAATGGTGCATTACAAACATCTTCATAACTACGTTTCTCAAATACATTTTCATTTTGATTCATATTTTCATTTCTTCATAATGCAATAGAAGCAAAAAGCTCCCAAAATTCTTGTCGACAGCTTTTGCTCACTCTCGTTCACTTCTTCTCTTCAACATCAGTCTTTGGTTATGAAAAAGATCATTAAAAAAAAGCTATGTGCACAAATAAGATACAATAAAAATACACTCATATTAGGTTTTATCATTGATCTTTAATTCTATCTCTTCTCTTTTCTTTTCTCTCTCTCTCTCTCTCTCTCTCTCTCGTTCCCCGTTTTCCCCTTTAGTTTTTCTATATCTATATTTATTATTATTCCTTTTCCCCTATATTAATGGAGTTTGATGTTTGCAGAAGCATACGAACAACATAAGAAAGAAGAAGAGGAAGCTTGGATCACAACACAACAATGAACGAATTACCAAGTGAATGTTCAAAGATAAGTAACACAATTGGAAGTTTATACAAACCGGGGGGAAAAAACCTCCTAAAGAGGGAAAAAAGTGCCCCGATGGTCCTAAGTGTGTTCACACACATCACTACTGAAATATATCAACAAATCTCCATTGGGAGTGATGTGGTGAATAAGGAACTAGTACTCATGTATAAGGAAGTGCCAAGCTACGTGGAAAAGATTAATCCTCAAAAGGAAGTAAGCCCAAAGCTTTGCGGAAAGCTTCAATCTTCAACCTAGGCAGAGCCTTTGTGAAAAGGTCTTCAATGTTATCCTGTGTGGGCACATATGTGAAACTAACCTCTCCAGTAGATAACCTCTCCCTGACATAATGAGAGTGTACCTCGATGTGCTTTGTGCAATCATGGAAGACATGGTTCCTCACAACTCCTAATGCACTCTGACTATCAGTGAAGATGGTGGTGGCAGAAGAATGACCAACACCCTAATCAGCCAAAAAGGCATCTGAGCCACACACACTCAACAATTGTTTTGAAAGCTTCTCTATACTCAACCTCACAACTAGAAGTCGCCACACTAGGTTTCTTCTTCCTCAACCAATATATGCATGAGCTACCAAGTATGAAGGAAAGACCACTAGTGGATACACGAGTATCATAGCAAGTAGCCTAATCAAAGGAAAAAAAGGCATGTAAATCTGATGGTAATGATCCTCCCTTGGGATAAAACAATCCAAGTAGTCGGGTACCACTCAAGTGGCGAAAGATGCGATTAACTGCCTCCAATGCTTGAAACTTGGGCAATGCATAAATCTGCTCATCTAAAAGATAGCAAACTGAATGTCAGGCCAAGTTATGCATAAGTAGATCAAATACCCAATAGTCTACTGAAAGAGAGCAACATCAAATACATCTCTAGCATCATGAAGACTCAACTATAAACCTGTCTCTATAGGAATGGCAATAGGTTTTCAATCTTCAAGGTGAAAATATTGCAATAATATGTCAATATATTTTATTTGATACAAAGTAATTCCTCCATTAACTTGCATAAACTGAATGCCCAAACAATGATGCAAATGTCCCAAATTTGACATCTCAAAAGAGGCATGAAATTCAACCTTTAATTCAGCAATATGCTTCTCATTAGGAACAATGAGCAGCATGTGATCAACATACACAGCAATGATCTAAAGTAAATCATTTGCATGTTTAACATAAGGTGCTCTCAGACGAATTGTTCTCAAAAACCATGTGCAATAAAGTATGCATGTATCTTCTCATACCAAGCATGTGGTGCTTGTTTCAACCCATATAATTCCTTTTTCAATTTGCACACTTTGTCTTCATGCCCATTGTGCACAAAAACACGGGCCTGAAATACATACACTTATTCATGTAACTCACCATTCAGAAATGTAGTTTTAATGTCCAACTGATATACATTCCACCATGATGAGTTGCAAGTGCACAGATGCTACTAATAGTGGTCATTCGACATGTGGCTACAAGGTCTCAAATCAATGCCCCTCTCTTGAGCATAACCTTTTGCAAGAATCCTAGCCTTTTATACATGTCAATTATTCCATCAGACTTACATTTTAGCTTGTATACCCATTTGGTGCCAATGGCCTTTTTTCTTCGAGGAAAATCTTATAAAGACCAAGAACCATTCTTCATAATATCACCATATTTTGATTGCATAGAAACCATCCATTTTTTTGAATTTTGCGCTTCAAAAAAAAGGCTCATTCTCATCATAAAGACTAGAGGCAGCCATTGCCTAGCAATCTGATGCAAAGAAAGCACTATGAGAGCCTGAACGTGTATAATATGACAAAGGTGCATCTAATTTGCTATCTCTCGAAGTCTTCACCAACCATTTAGGCATAGTTTTTGCCTCCTCTATATCAGCCCTCTCATCAACAAGTGCATCATGTAAATCTGCATCAGGAATGGAATGATTTGCATAATCATGTGAAACCTATAAAGGTTGAGAAATTGCCTTATTTGGACGAAAAATTGACTATCAACCTATAAAAAGAGGAAGCAAAGTGTCATACACATCTCTAGAGCTAACTTAAGTTTCATTGGTACATGAAAGTAATGGGCAAATTGCATCTTCCACAAAAACATAATGGCTAATCCAAATGCATTTAGTTTGTGAATGATGTAGATGATATCCTTTGCTTTCAAAACTGTACCTAATAAAAATACATTTCACTGCTTTATTATCTAATTTCGTGTGTTGTTGTTCAGATACTAATGCATATGCCAGACAACCAAAGACACACGGATGAGAGACAGATGGCTTCAGACCATGTAAAGCGTCATATGGAGTGATAGATTGTAGTGCTTTGATGGGACACCTATTAAGTACGTATGTTGCACACATAAGAGCCTCAAGCTAGAAACTATGTGGTAAACCCTCACTTTTGACCATACACCTCGTCATCTCCATGAGAGATCTATTCTTTCTTTCAACAACTCCCTTTTTTTGAGGTATATATGACATTGCACACCGATGTTTTATCCCATGCTTAGCCAAAAATGCATTAAAATCAAAAGACATGTATCCCTCCCCAATCAAAATGGAAGATGTGATATTTACATGCTGATTGATTTTCAGCCATAACCAGAAACTATTTGATGACCATAAACACTTCGAACTTTTCTTTCAATGGATATGCCCATTCATGCGTGGAGAAAGCATCAATAAAAATCAAGAAGTAAAGGTATTTCCCAAAGGAAGGCATCTCCATAGGACCACATACATCACTATGAATAAGCTGCAATTTATGCATAACTCAAACTGAACCATCTTTTAGGAAGGATGAACATTGCATTTTGCCCGAAATACAGCCTTGAAAAACATGTTTACAAGGTGCTTCAAGTTTGGGCATTTCAAATTTTTACAGGCATAGCAAATTAGTGAAATTTGGATGACCAAAGAGTGCATTCCAAAGCTTTGCATCTGAGATAGCTTGATAATCTTGAACTTCACTTACTGAATCATTCAAAGATTTTGCATAGAATATGAGCTTATATAGTACTCCATGACATAAAATGCTAGAAGTAATAATAACATCACCATTTGAGAGGTCATGAAATGTACATTGGTCATCAAGAAACTTGACGACCAAGCCAATCTTGGCTAATGTTGAAACTAACAACATATTTTTCATGATCCTTAGTACATACAAAGCATCTAACAATGTGAAAGAACTACCATCAATAGTAGTCAGAATGATCTTACCAACTTCCATTATAGGATAAGAGGAGTTGTTAGCACATGTGATAGTATTTCCTATAGGAGCAGCCTCAAGTGAATTGAAGAAACTACATTTCCAGGTAATATGTTTGGTATCCCCACTATCAAAGTGCCAAACATTTGAGTGTACTACATACATACACTGATCATGAGAAGATGAGTCATAACTGCATACAATAGTAAATACCCATTTTTCATTCTGAACAAGATGGGTAGAATCTATTTTAGGTGTAGATGACTTTGTAACAACCATTTCAATCTCTTTCTTTTTTGCCTCTTTTGGAGCTAATTTTGGACAACTCTTTATATATTTGCAAAACTATTTCTTCTTTTCTAAGAAAAAAGAAGAAGAAGTTTGGATCACAACACAACACTTAATGAATTACCAAGTGAATGTACAAAGATAAATAACCAGTTAAGATTATAGACATATATACAAGTCAGAGGAAAAAAAACTCCTCAAAAAAGAAAAATTACCCCAACAATCCTAAATGTATAATAATAATATGAACTAAATAAAATAAAAGAAAATAAATAATAATAATAATAATAATAATGTATATGAACTAAATAAAAAAACCTGATAAAAAGGAAAAAAATTCATCAATTGTCACACACATCACTACCAGAATATATCAACATATATAAACTAAATAAAATAAAATAAATAAGAATAATAATAATAAACCTATGTTCGCTCGTCCTCACTCTTTCCTTCTCTCTCTCTCTTTTTATTCCCTCCAGGACTTCAAATAACAACATGGAATGATAGCCCGATTCTTTCTCTCTATAATCCTCTCCTTGTTTATAGCAACATGCAAAAGTAAATACGAGTGGGGAGGATAGGATCACCTTCTCCCTTCTTCTGTCTTCTATAGAGCCTCTTCTATAGAGCCTCTTCTCTCTCTGCAAGAATTTTTAGAGGAGGGAGGAGATATAGACAAAGCAACAACATAAGCTCATCTCTCTCTTTCTTCTCTCTCTCTTCCTTCATCTCTCTCTTTCTGTCTCTCGAACCTCTCTTCTAACTTAACAATAGTTTATAGCAAGTTCTCCTCTCTCTCTCTCTGGGTCGTTTTAGATATAATGGCAACACAACTACTGAATAAAGAAGAACGAATCGTATAATGTCAATTGTAACTAAGAGCGGGTTCAGATAGGGTGGCGCCCCATCTCGTGAAGCTTGATTAACCAATCAACATACT
Source organism: Ceratopteris richardii (assembly GCA_020310875.1). Taxonomy (NCBI): domain Eukaryota; kingdom Viridiplantae; phylum Streptophyta; class Polypodiopsida; order Polypodiales; family Pteridaceae; genus Ceratopteris; species Ceratopteris richardii. The sequence continues at coordinate 92,752,366 of CM035417.1, read as the reverse complement.
CCATTTGAAGTCGATCATTCACATACAGGGGCAGCTCTCTGACAGTATACATGCCAACACACGGTACAAACTGATGTTCTTTGTTCCGACTTGTCCATTATGGAACACTCCATTCCACATTGATTTGATTTATATTTTATTATTTTTATATTTTTTCCTTAAAAAAAAAATAATCTTATATGTTTTAACCAATCAAAAAACAAGAGTATCTTTGTTCCACTGTCATCCATTGTTCACATAAGACGATGGCATACCAATCTTCTATATCATCTTCCGCTTGCTTGTGTGAACAAGCATATGGTGGAACCATGCTATGAAATTATCTTCCACCTGGAATTATAAGTTTTTGAGAGTTTGTTCCACCAGTGCTGTGTGAACCCAACCTAAGTCTTGAGATAAGGCAAAGGACTTAGATGTTATACCCATACACAGGAACACTTTGAGTAAATTTGTTCCCACCACCCCCCTTTGGCCTCCTTTGCCCTGCATAGATTTTGAACAGAAGATTTACACATGGGGTAATGTAAGTGGTTGACAATCAACTTTTAAAGTTGTTCCATGGTTTCGTCTGTATTTAGATTAGGCGAAGGCACAACATAAACTTGCAATTGTTCATGTCTCCTCTGTGAATAACTGAACGACGGACTAAGGAATTTCGTGCATTTCTTGGTGGAACACTGTCGTTTTTTATAAACATACAAGTGCCCTTATGTGAAACCACACTATGCAGTGGGTGAATATGAGTAAGTATAAGGGGATAAAGTTCTTTTTTTTTTCTCTCTCTCATCCTCTCTTGTGATGAAAAAAGAAACAAGCACCCCGGGCTCGCTCGGCGACTCGCACCGGCCCGTCGGTAGGTTGTCTTGCTTGAGAGTTGTTCCTTTGCTAGAAAGCAGACAATCACTTGTTGAATGAAAGACTTGCTTGCATTATAAAGAAAACGTCTACAGAAAGAACGTGCGTAGCCAGACCGCGTTGAGCGTCACGGGCAAATGCGTTACAGTGAGCCGGCCTGTGTTAAGCATCACAGGCAAACGTGTACAACGGCCCCTCGATGGCACAACGACGCTTTCGAGAGGTGCGTGCGGAGGGGACTAGCACAAGGGCTACCACATGTCGATCGCAAGGGTCGCTTGAAGGTTGCTTGAACTCTTGGTCTTGGAGGCTCACTATGTCCCCCTATAAGTACTTGCAATTTGGTGCCAGTCGGCAAACTCCCTAAGCACCAAGAGGGGCTGGATAGAAATACAGGGGGGGGCTCTTGCCCACGGGTTGTCACATATTCTCCCCCGCTTCGAAGAGCTTTGCGTCCTCGTAAAGGTATGGTATCCTAGCTTAGGATATCGAAGGATGAGTCGTTTGAAACGCCTCAATGATGGGTTGGGTTGTCGGAGGCATGTTGTTTTTACTTACCCATGTGGCTTCTTTGAGCGGTCTTCCACGCCAGTTGACTAGAAATTGAGTGTTGTTCTCTTTAAGTATCAACTCTGCTTGTCTTTGCTCAATTGGATCTTCCACTAAGGTGACTTGATGTCCGAAACGAGTATCTGGGTGGAAGCGTTTTAATAAACTGACATGAAAAGAGTTGTGTATATGAATCTCGGGTGGAAGATCAAGCTGATAAGTAACTTGATTAAAACGGTGACTAATTCTGTACGACCCATAGTATCTATGATTAAACTTGGGTGTGAAATTCCTGGGAAAGATGATATTCTTAGCATTGATGAGAACTAAGTCACCCACTTGGTAATTTGGAGCCTCTGTACAGTTTTGATTTGCATTTCTGACCATCCTTTCTTTGCTCTTTGATGAGTGCTTCTTTTTCTTGACGAAGCTTGGACTGCCATTCTCGCAGGAAGTTTCCGCACTCGCAGTCTGCTGCCACTAGCACCTCCTCTGACATGAGTGCCATGGGTGTGATCACACTCTTACCGGTGGCTACCTCGAAGGGTGACATCGATGTACTAGAATGGATGGAGCTGTTATAATGGAATTCCAAAATATCTAAGTGCTTGGCCCAATCCTTCTCGTCCACTTGCACATAACTTCTCAAATAATTCTCCACTGTCTGATTGATGCGTTCAAATATTTATCTCGGGGTGATAGGTCGAAGAGAATCGGAGTTGAGTTCCTAAGATGGAAAATAATTCTCTCCATAGATCACTCATAAAGCGGGTGTCATGATCGGAAATTATAGCCAAGGGTAGACCATGATATTTGAACACTTTTTGAAAGAATGTTTGTGCCACTATCTTTGTCGACATAGGTGGTTTCATTGGTATAAAATGTGCTTGCTTTGAAAAATAGTCTACGACTGCGAAAATTGCATTGTGGCCGTCTGATGTAGGCAAATGTGTTATAAAATCCATACTTACCATGTCCCATGGTCTGTTTGGGACAGGTATCGGCTGAAGTAGGCCTTCCGGTTTGATCTTCTTCTTTCTGACCAATTGACAAGTTGGACATGTTTGCACATACTCAATCACATTCGCTTTCATATTTGGCCAAAACACATGCTCTTTTTTATGCTCATAGCTTCATCGTTGTCCTCCATGTCCTGCTAATTGACAATCATGTGCTTCCCATAAGAGCATCCTCTGTAGCTCTGCATTGTCTGGTATATATATTTTTCCCTTCCTGTATAACATGTTGTTCATTATCACATACTTTCCTTTGTGGTCTAATACTGAGTGCACCTCTTTGATAATCCGTTGTACTTTGGGATCCGTTTGTTGGAGTTTTTGAATTTGATCCTTTGTCTTGCTCTCAGCCATGGAAATGGCCGCCAATGTCGGTCTTCTACTCAGTGCATCAGGCGTCACATTCTGCTTCCCCGGTTTATGGATGATGTCTATATCAAACTCTACCAAAAAGTCTTGCCATCGCGCTTGCTTGGGAGAAAACTTTGACTGAGTGTAGAAGTACTTCAAGGATATGTTATCTGTGTATATTTTGGTGTGTTTATCTTGAACGTAGTGATGCCGCTTCCTTAGACAATGGATCACCGCGAGCATCTCCTTCTCATGAGTGCTCCATCTCAATTCTGTACTCAAAAACTTGTGTGATTCATATGCCACATGGCATCCCTCTTGCATAAGGACCCCTCCAATCGCTAGTCCAAATGCATCTGTATGAATTTCAAACTCTTTTTCGAACTCTGGCAACTTCAGCACTAGAGCTTCACACATCACCTATTTGAGTTGCTCAGGCATCCTGTTCTTTAGGTCCCCACACAAAGCACCCTTTCCCTTTGGTTAACTCTGTGAGCAGAGCTGTCACTTTGCTAAAATCCTTTATGAACTTTCGTGGAAATTGACAAAAACCTATGAATTCCCTTACTTCTCTTACTGTGCGAGGTGGAGCCCATTGACGTACTGTAGTAATCTTGTGGGGATCTATCATCACTCCTTTGTTTGAGACTATGAAGCCTAGAAATTCAACTGATGTCATGGAAAACTCACACTACTCAGGTTTGGCATAGAGTTGCCTTTCTCTTAAGCACTGAAGTATGGATCTCACATGATCCAAATGTTCTTCAAGAGTTCGGCTGTAGATTAACAGATCGTCTATGTAAATGATCAGGAACTCATCTAGCATGTCTCTGAATCCATCATTCATCTCTCGACAGAACGTGCCTGGAGCACCTGTGAGTCCAAAAGCCATGACCAACCACTCATAGCTTCCATAGCGGGTTCGAAACACGGTTTTCTCAATGTCTTGTTCTGCTATGCAAATCTAATGATATCCGGATCTCAAGTCAATTCGAGTGAAGAACTTTGCATGCTCCAAGCGGTCCATCAATTCATCCATGACCTGCACGGGGTACTTTGTCTTGATAGTGATTTTGTTCAATGCCCGGTAATCCACACATAACCGCATGCTGCCGTCTTTCTTCTTGACAAATAAGACAAGAGCGTCGTAGGGTGAACTACTAGGTCGAATGAAACCTTGTTGTTCCAGTTCCACTAATTGCCTCTTTAACTCTTTTAGATATGTCTCATTCATTCTGTAGGGCGCTTTGGCCAGTGGAGCTTGGTCTGGCATTACTTCAATTCTATGTTGGACTTGCCTAAGTGGTGGCAGCCCACTTCGTAGCTGGCTTGGAAGAACGTCTTCGAACTCTCTTACTACTTCATGTATTCGTTGATCGCTGACTTTCATCCTTTTGTTTTCTCTTTCATCTATATCAATGGGGTTGCATCTTATCACACACAAATGGGCTTCAGCCCCTTGCTTCATCGCTTTTTCTACTTGTTTGGCCATCAACGGCCCTTGTGTGTGTTGTCTTCACTTGGCTCTCGTCACTGCCGCTACTGATTTCATCTTGCCTGCTTGTAAGTTCACTGCCTTGTTCCCTTTTCCTTGGCTACTTGATGGCACACTATTTGGATGCATATGTGCCTTCCCTTTCCTCTGTCTATCATACTCCTCTTTCGATGTGGAAGGAGAAGCGGAATTGTGTTTTATCTCTTGCGGTGTCGATCCTGGGTTCTTTCCCTTTTCTGAATTGCTTTGAGTGTCTGTACCTGCCTCGACGTTTCTCTTCGGAACTCTATGACAATCCACCACTACAATGTTCCCTTGCATGTCAAGCAGGAGTTTGTCTATCCCCTTGCCCAACATGCTCACCATGTAGCGGTCCATGAAAGATAGCCCGACTATGACATTGAATGTCTCTAGCGGAACTACTAGAAAATCTAACTTTGCAGACCATTCTCCCACTGTCATATGAACATTTAGAGCAATTTTTATTTTGTCATCTCGGCCTTGAGCGAAGGTAACTGACATCTCAAGAAGCTTGCTCAAAGCTAATTGCAGGCTTGCCGCGCAATGTGGCGACATAAAGTTTTGTATTGCACCTAAATCTACTAGCACTACTTTGCGTTTGTTCCCAAAGTACCCCAGAAGTACATATTTTGTATCATGCGTAATGTCATGGGCAAGCACCTAGGCATCGCTGCCACGGTCCCGATGTGAGGGGCACCATTACTTGCTTGCACTTCTTCCTCATTTTCATCCAACTCTGTTAGGACCACATTTGTATTACGTCTTTGCGGCTCCTCTTCTACCTGGGCCGTTTGAGCCCTTGTCTGATTGTTATTGCATAGGCACTAGTGCATCCAATGATTCCCACGACAAACTCTACAGAACGGCCGAGGATCATTTCGTTGCTATTGGGGCACTGACAATGTCCTCTGTTGGTTATTTCCATAGGCGTATGGGTTTCTTTGGGCTTGTGGGTTGCCCGTATTCTGCGTAGGTGCAGGACGGGTGTTAGTGTTTGTGTTTCCCGCACCTTGCTGGTTTCTCCTTGGTGATACATTTTCAGTTTTACGTAGGTTCTGAGCACGACGGTTGCTCTCAGCATCTTGGTACCTTTCTACTATGACGATCGCCTCTTCCCATGTGGTAGGCGATTGTTTTTCTATTTCACATCGTGTCCAAACACTGCACCCGTATAGGAACCCATGCAGCCGATCGAGATCGTGCATCTCGGTTATCTGCAGCATAAGTCTTCTATACTTGCGTATGTATTCAGATAGCGGGCTTTCTTGCTTGAGGCCCCTCCATTCGTCTCTCAGCTTGAAGGATTCATTTTGAGGGATAAAGTACTCCTCAAATGCCACCTTGAAATCCTTCCATGAATTGAACTCCTCCCTTGCGGACTTAGCTAGATACCAAGCATCGACGTCGTCGGCCAGGAAGGATGCGACAATCTTCACCCAGTGTCGTTTACCCACCTTTGTAGCTCGAGGTATTGCTCCATATCTCGCAGCCACTTTGAGATGGCAAGAGAGTTGCGCTTACCCCGAAACTTCTTTGGTGGACACGGCTTGAATTTTCCATAGGAGTCCGAGTCGCTTCCGTCATCAGAGGAGGAGATGGATCGGCATCGACGTGTGTGTGGCCAACGGCCCTGTCGGGACATCCTTCCCGAGTTCCCCCCTCATGTAACTCTGGTTGCTTTCTCGTATCCTTGGTCTTCTCTTCTTTCGGTTCCATCTGGCTTTTACGCAGTTGTGCTAGATCGGCGATGGTGGACTCAAGTCGGCCCATGCGGTTCTCTTGAGCCACCATCCAATCGAGCGTCGGTGGGTCTTCTTTATCCTACTCCGTTGTCATAAAATCGTAATTTTGTGGAACAGGAGGCGGGGTTTGCGGTCGTTTCCCCTTGTTCCTCCGTCTCTCTTTTCCTGTTTCCCTATAGCCGCCTGCGCGCGGCTCCACATCGCTTAGAAAAACATCGTTGCCTTCACCCTCCATCGCGGTGTACTAAGCGGGACGTTGAGACCTGCTCCCAGCACTGGTGTGACAATTGGTTCGTCCCCTTTTCCAAGGCCGCTTTGATCGAGCGAGGCTCTGATACCAACTGTGATGAAAAAAGAAACAAGCACCCCAGGCTTGCTCGGCGACTCGCACCGGCCCGTCGATAGGGTGACTTGCTTGAGAGTTGTTCCTTTGCTAGAAAGCAGACAATCACTTGTTGAATGAAAGACTTGCTTGCATTAGAAAGAAAACGTTTACAGAAAGAAAAGCAGTAGCCGACTCGCGTTGAGCGTCGCGGGCAAACGTGTTACAATGAGCCGGCCCGCGTTAAGCATCGTGGGCAACCGCGTTAAGCGTCACGGGCAAACGCGTACAACGCCCCCTCGATGGCACAATGACGCTTTCGAGAGGTGCGTGCAAAGGGGACTAGCACAAGGGCTACCGCACGTTGTCGCGAAGGGCTCAGTTGGGTGGATCAGGCCAACTGCTTGTGTTCCAAATAGACGGTACACGCAGGGTGCTTCGGGCAACTTAAGAGGTAGAACTCAAATATAGACGCTCACAGATAATTAGATGAAATCATAACTCAAATCACATATACAATTCATTAACATCATAAGAGAGATCGGAAATAAGAGAGATGTGAGGAAATTGGAGAGTCAATTAATTCATAATAATGTTTCTATACAAATATAATGCAGATAACGGAAACAGATACAAGTTACCAACACATCATAAATCATGATGTCCTCCTCAATCATGTGAGCAGAACCTCCACACTAAGATGTTGAACCAACACTCCTCAAGAGTGTGAGAACCCCTCCTCCAACTCCTCCAACTCCACCTCCAAGAACTCCTCCAAGAGCTTCAGAACCACCAAGAGCTCCTCCAAGAGCTTGTAGAAGATATAGGTCAAGGATCCATAAAGAGTGATCCAAGTATGCGCAAAAAAAATTCCGTCCGCTGTTTATTGTCCGCGTTCGCTGTTCATGAGTTTTTGTTCCAAAAGCTAATAATCAAAAAGCTCTTACTTGCCACGCGCTGCCGCCCACGGGGATTGAACCTGGGTGGCTGGGATGGGATGTTGCTCACATAACCAACGCGCCCCAACGTCTTCTTGTACATGCACAAAGAAGATATACACATGCCAATACAGTTGAACAATTTCACCAATAGAATAATAAATGAACCAATGGAAAATTGTTGAAATCAATAGAACATTGCTTTCCAACAATCCCCCCTGCAATAATGGTACAATCTTCAGTAATCTGCAAATCTTCTCATGACTATTTCTAGCCAATGCTTCGGTAAAATATCTGCAACATTCTCAGTAGAAAATTACTTAGATTTGGATTAATCAAACACTGGATGTGGATACGTAAAGATGTGGATACGTAGAGATGTAAATCTCTACGACATTCGCCCCTACTAAACTTGCACATCATCCTTGATGGGCCAATCTTCAAATCTTTTTTATGCTTCAAAATAATCTGTCATTTCATAGAACATTGGATTTTGAAAACATTTATCAAGTGCATGGGAAGATAAGCATTGTGCCTATGCAAGGCCATATAATGTAGCCCTATCAATTGCATACTTTGGAAATGCATGGTCAAAATATGGTGCAAAAGATAAGGTAATTAGCATTTGTAGATGAAGCATGTGCGCTCACTTTCATACATTTCATACAGAAGTCCTTTCCATCACTCAAAGTGCATGGGTAAATGAAAAATGTGCCTATGCAAGGCCATATAATGTAGCCCTATCAATTGCATACTTTGGAAATGCATGGTTAAAAGTATGGTGCAAACGATAAGGTAATTGGCATTTGTAGACGAAGCATGTGCTCTCACTCACATACATATCAATGTATATATACAACAATCCTTACAATCTCTCAAAGTGCATGGGTAAATCTCAAAACTGTGCCTTGATGCAAGGTCATGTAATGAGACCCTATCATGCATACTTTAGGTGCAAAAGTAAACAAACATGGTGCAAGTATCAGGGTAAAAGGCATTTGATGATGAAGCTTGTGCGCTCACTCACATACATATCAATGTGTATATACATCAATCCTTACAATCACTCAAAGTGCATGGGTAAAGCTCAAAATGTGCCTGGATGCAAAGTCATGTAATGAGACCCTACCATGCATACTTTAAGTGCATTGTTCCAAAATCATGGTGCAAAAGGTAGGTAAGAGGAAGTCGATGATGAGGTTCTTCAGAAATTTTGATAACTGTTTTTTAAATTGGATGTCATCCTTTTTTTTAATTTGTTTACAAGTGCAAATAGATTGTGCAGGCTAAAGAAATAAACATGTGTGCATATACATTGGTTTATGCATACTCTGAGTGCATACTAGACTCAATATGGTGCAAATAATGGAGAGTAAGAAAAGAAGACTAAAAATGCATTAAAGTCAACACTCAATTCTTACTCTTCAATCAAATAATTCTCTCAAATCACTCAAACACTCTCACTAGTCTCAAGCATCATTATTATCAAAGATAATTTTGAAGAAGCGTGTTCTTGTCTCAGGAAAAACATCAAAGTTAGTATCAAAAAACATGCTTTTCAATTCATCATTTCCTATCTAAGGATCTCTTCATGGTCAATCATGTTTTCATCAATCTCGTAACCATCTTCATCCCTTTTCTTGAAAAATTTTATTCTTTTACCTGCAATCAAAGTTTTTAGTGAAGTTCCATCTAATTCACATAAAGCATATGTTCCATTCTCATGTATTTTTAAAACAACATAAGGTCCAAACCATCGTGGTTTTAATTTCCTTCTTGCATCATATTGTGAATCAAATGTACTATCATAAATCAAAACCCAATCATCCTCATGAATTTGTTTAGGCCCCAGTCTATGTTTTTTATCAAAGTATTTCTTATTTTTCAGTCTTGATTCTTTTAATTTTTTAACAGCATCATCAAGTTTCTCATTCCCTTGTTCAAGTTGTTTTATTCTTAAAGCCAACAATTCATCAGTAGATAGGTTATCATTCCAAGGTAGAGTAGACCATGTAAATATCTGTGTATGAATAGGGAAAATAGGTTTTTGACAATACATTAATTCAGCAGGCATGTATCCTGTTGTCCTTGTGCAAGTCATTCTATCAGCCCATAATGCAAAAGGTAAATATCTTGGCCATTGTTTCAAATCATCACTACAAGCTTTAGAGATTGCTTTCACAATTGGTGAATGCCCTCTTTCTATTTTTCCATTAGCCTCAGGGTTATAAGCAGTTGTAAGAGATAAGCTAATTCCATGCCGTGCAAAGAAATCCCTAGCCTCTTGAGCATCTAGTTCTCCCCTATCAGCAACTACTTTTTCATGTAAATTTTTCATAACTTGCAATTGAAGTTGTTTCTTCCCTAGTACTCTTTGTGGCATTTTAATTTTTCCCCTAGAATGTCTCCAAATAAATCCATCTTTTAAGAAAAAATTGAAAGCTCTTTTTCTAATGTCTTTGAATCTATTTGTTGTCCAAGTAGGTGACTTTTCTAGAGTACTAAGTTATCTTCCAATATCTTTCCACTCTCCTTCATAATCATCATTATTAAATTGTTCATACTCATATACCTGTGGATCATAATTTATTAAATTTATGTCAATTTCTGCTGCGTTATCAAGATCATCATCAAACTTAGCTCTAGAAAGCATATCAGCAATAGTATTGGATTTTCCAGCAATATGGACTAAAACTGGATTTATAAATTTAATATATGATATCCATCTTAACATTGCAATATCAGGTGATGAACAATTTGTAATCATACCAATAAGTGGTAAACAATCTGTTTCAACAATTACATTGGCTCCTATGAAATATTCCTTATCAGTTTTTAAAGCTGTGACTAAACCCCAAAGTTCTCGTTTGATTTGTGGGTATTTTTGTTGAGTTTCATGCAAAATTTTGGCACCAAATCTTACTGCATATCTTTTCCCTTCTTCATCATCTTGAACAATAACCCATCCTATACCTATAGGACTAGTGTCTACAGTCAAAATAATGGTTTTATTATTGGAATAGTCAACTCTTTTTAAAATAGGAGCTTCAGTTAGCAATTTTTTTAGTTTTCTCATGGCTTTAGAATGTTCATTAGTCCATATGAACTTTCTATTCTTTCTCAACAAATCATAAAGACAATTAGCAACATGTGCAAAGTGAGGTATCCAAATAGCATAGAAGACACAAGCTCCTAGAAATCTTCTTACCTCGCTAACGTTATTACAAGTCTCAAAAATTTTATTTATGGCATCAACCTTAGGTGGGTATGGTCTTCGACCATAGTGACCACATAAATGTCCAACAATGAGTACCTCGTTGACACCAAAAACATATTTCTCAATTGAAAATGTTAGACCAACTTCTTCGAATCTTTTGAATATTCGCTGACAATCAAGAATATGGTCAGTAACAAATTTTCTACATCCTAAAGAGTCTAGGGTTTCATCTTTTAACTTTTCCTCACATCCTTTGATAGGAATATCGTCAATAAAAGGCATCGTCACATTAGGAATGAAATCATGCAAGACTGAATTCATAGCATTCATCATATGTGCTACTGAATTTGTAGCTCCCTGTGGTAAAGTACACATACGTACTAATCCTAGAGGAGTTTTCATCGTGGTAATATCTCTACTTTCAATAGCAAGCTGGAATTGGTCATATCCTGAATATAAATCACCCATGGAGTAGATAGAGTGCCCAGCAAATGCTTCAGCAAACTCTCCTACAATTGGGCCAGTTCCCACATTCCTAATAGTAACTTTATTGACAGGTTGTAGGTCTTGAATGAACCTCAACTTTCCATTCTTCTTAGGTATAGTGAACCATCTATTTGAATATGGCGCTGAAGATGGCTCTAGAATTCTCATGTGCATCTTCTCCTTAATCAGTCTCATTAACTCAGGTAAGTGAGCTTTTGGGACTAGTATGGGGCGAAGATTCCATGGAATATGTGGCACTGTAAAAATGATCATTGGTGGAACTAGTTTTGGATCAGCACAACCTATCTCATGAGGATAAAGTGTAAAGGCTTTTCCATGCTTTCTAATGACATTTTCAAATAACTCTCGTTCAGCAGGTAATAGAAATGAATCATCAATTCCTATTTTAATTTGTTTAATGGTTTCATCATTGAATGTATGTCCTATGTTTTGTTGATCACGTAAAATAGGATCTTTTGTAACCTGCTTGAATATTTCATCACTTCCTTTTGGTAAGGGTTGAGCAATGGGTTTAACCTTCTTATCAACTGTTTTATATTTTGTGTCAATTTTAGCTTCCTCAATTATGAGTTCATCAACAAATTTGGAAATCAATTTATATTCATCAATGGAATTAAGAAGCACAATTCTTGAAGTATGCGGTTCTTGTAATATTTGTTGAATCTCTTCAAGTAAAGAAAAAGTAGATGAAGTTTCAATGACATGTTCAATGTTTTCATCAGGTAAAATGAATCCTTTGTTTTTTAGGTTTTTTTCATGAGCTTTTATTATTTTTTTGGGTATATTTTTGGAATGAATAAATTGTAAAATTGAAGAAAGGAAACAAATAGAAAAGCTTTCAAAATTATGTACAAGGGTTTGCGAGACATCAATCCATTGACCACCATTGTCCTGCTCAATGGTGGGGTTTAACAAAAATTTTGGCCAATGTTTGCTCCATACTCAAATGAAGGTCGACAATCATCATATGCCTTTTCTTGTGAACGTATAGGAGACTTTCTAATTTGTTCCCGATTTCGAAAGTGATTTGGGTTGACAGTCATTACTTGGAGTGATTGCAAATCATCTTTAGATCGAATCCGAGCATATGTAGACCCATCATCCATTACTTTTGTTTCCATTCTAGTTTCACATATGAAAGGTTGACCTAAGATAATCTCATAAGAGCAATTTTCTTGGATGAAAAAGTGAAATGTATCAGTGATTCCACCTATCATCACAGGAATATTTGCACAAGCTCCAAGTAAAGAACCACAACCATTATCAGCTGTTCTCATCAACCATCCATCATTTTTATCAATTGGCCATTTGAACTTATCATAAAGTTCTTTAGAAACTATATTAATCTCTGACCCAGAGTCAATAAGTGCCAAAGCTGAATATGATTTCTTTTTATCTCCTAGTTTGATTTTCATCTCAGGTGTTCCTCTAGCCCAAAAACTCTTGCTAAAATGACTTTCAGATTGTTTACTTTCTTCATCAGGCGTGATTGGACCAAGGAAATTCTTATTGACATTATAAGCCTCGTCATTATTATCTTCCTCAGACTCATCAAAAGTAAGAGTATCATTCATAGCTTGAGTTAAGTCTGCAATGTCTTGCATCTCAACTTCTTGAGAAAGTGGAAATCTCTTTCTTTTGATAAGTTTAATAAAATTATCCTTGAACTCGGTTTTAGAAATTGAAAAGACTTGTTCTAAGGACATTGTAACTAGGCTTTTTAACAGAATTTCATTTAAAATTTCTTTATAATCCACTTTTTGTTCAATTTCAGAGATCAAAATTGCCTTAGGAATTCTCTTTGGCTTCTTTTGATTCTTATCACTTTGTTTCTCATTTTTATCAAGGTTTTGATCATTATATTGATTAGCTTGTTCACTCATCATAGGTTTTTTACCTTCCTTTATCTCATTTCTCCTTTGTTGACTAGACTTAGACCCTTCTCCTTGCTCAAAATGGACTTTTTTAGGTTCTTCATTTGATTGTTTTCTTGTTACTCTTCTTTCATCTTCATTTTCATTTGGTTTTCATCTCTTTTCCTCTTCTCCTCTACATTGGCAATATGAGAATGGACAGAAAATTGGTCAACAGGTGAATCCCAAGCTGTCTTTTGCATGATTGCATTTCTTGCCTTGACTAGAGCTTCAATGGAATAATTTTTAGTTTCATTTGATTGGTTAGAATCTTGATCACTATTATCCATTCTTTCTAGTTTTACAGCAGAGGTGGTTGAAAGACTTTCATATAGCTTCTTCATACCCCCTTTTCCCCAATTGACAGGTAAAGGTATGCGTGATCTATAATCACATAATTTTTTATCAATGTCAATCACAAGCTTTTGGTCTTTGGCTTCTTTCAAAGCCTCACATAAGTCTGAAAGATGGTCAGTTGAATCACACCAAACACATCTCCTAACATTAGGATTTTGCCTATTATTAGGTTTGTAAGTTCTTTCAAAATTTGTGTGAGGAATTGGTGGTTGAATAGGCTGAGGTACATCTAGCTGAGAGGAAGTTGGTGCTTGGATTGATTGGTTTTGAGTACTAGAAGAATATACTATGTTTTGAAGTGATGAGATTTCTTTTGATAGAGTTTCAATTTTAGAAAGGACTGCTAATTGAAATTCTTCAGGAAATCTAGATGAAGAAGTCACATCAACTTTTGCAGTGGTATGAATCTCCCTAGGTTCATTTAGATGTGGCATACTAGATGGGAAAATAGGTGTTTGCTCATAAAGAATAGAATGTCTTTGTTTCATATGAGCAACAACTTCAACTACCATCTTTACAGTAGCCAAATCATCAGTTAAACCATATCTCTTTCCTGGCTCTTCAAGCCTTCTCTCAACTTCTACTCTTACATCAGGGCTCAAAATTTTAAGAAAATTGATAACAATATCAGGTGTGAGAGCAGTCCTATCCACTTCTGGGAGTTGAGAAAATCTTTTCATAAATTCACTATGGAGTTGTGTTATGGATACCTGAGGTTTGGGTGAGCTTATCCACTTCATAAATCCTGCTCTACTATGTTGACTAAAGTCTTCAAGGTAGAAATTTGTATGAATTTGTTTTCTAAACTCTTCCCAAGCTAAATTTTCATGGGTTTCAATTGTATCAACCACAGATCCAGTTGCCAATCTCTTTAAATATGGAATCATTTTATCATTAGACAAGCCATGAAGTTTAGCTAGATCTTCATAAACATCTAAGTATTCAGTCACGTTCACTCCTGTGAATTTTCCCTTTTCTTTAAGTATTGCTTCAACTACCTTTTGACCTTGACCTTCGCTCATTATTGACTTAAAGAAATCTTCCATTTTGAATTGATATTCAAGTCTTGACTGATCTTTGACTTTCTTGATTATATCCGCAACTTGATATTTTAATGTTTCTTTCTGTTGTGCAATTAATGTACATATATCGTCTCGAGCCAGTGTAAAAGAAAATAAAGAACTTGAATTGCTCGTACCTGAATTGAGCTTGATATTGTACCTCCTAATTGCCAAATGCCGTGGAACAATTTCACGTCGGGTTCAAAATGTCGCGAAGGGCTCAGTTGGGTGGATCAGGCCAACTGCTTGTGTTCCAAATAGACGGTACACGCAGGGTGCTTCGGGCAACTTAAGAGGTAGAACTCAAATATAGACGCTCACAGATAATTAGATGAAATCATAACTCAAATCACATATACAATTCATTAACATCATAAGAGAGATCGGAAATAAGAGAGATGTGAGGAAATTGGAGAGTCAATTAATTCATAATAATGTTTCTATACAAATATAATGCAGATAACGGAAACAGATACAAGTTACCAACACATCATAAATTATGATGTCCTCCTCAATCATGTGAGCAGAACCTCCACACTAAGATGTTGAACCAACACTCCTCAAGAGTGTGAGAACCCCTCCTCCAACTCCTCCAACTCCACCTCCAAGAACTCCTCCAAGAGCTTCAGAACCACCAAGAGCTCCTCCAAGAGCTTGTAGAAGATATAGGTCAAGGATCCATAGAGAGTGATCCAAGTATGTGTTATATAGTAGTTTGGTTGTCCTTGAAAAGCACATGATAAAGCACTTATCGGCAAACGCTCCATGATCGCTATGCGAATAAAGCAAAAAAAATTTCGTCCGCTGTTTATTGTCCGCGTTCGCTGTTCATGAGTTTTTGTTCCAAAAGCTAATAATCAAAAAGCTCTTACTTGCCACGCGCTGCCGCCCACGGGGATTGAACCCGGGTGGCTAGGATGGGATGTTGCTCACATAACCAACACGCCCCAACGTCTTCTTGTACATGCACAAAGAAGATATACACATGCCAATACAGTTGAACAATTTCACCAATAGAATAATAAATGAACCAATGGAAAATTGTTGAAATCAATAGAACATTGATTTCCAACAATCCCCCCCTGCAATAATGGTACAATCTTCAGTAATCTGCAAATCTTCTCATGACTATTTCTAGCCAATGCTTCGGTAAAATATCTGCAACATTCTCAGTAGAAAATTATTTAGATTTGGATTAATCAAACACTGGATGTGGATACGTAAAGATGTGGATACGTAGAGATATAAATCTCTACGACAACGTCGATCGCAAGGGTCGCTTGAAGGTCGATTGAACTCTTGGTCTTGGAGGCTCACTATGTCCCCCTATAAGTAGTTGCAATTTGGCACCGGTCGGCAAACTCCCTAAGCACCAAGAGGGGCTGGATAGAAATACGGGGGGGGGGGGGGGGGGGGGGGGGATCTTGCCCACGGGTTGTCACATCTCCCTTCATCTCTTTGTCTATGGTGATGACTTCAACCGGGAGCAAGGCACGATAGTAGACTTTTCATTTCTCTCTCTCTCTCTCTCCCTCTCTCTCTATGTTGGATACAGATGAGTCACTAAAGAGGGATAGAGTTCATCTCTCTCTCTCTCTCTCCCTTCATCTCCTTGTCTAGAGCGATGACTTCAACCGAGAGGAGGGCAAAACAACAGACTTTTGATTTCTCTCTCTCTCTCTCACCTCTTTTCTACAAGAGGAGGGCACAATAGACTTCTATTTTCTCTCTCTGTCTCCCTCTCTCTCACCTCTCTTCTACAGAGCAATAGGCGATAGCAAGGTCTCCTCTCTCTCTCTCTCTCTTTGACCTCTCTTCTACAGAGCAATAGGCGATAGCAGGATCTCTCTCTCTCTATGTCAGGTACAAACGAGTCAATAGAGGGGGATAAAGTTCATCTCTCTCTCTCTCTGCTTTCATCTCTCTATCTGTGGTCATGACTTCAACCGCAAGGAGGGCACAAGTTGAACCAGTGTTGATTTTCGACAGTCCTATTGCCTGTTTTGGCCATTTTTTACCGTAAAACACAGTAAAAAAATTATATGACCTTCAAAAAATACATTAAAAATATAAAATACAGGTACTATACGTAGATACCATTCAAAACTGACGGGCATAATAGACCGTCAAAAATACATCAGTGGCCACAACAACATAGTGCTCATCTCTCTCTCTCGTGGAGATGACTTCAACCGTCAGGAGGGATCTATCTCTCTGCAAGAATTTTAGCAACCAAAGGCGAGAGGAGATTTAGATGCAGAAGCAACATAATCTCATCTCTCTCTTTCTTTCTTTCTCTCTATCATCCTCTCACTATCTGTAGCATCACATAACAGCAGATAACAACGGAGAGGGTAGCAACGCCTTTCTTTCTCTCTCTCTCAACTTCTTTCTCTCTCTCTCTCACACACACACACAATCTCACACATACACATGCAAACACCCACACACGTAGACACATAACACACTCGACTCACATATCCACTCACTCACTAACTAATTTAACTAATACTAACACACAAATACACGTATCAATATACACACAAGTAAGTTAATATATATAGTATTTGCCTTAATGTTTTTTTCAATTAAATGCTTTAATATATAATCACATTCACACATAAACATTTAGGTTTAATTATGCACACATACACACATATGCACATGCACTCACATACTTACACTTACACATTCATAGGCACATTAACACATATCCATAATCTTAAGCACACATATACACATAGATAAATGCATTCACCTTCACATACACATATATCTATAAACATTCACATACACACACATAGATACAATCACATACACATATGGGTACATTCACATAGATATACATTCACACATAGGCATATAATCACAACCACCATATTTCATACATTTTGTCTCACACACAGTTATATACACACACATGCACTCACATAGACACATAGCCATTCAAATACACACATAGAACCACACACTCATTTTCACATGTACACATATGCAATCACACAAACATACAAACACTCACACAAACACAGACATGAATAGGCATACACATATATACACATTTATTAACAATCTTTATGGAACTATATCACACCACCTCACACTTCAAGCGTTGGGCGTTCTCCTTCTTTTTTCATAGATTTTCTTTCCTTCCTTCTAAAAACAAACACTCACCAACTATATCAACTTAGACTTTGAAGAAAACACAACCATACAATGGACATTAGATGCATACTACTATTTGGAGTATGCAGAATTAAATGCTGAATTATAAACGACCATATCCTCTCACGCCTTAAATACAATCCAAATTATGTTGGAGTGACTATTGCAAGCAGTTAATTTTTAACATCAAATCGCTCAATTTTTTTTTTAATGGAGGTTTGGCAAGCATTTACTTCCTTGAACTTCGACTTTGAAAAAACAACTGTACAAATGAATGGGCATAGTATCCACGAGACCTTACAATTGGTTTCAACTGGTTTAGACCGGCCACAACCATTAGGTATCTAGCTCGAGGATTGAACTCTTGACTTCCGCCTCAAAAAACCAAAGACTCGATCACTTGAACAACGAGACGTGAACAAATTGTTCAATGTTGATGCTTTGGGCCGACAAATATGGCATAAACTTTCAAGAGTGAAAGTGAAAATATCTAACAAGGAGTATTCATCTCGTCACAGTTCGCTGGCCTAGTGGTTGGGCCTCTCACCTCTTGAGGCAGGGGGAGGGTTCAATCCCTGGCAGCAACATGTAAGGGACATGTAATCTGGAAAGATGTTGCATTGTGGCTGAGTGCCACCGATTGTCTATCTCTGCGGCAGTGTTGACCGTCGTTTAACGCAGTCTTGTAAACCCCTGTTCTTGTGGGATAAGGGGAGTCCAATGGGTACTATGCCCTTCCTTGTAGAGTTGCAATTTCAAAGTTAAAGTCCAGGGAGTAGGCCTCGGCCGAACCTCCATTAAAAAGAAAAAAAGGAGTATTCATCTCGCATAATCTTCAGATATGAACGACTAACCGGCGGATCAAGAAATTGACGCTGCACAATCTCATCTGCCCGCATATACCTCATCTTTAGGAGAGGAGAGTTGCCATCAAAACTAGTGTACTCAAGGGGCCGACAGCGCCGTATGGATTTTTTCCAGAGTCGTTCCGATTCTGACACGATGCTCGTTCTCAACATTGAGCTAGTTGCGTGCGATATTTTTTCCTGCCTTGGGTCGCTGACATGAGTTGAATCCTGCTGATGCTTATTCTTATCCTCGTTCTCGCTTCTTATTATCAGTGCTCTGCCACGGTATCGTCGCTCCTCGTTGACTTGTTGTTCCTTTGTGATAGCGTTGCCGGCTCCTGCGTTTGAACTTTCCATGGTACGCTCAGGGTTTCCCCAACCGGCTCCCTGCGGATCTAGTCTTTGAATGGTTTCTACCAGCCACATGTCGATCATGAAAATTTTTATTGTGTAGTGGAGCTCATTTTATCACTATGCTCCAGCATGGTTGTATTTCTTCTCTGCTGTTGGGTTATTTGGAGCTGACTAAGAGGTTAACTTTCTGTTGATCCTCACGTCTCATTTTTGTCTGCGATTCAAACAAGTGCTTCTTTTCGAGTGTCGAATAATTGACAGGTTGAAGAGCTTTTCGAATCGCCAACAGAGTATTAGTTTTCCAAGTATTTGATACCCTGCTTTTATCTGCCGTTAATGGCGCAATGCTGCCATTCAACTGTTGTCTATAGGTGCTCTCAACAATACTTTGCCTTCTCGTACAGTACAAGTCAGGCATGCAAGCGTTCTGTCTTAAGGTCTTATTTGTCTGAAGGAGACTCCCAATCGATTGCTCCTAAGAGCACCCGAGCTTTCAGAGGAACAAGTATCGCTTTGCCCGCAAGACTCCGCAGTATCCCATCAATCAGTTGCTTTCGTGATGATGATCCATTTCTAACGGAACACTTTTTCAACAGGGATAGATATGCTCGTACTATTGGGAAGAAGTTAGAGATAACATATAGCCCATGGGCGATGAGCATGATGAATGGCTATCGAATTCCATTCAGGATCCCAATCAAGGAATCCACTGGGGGTCCAACTGGTGGTGGAAGAGGAAATGGTGACGGTGATGGAGATGGTGGGGGTGGTGGAGATGATGAGGGAGAGGAAGAGCAATTGTGGTTGCTTCCGTCTCTCACAATTGCTTTTGCAGTCTTGCATTTAGGGTATTGCCTTGCAATATGGAAAGATGAGGATTCTGATCTTGATTTCATTTGGACCGGTATGGGGCTTTTTTGCTTGCTAATCTTGTCAGCAGTTCGACTCAACAAGTAAATTCTGCTCTATTCACTATGAAATTGTTTTTGTAACTCGTGAGTAACTGCTAAGAATTCATGCCGTGATTGCATTCAGCCAAACAGGGATTGATGCCTACTTTCTTGGTTTGGGAGCATCTATCGGTGTGATGCTATGGACAGGTATTTATGAAGTACAGAAATTGACTGTTTCAGGTTTCTACATCTTATCTGATCTATCATCTTTATTTATCACTTATTTTTAGCAGTTAGAAGAGGAGCTGAGAATAAAAAAATAGGATCACTTTCCTAATTTCTAAGTAGAATCTTGCGTATTTTGTGAATAGCTCATATTCTATGTCAAAACTGAACGCCTTCTGAATTCATTTCTGGAGTCAGCATTGTTGTATGGTGAAGGGATACTCATCTTCTGTCTCTGATGAAACAGAGAAAAACCTTGACTATTCATGATAAGTAAACTCAACTTGTGCGTGAACTCTTATGAAGTGCTTTGATGAAACGCATCCCTTGGCTTCTCCTATAGCACAGGCTATGGTCAGCAACGAATAAGCCATTTCTTTTTCTTAACTTTTTGTATTTAGAGGACTATGGGGGTATGACATATTGCTCGTTTAATGCCATGATTAAGCCTTTAAAACTGAAACTTCTGTGTATCTGGCTATTCTCCTGGTGAATATGTTGCTGTTAGGGTTCCTTCTCCTATTAGACTTTGTGAATCTTTTTTTTTTCAAAGAGGAAGTTCAGCCAACTTCGTTAATTTTTTGTAATTGGCATTTTCATAGTATTAATGAATACTCTTTTGATTATGTCTTAGTCTAGACTTTGGACTAAGTTTCTGCTCTTTGCTTATGTATTTGTCTTGTTCAATCTGGTGGATGACTGGCCTATGCCTACCTCATACTCTCGTACCCTCAGCCTTGTATCATTTTTATTTCTTTTATAGGCCGTCGACATTTACTTCAGTGCTCTGTATTACCCTTTGGTTCTCTTGACGAACTTTAAAGGAGTTCATAACTGTTACTTTTTTTTGTCCAAAGGGCATACTTGTGATAAAATTAAGGCTTTAAACTTAAAAGTTAAGATTTTTGAGAAGCCCTACAAGTTCTTTAGAACTACAAAGGATCTTGCACATGCCATTTTTTGTAACTTTCTTCATAGACATGACAAATGCACTCTTGCTTGCATGGTGTTTGTGGATGTGATAGTAATGATGAATTTCGCCCATCAGCTGTCGAGGATAATTTTGATGGTTCCAACTACCCATTGTGAGCAAATATGATGCATTATGTATTGGTAACAAATGGCTTGTGAAATATTGAACAAAGTGTTGAAATATGTCCTCTTGTAGCTACAAATATTGCAAAAGTAGTTTATGCATGTGGTGTTACCAA
Organism: Ceratopteris richardii; assembly: GCA_020310875.1. NCBI lineage: Eukaryota > Viridiplantae > Streptophyta > Polypodiopsida > Polypodiales > Pteridaceae > Ceratopteris > Ceratopteris richardii. The sequence continues at coordinate 92,731,326 of CM035417.1, read as the reverse complement.
TACTCCAAGTTTTAGTTTTGGTCTGATTACTACCACAACTATTTAAGTGCACCCTCCATATCCTAAGTCACTATAGAGAAACTTGATTAGCCACCAATTCACAATTTTAAGGTCATTCCATTACTTCTTCACAAATTTGAAGTCATTCTATTACTTGTGAATTCTAAACTAAAACTTTCTCAATGAAAAGAAAACTCAACAGAAAACAAAAACAAATTGCTAGTGAACTCACCATATGACTTAAAGACAACTAGAGTAACTGAAACATGTAGATTGTTATAGATGCTCTATACATGAACAATACACATGAGTTAATGTTGGGGATAAAGGCCCCAAGGATTCTTCTTCTTTATATTTTGACCCCTCCAAGCGATAACTCTTTTTGGACCCCAAATTGAGGAGTTATAGGCATTCACACTATTTTAATGACTTTTGATCATTGGGCATATATGAACATGTACAAACAAGTTAAAAATCAATTTTAACCAAAGTCATATAATTTGAATGGGACTTCTACAACTTCAACTTTTCCATCTTGTTTTCTAAATTCTTGCATAGGTTTTTCTCTCTACTTTCTCTCTCCTCACGCAAAAGCTCACCTTCTTAGTTTTCGGTGCATCGGAGCATATCATCGCGTAGCCCTCCATGCCTCTTTTAATTTGTATCAAAATTTTGGAATGTCCCATCACGATAAAGTTTTTGCAAATGCTTTCCAATTTTAGCCTATGTTAAGCTGAAAGCATTTTGTTGTATTTGAAAGAATTCCATCTTAAAAAACCTTCTTTTTTTGACAATAGAAGTGCTTCATTTGAAGGATTACTTCATCCCATTGCAAAAGTGAAGTAAGAGTTGAGATTTGAGCTTTTTGGAGAGTTTTATCTGCTGAGAGTTCCATGCTCCACCCTTTTGTCCAAGTCTACATTCATTCTCATGCAAGCACATATATCCCACATGCAAAGTATTTGGCCTCAAACGAGAGCCTCACTTCACTCCTCAGAAGCTCATTCACTCAAGCTCTTGGCAAGAGTGCCCTCACTCTCCTTGTGGAGTCTTCATGCTCATAGAGCATTGTATGTAAGTCATTTCCATTTTAATTCATTCATCATGTTTTGTTATTGTTTGCTCCTTCCTCCATAGCTTGTTAGATGTGTGCATATGAGTAGAGTAGTAGTCCTTTTTCATTTCAACATGGGATCCGAACATAGGTATCGTTTGATGGCATTTACTCTTGAGTTTTTTCTTTCATTATTTTCATTAGCATGTATTGTACTTTTATTCCTTCCCTCCCTCCCTCCCTCCCACATTTGTAACAAGAGTGCTTTTGAGCACTATGCCCATCTTTTGAAGCATGATCATTGTCATTACTTTTGTGTTTCATTCATCTTCATATATATATATTTTTTTCATCAAGTTGCATGAGTAGGTTGTTAGTTTTGCAGCTTTTTGCACTCTAATAATGTGTTTGTAAGTGGTTCTACACCTTACATCAATAAGTTGTCGACAATATTCGTATAAGAATTAAGTTGTACCTATGCAAGATATCCATGTCATCTTATTAAGTTTTCTCCGAAGCTCGTGACTGCCTAACAGTAATGAAAAGTTTATGCCATTGCGAGCAATTTTCGGATGACTTTGTGTACGTTCTCAGCTTCAAATGCCCCTCATCATGTGCTTTGTCTATCTCATGTGCTATGGCTATCCGCTTCCTTCATGGGACGAGCTGCAGCTATGTGGGTGATCAAACAATAGTCACTTGAAATTACATCAACTCTCACATTTGCCATGGCTGCATATCGAAATAAATGAGCTAAACACATGGAGGATCGAAAGGTTCTGGAAATCACACCTAGAGGAGTGGACCATAGTTTATACTTGCGCAAGAACCTCTAAGGTTTTCCGGATGCTACCACAAGCTTCAGAAGGGTCGGCTCTTGTTGCTAATCAACCTATAGAGAAAGATGTAGCTACAACACCTGTAGAACAAAGTTTTTGAAGAACAGAGAAAAAGGCAAAAGAAAGGCAAAAGATACTCCAACTGGCACCAGGAAGCCCAAGTACTAGAGTTAAGCCCAAGTACTAGAGTTAAGCCCAAGTACTAGAGTTGGGCGCCAAGCCGTCCATATGCTGAAATTGGGTGCAAAGACGTCCAGATGCTAGATGTTGGAGCTCGGCGCCAAGATGTCCACATGCTGGAATTGGGCACCAAGACGTCCACATGCTGGAGTTGGGCACCAAGACGTCCACATGCTGGAGTTGGGTGCCAAGACGTCCAGATGCTAGATGCTGGAGTTGGGCACCAAGACTTCCACATGCTGCAGTTGGGTGCCAAGACTTCCAGATGCTGGAGTTGGGTGCCAAGACGTCCAGATGCTGGAGTTGGGCACAAGGACGTCCAGATGCTTGAGTTGGGCGCCAAGACCTCAAGATATGGAATTGGGCGCTGAGGCGCCCAAGTTCTAGAGAAGGGCGCCGGCATGCCCAAATTCATCAAGGGACAAACCTTGCAAGACAACAAGCAGATCTGACAAGGAAGCCGAGTGGACCCCTTCCACTCATCACTACAAGACAAAGTCTGATACTGGAAGCCATGCTAACAATTGAAACTACCTAGTGCATTAACTTTCCATTACTCTTATGTAACAAACTCTCCTATTGTAACCTGTTCCTCACCTCTCTCCTATAAAAAGGGGAAGCCTCAAGAGAAGAGGATATAGTACACACTACACACTACACACTACACGAGACTATAGCTGATAGAGACTTGGAGAGAGTGAGTGCAGGCTTAGAGCTCGTAGAGACCCGAGAGACCTATTTGCTTATGTTGCTTATGTGAGAATATTTGGAGATTGAGTTCTATTGTTCCAATGTTCTGTGTCTATAGGCCAAGTGGTATGACTAATTGATGGTGTTACATTTGGTTCTTGTCTTTTGATATACTCTGCTGAGGTGCTGTATCGCATTCATATTGAGTTGTTGTCTTGTGTTATATTTTGCTGCATGTTATATCCGCTTTTGTGACTCTCACCCGTTCTTCCTTTTATTTTGTGTTTAACTCCTAAGTATAGTTTTCACTGATGAGAAAGATTATCGGTGATAAGTGTATATTACTGTAATGTGCTCCAGGAGTAGTGCATTTTGCATTCCCTTCAACCACACACTTCACACTTCACCATCTACAGGTGAAAATTTGGCACGCACGGTGGGAAAGGGCTTCTCGAGATTTCCTTGAGAAATCACTTTAGAACTTTAGGTGCCACACTTGGGTGCCCTCCCCCAGAGTAGGAGACTTACTACTTCATTGTCTTCTCCTCTTCTTGGAGACCTCTCCTCCTCTGGGACACCTCCTCCTTTGGGCTACCCCTCCTCCTTTGGGAGACCCCTCCTCAGGGCCACCTCTCCTCCTCTGAACGACCTCTTCTTCCAAGCATGGGTGACCTCTCCCTTCTCAAGCTTCCCCTCTCCACCACAAACTCAAGGCGACTACCTACGTCATTGGCTTCTTGGGCGACTCTCTTCCTGAGCAAGCTCCTCTCTTTTTCCCTCAAACTGGCAATCTCCTGTTCCTTAAGCTTCTCCACTTGGGCGACCTCTTTTCATTTGGGCGACTTCCTCTTCCATCGAGCTTCTCCATTGAGCTTCTCCATCGAGCTTCTCCAGCAATCTGAGCCATTTGAGCCGCCTCCTGCCTCCTCCCATCTGATCACTCTCTCATTATTTCCTCTTTTGGAAGTAGTTCCCAAGATGGTCCATGACTCACACCAGAGCTAGCAAGGAGAAGAAGCTAAGCCCTAAGAAGACACCAATTAAAAGCTATCTTAGAAGAAGGTCAGACCCTTACCTAACACCCGTAAGAAGCCTATCCGCCTCAAGTCTAGCTTCTAGAATAGAAGGATTAGAGGACAAGGCTAAAACTCAAAAGACCGCTATGGTAGAGGAACTTTCCGCTCTTTTGTCAAGGATAAATATTAGATTTTCTTCATTTCATGGTGGTGCTAATGAAGATCCTGAAGTTCATGTACGATGATTTCTTTCAATTTGTAAGAGAAGGGGCTTACAACAACGACAGGACACCTTCCTTGCTCTCTTTCCTTCAACACTTGAAGGATTGGCTGAAAAATGGTTCAGCCTGTACAGAGAGACAATTTCCAAACGTGGGAAGCATTGAGGAGCGAATTCACAGAAGCATTTTGGCCAGGTAACTCTACAGAAAGAACATTAGATGAACTTGAGAATCTAATTTTGCATAGGGGAGAATCATTTTCAGAACTTATGACACGGGCAAGATCACTCTTGGCAAGATTGCCGGAACCACTAGGGGATTTCCTTGTCAAGAAATGGGTGGAGAAAGCCTTGCCAAAATCCACATAACAGAAGCTGAGAGAGCTTTTGCATCCGGATGCCGCCTTAAGAGAATTCGAAGCAGCTGCCACAAGGATTGAGGCTGCACGTGTTCATTTTGGAACACAGTCAGGTAAGACTTTCTCCCAAGATGAAGATGTTGTGACAGCCTTGAGAAAGGAACTAGAAGCCTTAAAGCTTCAAAGAAGTCGAGAAGAAGACAAAGGTACCTCAGAAGGTCTCGCTCAGATATGACAAGAGCTTGAAGAACTCAAAACATTAAGGGAGATAAGAACTGGACTATGGTGTTCTCTCTGTACTACTCAAGGACACACAACACAAGAGTGTCCAAGGAGGCGAACATGTGGAAAGGGTGGCCATGAGGCCAAGGATTGTTATTTTTTGAAGGGCCTTGGGAACCAGAATATGATGCAAGGACAACCACCAGAAGCTCAATGGGTAGGGGTGGCTCAGTCCTCCTTGTTAGGACAACCACCCATACCGTCCACTACAACACCTTCTGTAACAACTTTTTACACAAGTCAAGGACATCAACGGCAAGAAGGTAGGCCTCGTCAGAACCGACCACCTAGGCCTTTAATGTGTTACCGGTGTGGGGAGTATGGACGCTTCCAAAGTAAGTGTTCCCTTCCCGAAGATGCCCAACCGTGCAAAAACTATCTCGACACGAGGGATCATTACACGAAGGACTGCCCGAAGTCAATGCCGTCCACAAGCACACAAGGTAACTCTTGCCTGCTACATATGATCACAGTAACTAATGATGAGGGCAATGTAGACTCTCCAAGTGCCCGAGTAGTCTAGCTCTTCTCGAAGTAATGACTAGGGCACAAAAGTAGAAGGCAGCCTTGAAGGATGCTGCCAAGGAAACAACAGATCTAGCTTGTTGAATGAAGGACAAGGGGAAAAAGACCATAGAGCATGAACCTTCTTAGGAAGCCAAACACAACCAAGACAAGGAGAAAATCTCACCAAGAAGAGTAAGAGGAAATGAAGATACTCTCGAACACGTTATCGACATTGCCTATGCAGTATCTAAGGAGGACCTAAGGAAGTTTCATAATTGAGCTACTTCAAGGAACAATCAAGAAGGGGTTTTCTCACTGCACTTCAAGTCTTTCAAAACACTTACCAGTAGGTGTCTCTATATAACTTGTTAGCTATGAGTCCTGGATTCAGAGGAGAAGTAATGGCTGCCATAAATGGGTTAGACCCTGGCAAGGCTTCACTTCTCTAATTTCTCAACAAATACCTATGCCCTCAACTTATAGCTCGGAACTGTCTAGGATGGCACCTCTTACTGATTACAAGAGCCCTAGATTAATTGTAAGTATCAAGGGAACTCCCTTCGTAGGAGTAATAGTATGGGGGATTCAACATTAATCTCATGCCTGAATACACAATGATGTTGCTAAACTTAAAACCAACTAAGGCTGCTCATTTTAAAGCATGATTGGCATACCAAAGCAAGGTAAGCCCACTAGGCATAGTGGAAAAGGTTGAAGTCGACATTCATAAGTTTTTTTTGTGTTGGATTTTGTGGTAATAACACTCCCAAAGGTGAAGGGAGGATTTTCCCTCTTGATAGGAAGGCCATGGCTATGCCACAGTAAAGGAGTACATGACTGGGGTAGTGACACCTTATGGGTGGCTGGACCAAATAAGGTGATGAGGAAGCTTCAAATGGAAGGAGGAACGGATGAAGCCCTAGGTACTTCCCAAGTTGTTCTCCATCCAGAGCAAACTACAAAGGAAAGCAAGAAAGATAACAAATTACAATAGAGAAGAAGGAGAGCAAACTGGACAAGAAGGGGCAAGCATTTGGGCCACACCTCCTCCACCATGGGTTTTGGAGGATGTGGAAATATGAGGACAAGAAAGGGCGCCTTCACCTCCCTGGGCGTCTCCACCTCCTAATTCAAGTTGGGCGCCTTCACCTCCCTTGGCGTCTACACCTCCTAGCTCAAGTTGGGTGAACTCACCTCCCTGAGGCAGAGATAGGGAGACTCCACCTCCTAGTCCCAGTTGGGTGCCTCCGCCTCCAAGTAGCTGGGCCACTCTAGAGGCTTGGGCTCCATTCTATGCTCAGAGGCCTCCACACTGGGCACCTGAATGGGAAGCTTATCCTCCACCTTGGGCTACCCTTAGAATTGGTTGGGAGGCCCAATGGGCATCAGGGCAACCTCATACAGAGTAAACTAAAGGGAAATCACTTGACATTAAGGAAGAAGTTGATATAGGAGAAGAATTATCTACGCAAGATCTAGGTGACATCATGGATTGGATTGAGGAGACTAATAATGTTTCATGCTTTATAGTAGCGGTCAAGGAGAAAGAAGAAGAAGAACCTACTGTGGAGTTTGTAGTATTAGGAGAGCCGGCGAAGGACTCGAGAAGAGGTAAAGTTTCGAAAGGGATTGAAGGAAGCCAAACAGAAGAACAACTAGTAGAAAGCATATTCCCATTGGTAGAAGTCCCAGTAGGATGTATGCAGGAAAAGACGAGGAAGGGGCAACTACGGAGCCGGTCAAGGAAGTCAACTTAGGAGGAGAAGATAATCCACAAAATCTTCTATTGGCAAGTTGGTTGTGGGACCACCCTCTCTCCTCCTCACAGAGGTATTAACATTCATGAATAATTTTAAAGATGTATTTGCATGGAGTTATAAAGATTTGAGAGGAATACCAAAAGAGCTGGGAATACACACTATTCCTCTAGTGGAAGAAGCTTGACCAATTAGAGGTAAAATCTATAGGCTAAATCCAAAATATCCAGATGTAGACAAGAAGGAAATCCAGAAAATGGAGGAAGCATGTATCATAATTCTTGTACAACATTCAGAATGGTTGTCTTCCATGGTTATTGCCTTTAAAAAGCAACCTAATAAAATCAGGGTTTGTGTGGATTTCCAAACATTAAAAAAGGTAACCATCCTTGATGGGTTTCCCACACCCTTTTCTGAACAAGTGATTGAAGATGTGGCAGGACATGTGCTTTATAGTTTCATGGATGGTTTCAGTGGATACAACCAACTTGAAATCTATCCTGAAGATCAACCAAAAATAGCCTTCATAATCCCTTTGGGGGCCTATATTTACACCAAAATGGCTTTCGGCCTTAGGAATGCACCAGCCACTTTCAATAGGATAGTATATCTTATCTTCAACAAGTTGCTCCTAAAATTCTTAAGAATTTTTATGGATGACTTCAGCATTCTCTCGGAAGCATGCACCACTACCAGAACATTTGAAGCAATTAGAACAAGTATTTTAGCGTTGCATAGAGACAGGTTTGAAACTTAACCCTAACAAATGTCACTTTCTGGTAACCCAAAGCACCTTGTTACGACATGTGGTCTCTGCTAAAGGGATGAATCCGGATCCCGACAAGGTAATATCAATTCTTAAGCTTCCAAGACCAATAAATGCTAAGGAGGTCCAGAGCTTCTTGGGGCACACTGGATATCACCGAAAGTTCATACGCATGTATGTAGAGGCAGCACGACCACTTTCACGACTTACTAGTAAAGGCTTTCCCTTCCAATGGTTTGAAGAAGAAGAATCTGCATTCACTTATTTGAAACAGAGGTTGGCATACTTATCTCACCAGATTGGTCTAAGACATTTCATGTGCATGTAGATGCAAGCTTGTATGGAGTAGGAGCCGTATTGACTCAACCAAGCGAAACACACAAACTAGAACAACCCATTCATTATGCAAGTAAGCTCCTCTCAAAAGCCGAGAAGAACTATAGCACTACGGAAAGGGAAGCATTAGCTATTGTATTTGCCCTCAAGAATTTCAGGCACTATCTACTGGGCACTACATTTACAGTAATTATTGATCATCAAGCATTAAAATATTTGTTGAATAAACCACAAGTCGCAGGAAGAGTATGGAGATGGTTGCTTCTCTTTCAAGAATTCGATTTTGAAATTGTACAAAGAAGCGGTAGACAACATGTCATCAGACCACCTTTCTTGCATCAAACACCTAAATGAAGCAACAAAGGGAGTAGAAGATGACTTCTCGGACAATCAAACATACAAAGTAAACACCCATATGGTATGATGATTTGACTCTCCTCCTAGGAAAGGGTCAATTCCGTACCAGGTCTACTCCATTTGGAAAAGCGTAGATGACTCTTAAAGAGTAAGAATTTCATAATGGCAAAAGACACCCTCTATAGGGTTGGCCTTGATGGAATGTACAAAAAGTGCCTTCAACCACATGAAACAGAAACTGTTCTTCAATTGGCACATGAGGGTAAGTCTAGTGGTCATTTTTCTGGGCATACCACTGCACTCAGAATACTCCAAAGTGGCCTATGGTGGCCATACCTCTTCCGAGATGTTATTAAGTTTGCAAAAGCATGTGATATTTCTCAACGATGTGCACCTAACCGACACGACAAAGGAACCAACCACTTAATATCTCCGTAGCTTGGCAACCCTTTGAGCATTGGGGAATAGACTTTGTCGGCCCAATTTTTCTCGTAGCACGAGATTCAGGTGCAAAATATCTTTTAGTGGCAACGGATTATGCCACTAAGTGTGTTGAAGTAATAGCAAGTAAGGAATGTACTCCTGAAACAGTAGCCTCATTCTTGTATGATCACATCTTTTGCAGATATGGATGTCCAATAGAGGTAACAACAGACCAAGGATCCCATTTCATCAGCAAGGTACTGACTTTAATTTTTGAAAAGTATCAAATATTCCGTAAGAAGTCCTTCGCATACTACCCGAGGGCAAACGGTGAGGCAGAGAGCACAAATAAGGTTCTCATGCTCCTACTGAGAAAAACATGCTTACAATTTCCTAATACATGGGGACAGGCGTATCTTGGAACATTGTGGGCCTATAGAACTTCATTCAAGGCCACAACAGGACATGCCCCATTCGAGCTAGTCTATGGGATACAAGCAATTGCTCCATTTGAATTCTTGCATGGCTCCGGCCGCGTTGGAACCAATGGGTTTCGTGGAGCACTCAACAAACATTGTGAGGCTACAACTTCTAGAAGAAAAGCGAAAAATAGGCAATGAGCATCTTGTCACAGTGCAAGAAAAGAGGGAGCAGAATCATGATGTAAACCTCTGGAAATCTAAAATCAAGGAAGGGAGCTTAGTTTTGTTGTACCACCCATGACTCTTTGAAAAGAAAGCCCGAAAGAAATTGATGCGAAGATGGAACAGGCCTTTTCAGGGTCATATGAACACTACCAAAAGCTGCGGTACAAATCTCCACACTAACTAGCACGATATTGCCCGTAGTCAACGAATCGAAGCTAAAACCCTATGTGGAATGATAGGAGAGTAGGAACACGACCTTGTACATAATGTACATAACAAGCTTATGTTTTTCCCTATTAGCTTATGTCCTTTCACTATTAGCTATCGGAATGATATAGGTTCAGTTTTCTTTTGGTCCCACTCCCAGTCCACTCCCACTAATTTCCTCCCATTACCCACTTCTTCTAACTATTTTCACATATGCATTTTCCCTCCCTCCTCCCTATGCAACTTCTTTATGCAGTAATTGACACAAGACCACCTTCTAACACTTATTGTCATGGACAAAGGAAACCATCCTGAACGTTAGATTCCATGTGAATCCTATATCTCATGATTGGTTCAGAATTAGGAGAAACTAATGCTTCCAATGCGTCCGAAATGTGTCAAAACCCTAAGATCGGTTGTCTTTCTGAATTCTGACAACCAGAGGTCCTGTTCGGTTTGCTTACATCATTGATGACATCATGAGTTCGCAACCTCCCTTGAGAACCGCCCTTGAAATCCTATATAAGGAGGCTTGGGCCACATTCATTCTCAGTCTTGCCAATACCAGTCTTGGGAGCTCAAGGAGTCTTGACCGCCAAGTAAGTACTCTCCAAGTTCCAATTCCTGTTCTTGTCTTGTTCCTTGTTCCAGTCCTGTCTAGTCTTGTATCTTGGACATCTTGTCTTGTCCTCTTGTAATCTTGTAGTACGAGATCTTGTCGAGTTCTTTCTTGTGTCTAGTTCATCTCCCAGAAGGGAGTTCTTGTAATCCAGAGATCTTGTTTCATACTTACGATTTCGGGTTGTGGGATCTCCTGTATCATCTCTAGTCAAGTTATTCATACCTATCAGTCCCGGGTTGTGGGACATCTTGTATCAGTCACGTATTCTTGTATCGTTTCCCCTTTGTGGGTGATCTTGTTATCAGAAGTGTAATTCCGAAAATCTTGTCTACTGTAGTCAGAGAGCACAATCTAGTGCTCCCCTGACATTTTGGAAAGACTAGCTTCTATCCAAGACCTGTCATCATGGAGAATGCTTATGAACAGATTTCAGAGTTTCCAACAACAAGTCGAAGACCTAACTCATCGACAGACACAAGTCGCTTGGCACGAAGATTATTTCATAAGCCAATTTAGATGGGGCTTAAGAGATGATGTGAAGGACCTTCTACTCACGATGCAAGAGGTTAAGACATTGAATGAATACATCAACCAAGCTATTCAATGTGATAACCGCCTTTTTGAAAGGAAACAAGAAAAACAAGTAGAAGGAAGACATCGCAAATGGAAACCCTTCCAGCCCACTCCTAGAGATGAGTCTATGCTCGAACCTATGCAAATAGATGTAACTAGGTTCCAGCCTCTAACACCACAAGAGAAACAAAGAAGGAGGTATAACAAGTTATGCCTGTATTGTGGAAACCCTGGCCATATTGCAGTTAATTGTCCCAACAAGAGAATGAACTCCAAAGTCGAAGCCACCCTTGTAGAGCAGGGAAATGAGGAAGTCCAGTTGTAAAAGAGACCGTACACCTGGACCATGATATAAGAAAGGATCTCATAATTCCAGCTGGCAGCCACACCCATAGAAACATGTCTTGCCCCAGTCAAGTTAATCATATCTAAGAAGACCCTTTCCCTTATAGCTCTGGTAGATTCAAGAGCTTCCTCATGTTTCATTGATGAGGGAGTCGTTAAGAAACATGGAATTCTAGTACTTCATAAGAACAAACCAGTAGAAGCTGAAGTAGTAGATGGACGGCCTCTAGCATCAGGGAATATAACCATGGAAACCATATCACTAAGAGTACACCTTGGTGACCATGATTCACACACATGTTTCAATGTAATATCGAGTCCAGTAAACATGGTTATCATCGAAATGCCGTGGTTAAAGAAACATAATCCAGAAATTAATTGGGAGAACAATAAAATCACCCGTCGAGATATCCAGAAGAACCCAAAATATGTTGGAGCCAAAGCCTTCATACATGCAATGGAAGGAACCGACGTATATGATCTATGCCATACCAACTCAAGAGCCCAAGAAAGATGATTCAATAAAGGTACTTGACCAATACCAAGGGTTTGAAGATGTCTTTGAAAAAAGGAATGAAGATATGCTCCCTGAGCATAGACCTTATGACCTTATGATTGTGCCATAGAACTTCAAGAGGGAGCACAACCACCCTTCGAGCCAATCTACATACTATCCCGAGAGGAACTTACATAATTATGTAAGAGTATTGATGAGAATCTAGCCAAGGGGTTTATCAAACACTCGAAGTCTCTTGCAGGAGCCCCTATCCTATTTGTAAAGAAGGACGGAACCCTTCAAATGTGTGTGGACTACCGTGGTTTGAATAAAGTCACAATAAAGAACAGATATCCTCTACCACTTATATCAGAGCTCTTGGAACGCCTCGGAAAAGCAAAGTTCTTCACTAAGATTGACCTTCGAGGAGCATACAATCTTGTCAGGATCAAAGAAGGGGACGAATGGAAGACAACATTCCGAACAAGGTATGGACACTTTGAATATGCAGTTATACCATTTGGTCTCACAAATGCTCCTGAAGTCTTTCAACATATGATGAATGATATCTTTCGAGAGTATTTAGATGATTTTGTGGTAATATATCTTGATGATATTTTGATATTCTCCAAAAATCTAGAAGATCATGAATGTCATGTAAAGATAGTCCTAGAGAAACTAAGAGAAAAAGGGTTATATGCAAAATTGGAGAAGTGCTATTTCCATGAGACAGAAGTGGAGTTTTTAGGGTACATTGTATCAGAGAAAGGAATCTTTATGGACCCTAAGAAGATCAAGACAATCCTTGATTGGCAACCACCTTCGTGTGTTCGAGATGTACAATGTTTTCTAGGGTTTGCCAATTTTTATAGGATATTCATTAGAGATTACTCCAAGATTGTGACACCTCTTATCAAGCTTACAGGAAACTCAAAATTTTCATGGACCGAAGAAGCAGAAAAAGCCTTTCAGACCTTGAAATCAGCATTCACCACTGCCCCAATTCTAGTTCATCCTGATTCGAGCAAACCCTTCTTCCTAGAAACAGATGCATCAGACTTTGCCCTAGGGGCCATTCGATTCCAATATGGGGATGATGGACACCTACATCCAGTTGCATATCATTCAAGGAAATTTTGCCCTCCAGAAATTAATTATGAAATCCATGATAAAGAACTTCTTGCCATAGTAGACTCATTTGATACCTGGAGTCACCATCTAGAAGGAGCAGCTCACAAAGTTACTGTGTATACAGATCACGAGAACTTAGAGTATTTTATGACCACTCGCATCCTCAATAGAAGGCAATCTCGATGGAGTAACTTTCTATCCAGATTTGACTTTGTCATCACGTACCGTCCAGGTTGTCAACAATGTGAGTCAGATGCATTGTCTAGAAGATCTTACCTTGTACCAAAGAAGGGTGAAGAGGCCTTTGATCAACAAGAGAGTGTATTACTCAAGCCTGAGCATCTCCAGTTAGCAGCTATCTCTTCAAGCCATCAATTAGCAACTATCTCTTCAAACCATCATGAAGATTCCGCCTTGAATCATTTGATCCGTGAGAATCTACCACAGGATGAATTGTTTTGTAACGTTAAGCAGAAAGTTCAAGAAGGAAAATTCCAAGAAGTAAACGAATCTTAGGAAAAAGATGGGTTACTACTCTATAAGAACCTATTGTATGTCCCTCCAGGAATGCCTAGGATCTAAGTACTTCAACAATGCCATGACAACCTTGCAGCAGGACATTTTGGAGTGAATAAAACAATAGAACTCATATCAAGAGACTTTTGGTGGCCTCGGATGTGGAAGGAAGTCAAAGAATATATCCGAACCTGTGATACTTGCAATAGATCTAAGGTAACCGGACATAAGCCTCATGGCCTCTTGCAACCTCTACCTATTCCAGAAAGGCCATGGGCTTCATTGTCTATGGATTTCATCATAGATCTACCAAAGTCAGATAAGTATGATGCCATTCTTGTTATTGTGGATAGATTTACAAAGATGGCACACTTCATTCCAACTACCAAGGCAATCACAGGTGCAACCACTGCTAGACTTTTTCTCAAGTACATATTTAGGCTTCATGGATTGCCTGATGATATTGTCAGTGATCGAGGTCCACAGTTCATATCCAGCTTTTGGAACAGTCTTTGCAAGCTCCTTGGTGTTCAAGTTAAACTATCTACATCAAATCATCCAGAGACCGATGGACAAACAGAACGGGTGAATCAAGTCTTGGAGCAATATCTCCGTTGCACCAACAACTATCATCAAAATGATTGGTTTGAGCTTTTACCCTTTGCAGAGTTTGCTTATAACAATAGTGTTATGCATCTACTAAGAAGACTCCCTTCTTTGCAAATTATGGACAACATCCAAGGATGGATATACAACTCTCAAATCATGTCAAGAACCCTGCTCCCAGAGACAAGGCCCAGACCCTGATGCACATCCACAAAGAACTCAAGGAAGAGATCCGTAAAGCTCAAGAACAATGTAAGTACTATGCAGATCAACATCGTGTTCAGAATCCATCATATCAAATTTGGGATAAAGTATGGTTCCTCAAAAGCAATTTGCAAACTTCAAGGCCTTGTGCAAAGTTAGATCATCAAAGATTTGGTCCATTCACCATCTTGGCCAAGATTAATCCAGTCACCTTCAAGCTCCAACTACCAAGTACCATGAGAATACATCCTGTTTTCCATGTATCCATGTTGGAACCATATCAGATGTCACCATTGAGGGCGAAGAGAACTAGTCCTTCACCACCTATTGAGATTGATGATCATGAAGAATTTGAAGTGGAGCATGTCCTAGATTCGAGAATATTTCGAGGAAGATTGGAGTACCTTATTCATTGGAAAGGGTATGACATCAGTGATCGTACTTGGAAACCTGCAGAAAACCTTCAAAGAGCACCAATCAAGGTTCAAGAATTCCATAAGAGAAATCCAATGAAGCCGAGACCAGAGACTGCTCCTCGTGGAACTCGTCGCTTGAGGGGGAGGTGATGTCATGGACAAAGGAAACCATCCTGAACCTTAGATTCCATGTATATCCTAACCGTTTACTGTATTAGCATCCGGAGAAACTAATGCTTCCAATGCGTCCGGAATGTGTCAAAACCCTAAGATCGACTGTCTATTTGCTGAATTTTGACAATTAGAGGTCCTGTTCGGTTTGCTTACATCATTGATGACATCATTAGTTCGCAACCGCCCTTGAGAACCGACCTTGAAATCCTATATAAGGAGGCTTGGGCCACATTCATTCCCAGTCTTGCCAATGCCAGTCTTGGGAGTTCAAGGAGTCGTGACCGCCAAGTAAGTACTCTCCAAGTTCCAGTTCCTGTTCTTGTCTTGTTTCTTGTTCCAGTCCTATCTAGTCTTGTATCCTGGACATCTTGTCTTGTTCTCTTATAATCTCGCAGTACGAGATCTTGTGGAGTTCTTTCTTGTATCTAGTTCATCTTCCAGAAGGGAGTTCTTGTAATCCAGAGATCTTGTTTCATACTTATGATTCCGGGTTGTGGAATCTCTTGTATCATCTCTAGTCAAGTTATTCATACCTATCAGTCCTGGGTTGTGGGACATCTTGTATCAGTCACGTATTCTTGTATCGTTTCCTCTTTGTGGGTGATCTTGTAATCAGAAGTGTAATTCCGAAATCTTGTCTACTGTAGTCAGAGAGCACAGTCTAGTGCTCCCCTGACACTTACCCTCCCAACTTCCTACTTCATTGTCCTCCCCGCACCCAACTTCCGCTCTCCAACCTCAACTAGGGAGACCACCTACCACCCAACCTCCACTTTCCTCCCTCATTCACCACCCTTCCAATCCTGCCCCTAACTTGGGTGACCACCCTCACTCACTTCTCCTGCACTTAAGCTAGCTCCACCTTCACTCACCCATTATGATAATAAGTGATTTTCACTCTCACTCCTCCTCCTAACATATCTTCCAACTCTTACACTCCTCCATTGTCACTCCTTCTAGCACACCTATCACTCCTAATCTTCTCCTAGGCCCCTATTGCATTACCCTTCCTCCCTCCTTCTAGAAACCTGGGAGACCAGCCCTCCCTCTCGCTCATGCATATGGGCGACCTCCCCTTCTCCTCCCTCTAAATTTGGCAAGGGAGACCTCCCCTTCCCCCCCTCTAAATGGGCGACCACCCACATCCTCATCTTCCACCCCCTTCTTGGGCGACCACCCACCCACACCTCCCTTCATCATCATTAAGGCAATCACTCCACCTCCCCTCATCCTCAATTGGGCGACCTCTCCACCTCCCCTCATCATCATTGGGGTGACCACTCCACCTCCCTTCGTCATCATTAAGGCAATCACTCCACTCCCTCATCCTCCACTTCTCTGTTCCCCTCCTTGGGCGACCACCCACCTTCTCCTCATCTTCCTCTCCACCCTTTCCAAGAAGCACTCTACTACTTCAACTTTCACTCTCCCCACACCCAACTTCCACTCTCCAACCTCACCCGGGGAGACCACCTACCACCCAACCTCCACTTTCCTCCCTCATTCACCACCCCTCCAATCGTGTCCCTTACTTGGGCGACCATCCTTACTCACTCCTCCTGCACTTAAGCTAGCTCCACCTTCACTCACCCATTATGATAATAAGTGATTTCCACTCTCACCATTATCCTCATCTTCCACCCCCTTCTTGGGCGACCACCCACCCACACCTCCCTTCATCATCATTAAGGCAATCACTCCACCTCCTCATTTTCCACTCCATCCTTCTTGGGGGACCACCCCACCCACACCTCCCCTTCGCTCTGGCGACCATTCCACCCCCTCATCCTCCACTCCTCCCACCACTCCACCTCCCCCTCATCCTCCACTCCATCCTTCCTTTCTTTTGGTGACCACCCACCCACACTTCATTAGGGCCGCCACCCAATCTTCTCAACCGACTTCACTCTACTCGATCTCTAATATAGGAGACCAACCCACTTCACTCTCCAACACCACCTAAGGCGACTACCCATCTTCAACTCCCCAACCTCACCTCCAACTCCCCAACCTCACCTTGGCTACCACCCTCTTCCTCCTCATCTTCCACTCCACCCTTCTTGGGCTACCACCCAACCCACACCTCCTCTTCTCTGGGCGACCATTCCACCTCCCCCTCGTCCTCCACTCCATCCTTCCCTTCTTTTGGCGACCACTCCACCCCCTCATCACCACTCCACCCCCTCATCCTCCACTCCATCCTTCCCTTCTTTTGGCGACCACCCCGCCCACACTTCTCCTTCCCTCATTGGGGTGACCACTCCACCTTCCCTCATGATCATTAAGACAACAACTCCACTCCCTCATCCCGGCGACCACATGGGGTGACCACCTCTTCTCCAAATTTCCCGCCTCCTAGTACGACCAAACACTAGTACGACCAACCCTTCATAACTTTAATCAAAAGTGGCGACCACCAGCTATGCGCAGCCTCCTCCATTACGAACAATCAGTCTCATATTTTACGCGATGTATTGTTCATATCCTTGAAGGGCTTATTACTATTGGGCGACCTCCTTCTTGTATCCAAACCGAATCGGCACCATCACCTGACTTTCATACTTAGCACCAATTTGGATAACGCCACCTTATACGCCAATTATAGCACTCTTATCAAACTTCACGCCAATTATAGAACTCTTATCAAGACAATTTCTCCTCATCTCCATCCTTATGAACTGCGTCTCCTTATCTCCATCGTATCTTATCAACTGCATGAGCGAGCCTCGACAGGCATCACCCCCAGTACACCTCTGATTCTATCAGCATCTATCAGCCGTCGGCTATCCGATGGTGCTGATCCTCATCCATACTCGGCTCTGACCCATGTTCAGTGGCTACGAGAGGAGCCAAACTCGGTAACTACTCGGAGGCTCTCACCAACCCCGTTTGGCGACCAATTCTACATTCTCACCAACCCCGTCTAGAGACCAATTCTACATGTTCAGCTCCTGAACTTATATTGACGATCATACCTGCTATTGTTCTTCTCTTGTTCTGAAGATCCTCGTATTCTGCTCACGTTGCCCAGGTTTTGATCATCTATCCTCGTATTCTGCTCTCGTTCTGATCATGTGTCAACCATACCTGGTGGCTGCTTCTCAACGTATTCGGTGGCTCTCACGGGTGGCTCTCTAGCAATCCTCGATGCCCTGAGAGTCAATTTTCGACCATACTTAGTGCCCCTCTCTTACCACGGCTGCCCCACGACTCCTCCACACGGCTGCTCCAGATTTGCTTAAGGTTGCACCCGCTTAACTGCGAAGATATGGCATCTTCTTCTGTGGAAATAGAAGAAACGGTGTCTGAATTTAAAACAGATACTGGAAGCGGATCTCAAGAATCCTCTTCTTATGGCCACTCTAGTGACTCATTATATGTTGTTTCTCAGGAGAATTCTTCAGAGTCCGAGTGACGCAAAGAGGAAACTCAAGAAGACGAGGATACATCTACAGAAGCAATTGGGAGACTAGCTACAACATCGACAAATGTTGCCAATGTGGCAACTACGACAGAGATCATCATCTCCATCCCAGGGGAGCTCTCCTTAAAATTGGATCTGAGCATTTAAGGTAAGCTACAAAAGTCCTTCACTCTAGAAGAATTGGGTACTATGGGACTTCTCAAGATAGAAAAAGCCACTCTGCCTTCCCTCAACGACCCCCAAACTTGCGGTGTAGAGATTCTAAACCTCTTCAAATCGTTTCCATCCCTTTCTGGGGCAGGAAGCTGGCCATTATGTTAGGCAGCCAAAATATTTCAGAAACGAAGAAGGCAGGAAACTATGTTGAATTACCAGTCACCGATATCTTACAGACATGTGCAGCTAACTTTTCAGTTGCAAATTGTACTCAGGTCATGATGCAAAGGCTTCTCTTATTCAAGGCTTTCTTTCTACTTAAAGATAATTTACACTTTACGGATATTAAAATCTATGAGCCACTCCTCTGCTTCGTCCATGCAAAACCATATCCCTATCATAAAAACCTTCTTCAGATGTAAGCTGAAAGAAAGAAGCGCTATGGGCAACAGGTAGCAAAGAACGCTCTTACCTTCAAAGTTGTAGGAGGTCATATTATGTTGTACATCTATAGATACTTTTCAGCACTTCATTCAAAAGATGGCATGCCCTGCATCATCCAAACAACCTCATACAACTCATCCTCAGAAGAAATGAAGAGCAAAGATCCAAAGGATTCTAGGAAGGTGCTCGATTCTCTCCCCATCGATCAACAAGGGTATGCCCTCTCTACAAAGAAGGTACGCACATCATCAAATACTCCATTTCCACCCATTAGTCTCACACCTACTGCCTCTAGGAAGGCATCTCGAGCCGTTTCATCTCCCCCACCTTCACGCACGTCACACCACATATCAGACGTACCTACTACAAACCCCATTCCACTTCAGCTCCCATCCCACCTACTCACATAAACATCGATCTACCTATCGATCCCATCCACTTACAATTTCAAGCCTTACCTACACCTCCAACATCTCCTCAAAACCCACTTGCACCACCTCACTCCCCCTCGCCACAAGCACCACCACATCCCCCATTGCCACCACAACCACCCTTGACATCTATCCCTCCCAATGACACTACTGCCCCTCCCACTCACAGTGAGCACACCCTACCCTCTCCATTAAGATTCTCTCCTAGTAGGCACAACCCAGCTACAAAAACGCCTTCGGACCCCATACTTGACTCTTTCCAGCCTACCATTGCAAAGGTATATAGAGGCATCAAACTAGAGCACCTCTTAGGAGAAGGCACCTTAGAAGTTCCAGAGCTCTAGAATATCCCCGCAAAGAAAAAATAGGAGCGAAATGTCTGGCCCACAATTCCTGATCACTTGAGAGGTATGGCGCAAATGGACGCTGCAAAAAATAGATTTACAGAAATTGCTGAAGAAGTTCTTGAAGACATGTGTACTTGTATCAATTTAGAACATCGACTACGAACTCATATTTGTATGTTGAATGAGGAATGTCTCAGAGTGTGCCTAGTCACCAAAGAAATGTACATGTAGATAAAAGAATTATCTGAGCACTTCAAGGACATGAACATGGCATAGGAAAAATCAAAGAATCTAGAAGCATTTTTGGAGGATGAAGAAGAGAAGAACAGGAAATTGAAGTCTGAGAACAAGGATCTTAAGAAAGAAAAACAGGATGTCCAATAACTAGACTAGACAAGACTAGAACAAGGAACAAGACAAGCACTAGAACTTGAACTTGGAGAGTACTTAGTTGGCGGTCACGACTCCTTGAGCTCCCAAGACTGGTATCGGCAAGACTGAGTATGTATGTGGCCAAGGCCTCTTGATATAGGATTTCAAGGGCGGTTTCGAGCTGATGATGTCAGCAATCCAAACAGGACCTCCGAATATCAGAATTTAGCAAATAGACAGTGGATCTTAGGGTTTGGCATGTTCCGGATGTAATGGAAGCATTTGTTTCTCCTAATTATGAACCAATCATGAGATATAGGATTCACATGGAATCTGAGGTTCAGGATGATTTCCTTTGTCCATGACAATGGTGATGTTAGATTGTCCAATAAACTCTTCACCAAATCATGAGATATTAAAACTTACATGAAATATAGGGTTCAAGATGCTTTTCTTAGTGTCCATGATACTCTTTGGTTTGCAGCAATTCAGTGAGTTTGCATATGGCCCTTGGTCATCAAAGACATCTTGAGCAACTTGAAGTTGTTTTGTAATTTGGCCTACATGATAACGTGAAAGTATAATTTTGCGCCCAATTTAAGAGTTACCTTAGGTATATTCGGTAGCTTCAATATTTTGTTTATTTTTGCTAACATATCCCACCATGGTTTTTTTTTTGGTAAATTGATAGTAAGAATGATAAAAGAAGTGGCTTTCTTCGCTCCTATATCTAAGCTAAGGCCTTTACAGTGGTCCCCTTTTTGGGATGATCACGTATTGGATCCGTGCAAATTGTGAGCGGCCTTAGACTGTGATATGATGGCTCTCTATTGCCACATTGTTGAGGCTCGATGATGGCGTATCTGTCATATTTGCCCAATGATGAAGAGGGCAGGGCGTTTGCCAATTTTTTTTATTTCGGGTGCAAGGTCTTTATTTAACTCCCTCTTAGCTTTGTAGCTTGCATTTTGCGATTATGATTGTATCGCTGTTTTATTGCTGAATACAAGCTTGAAAGCGATGGTGCTGTTTAGAGTAGTATCTCAATTACTCTCATGTTATGTGCTCTACTACTTCATAGGTGCCTAATTATATGTGTTTAGGCCTTGTTCGATTTACACCATGTAAGCGAATATCTAGAACTCAAAGTAAGGAATGTTGGAGTTATTGAAGTTTAGATGCATATCATAAGAATCATAGGTCTTCTTTATATAGAGTTTGACACCCATCTAGAAGCTTAAAAACTTTGCCCAAAAAAAGTCAAAAAAGCAAATTTGTGATTTGTGGCGCAGATCATGGGATTGCATTATTTAGGCTTTTCATGGTAATTTTTAAGCTTTTTATTTTATAATATTAGCCATTGGATGAATACTCTAAGATTTTGACAAGTGTCTAGTCAATTTTGACTTAAATTAAAAGTTTTTACTTTTTGGTCTTTTTGACCTTAAATTAGGGTTGATTTTTGAACCCCTAAATCTTCTCCAAAATTTGCATATGCCATATAGCTCTTGAGTAGCACCTTCCAAAAGACCAAAGTTGACCTTTTGTTGACCAGCTTTTGACCTTGAAAAAATCTCCAAAAATAGATGCATTCTTTTTTCGAAGGTTCATTTCTAACACTAATATACTAATAATTTTCTTGTTTATTATGAACTATGTCAAAGAAGACCCATCCATATTGGAAGATACATATCGTAGTCTCATAGTCCAATGCTCTTCTTCTAGTGGAACCAAGTATTGGTAATGTAGGTATTGCAAGAATAGTTTCACTAGTGGTACCATTACAAGAGTCATATGCCATGCTTCAGGTATTGGTGGCAATGACATAGGAGGCTGGAGCATGTATTATTGTTCCTCCTGACATTGGAGATGCTATTATTGCTGGGAAGAAGCACATGTTTAAAGGTAAGATTCTTCCTCGAAGACAAGAAGAGGATGATGCACTTCTTCATCCTTAGAAGACATATGATCATAGTGGTATAGACGGTAGTCAGTTAAGAAAATGGCCTCATATGGAAGATGCTTCACAGTCCTCATGTGCATCTGATCCACATCATGATACTACTACTACTATGCAAGCTCCCGCCTCAACACATACTTAGAATCAATCCATTTTACGTGAATGTTTTATTCAGAGAGTTTGACGAAGGATAGAAAAAGGATTGTAGAGGTGGAGATTGCACGCACTCTTGTGTCTTAAATATTTTACGTATAACATGGTGGAAGAGGATGATAAGAGCAATCAAAGATATAGATCCTCTTACAGATACAAATACATGGATAGGTGTGGAGTATCGTTTGAATCCGCAAGGGTATGCTGGATGAGGAGAGAGAGCCTATCAATATTGCTTTTGTGCAAGGTTGGATTGGAACACGTTCCAAATGCGTATGGAACACATTCCAAAATCGTATGGAATGCGTTCCAAACGCGTACGGAACATACATAACGTTTCATACGGAATGTACATTCCAAAATGTATTTGGAACGTGTTCAAATAAAAAAAAAATTGAAGTGAAATATATTTGAAGTGAAAAAATTGCATGAAATATATACATAGGAAGATGAGTCCATAGCTCAATAACTCCTGAAGCACACACACAGAGAGAGAGAGAGAGAGAGAGAGAGAGAGAGAGAGAGAGAGAGAGAGAGAGAGAGAGAGAGAGAGAGAGAGAGAGAGAGAGAGAGAGAGAGAGAGAGAGAGAGAAGGGGAGGATGTATGATGGGGATTCTCAAATCTCTCAATCTAATAATGAGGCAATGAAATTATCTATACATATATAAACATTTAATGGAAGTGAAAAAAATTTGAAGCTATATATATATATATATATATATATATATATATATATATATATATATATATATGTGTGTGTGTGTGTATGTGTATATGTATATATATATAAATATATATGTAGTTGTTACTGACGGGATTCTGACTTCTGACTTCTGACGTTTAGCTGACGTCTGACGGGTACTGTAAAACGTTTTTGACGTTTGCTTACGTGGTCTTTTTTTCTTAAACGAAAACATACATGCACACACACATACACACATGTATGTATGTATGTATGTATGTATGTATGTATGTATGTATGTATGTATGTATGTATGTATATATATATATATGTGTGTGTGTGTGTGTATAGGCAAGAGAGAGAAACACACACACTCACATCGAGTCAAGCATACCACCCACACACACATATATATACCTACATAGACAGTCATATACGTGCGCATGCACACGCTAGCACACATGTAGATAAATATAGCTGCACACACATACACGCATACACATACATGCATACACATACATGCATACACATACATGCATACACATACATGTATATACCTGCATATGGATTGTGGCGTTTATTTGTCATATGCTTGAGCTGGTTTGCAATCTCCTAGATTTTGAATCAGTTTCCAAAATTGTTTGCTATAACCAGATAAGCATACTTGGATAGGCATCATTGAGATTTGAACTCCATTGATTTCTTTTATAACTGTTGGATTTTTACAGGTTATTGCTGTCAGCTTAAATATGTTAATGTGATTTTATGCCAGTATGATTATGATTCTGAAGTGCCCCAAGACTCATATGATGTATAGTAGGATGTATTTTTGCAACCCGAGGGAAAGCCATCGCAGCTTGTTGCAAGGGATCTGTATGTTAGTAATGTGGATCCTCTAAAGGAACTTCCTTTGGTCACAAACTAAAGCTAATACTGTGCTGTTCATTCTATGAGTAGACTATCTAGTAGATAAGTACCATATCCAGTGGATAAAGTTTCATGCTATGTACCTAATGATGGTGAGACTCAGATTGATGTAGAATACATAATCATTAATGATTATACAATACATTGTATGCATCTCAAGCACTCACCAGACATTGCTGATGATGTACTGTTTCAGGCAGAAAACTAAACATTCTTGATGAGTATATAGCTGTAGCCACAAAAACAAACATTACTGATGAATATACTGCTGTAGGCAGAGTAGCAGACACAGTTCATGAGTATACTGTTGTAGGCAGACTCCAGAGTAGCCGACACAGTTCATGAGTATACTGTTGTAGGCAGAGAAGGATGAGTATATTGCTCCAGAGAACACTCATACAAAGTTGCACAGAATGAGAGGGAGAAAAATGTAGAGAATGGACACTTTTGGGCGAAAAAAACGGCCAAACTGGAAAAAAAAAGCCAAGTCAGGTATCCATTTCTGACGCCAAAGTGAGAAATGAGTCAGCAAAGTCAGAATAAAAGTCAGGAACCAACTAGGATAATACCCATTCGCATTACACACATCAATAGAAAAAAAATATGCAGGTTACAAACTCCTTGCAACCATCCAAACTCTACAAGACCATAAAGCCATCTTACATTACGATCACACATGACATATCAGCATTGAACTGTCTATGAGTTTCTTGCATAGTTCCAAAAGAAAGAAAAACAATAATGACAAAGCCCAAGAGATGCATACACATCCACACCCTTTCACACAGCAACATGCACACACACATCCATCAATCAGAAAACATGCAGGCTGTTCATTTACAGCAACAGTGCAGAAAGGCAGCTATATCGTGTGTGGGACATCGCATGAAATTTCATCTAGTATCAATGATCTGAAAAATCTCCACTCAAACAAAAATAAAAATTCAAAATTAAAAATTGATCATTAATATATTTAACCAAAACACACACACACA
>CM035417.1:92601711-92704211 GCA_020310875.1 Ceratopteris richardii | reverse complement strand
CCCTTCCCCGCCCCTTTTTTTTTTCTCCCTTCCCCATCAACATAGTGTAATGAAGATCTAAAGAGGGAACTGTTGGAGTTAGACGTCTGTGGAAGCACGCGAACAACACAAGGAAGAAGAAGAAGCTTGGAGAATAACACACAATATTGAATGTATTATTAGAGAATGTACAAAGATAAGTAGCCCATTAGGGTAATAGGCGTATATACAAGCCGAGGGAAAAAACCTCCTAAAGAGGGAAAAAAGTGCCCCGGCGGTCCTAGAGTGTTCATACACATCACTACCTAAATATATCAACAAATCCCCCCTGGGAGTGATGCGGTGAACAAGTAGCTTGCACTCATGTATAAGGAAGTGCCAAGCTATGTGGAAATCACTCCACAAAATGAAGTAAGCCCAAAGCTTTGCGGAAAGCTGATCTCCCTAGCAGAGAACCTCTCCCTGACGTAATGATAATGCACCTCAATGTGCTTAGTGCGAGCATGGGTTCCTCGCAACTTCCAACGCGCTCTGACTTCCAGTGAAGATGGTGGTGGAAGAAGATTGGCCAACATCCAAATCAGCCATAAGGCGTCTTAGCCAAACACACTAAACAGTCGCTGTGAAAGCTTCTCTATACTCAGCCTCACAACTGGAAGTGGCCAGAGTAGGCTTCATCTTGCTCTACCAAGATATACATGAGCTACCAAGCATGAAGCAAAAGCCACTAGTGGACACATGAGTGTCATAGTAACCAACCTAATCAGAGTCAGAAAAAGCATGCAAATCTGGTGGTAGTGATTTTCCCTTGAGATAAAACAAACCAAGTAGTCAGATACCACTTAAGTAGCGAAAGATACACTTAACCGCCTGCCAATGCTTGACTCCTGGGCAATGTGTAAACCTGCTCATCTGTGAGACAACAAACTGAATATTTTGCCGAGTAATGCATAAGTAAATCAAGCATCCAATAGTCTGCTGATAGAGGACAACATTCTCTAGCATCATGAAGACTCAATCGTAAACCTGTCTCCATAGGAGTGGCAATAGGCTTACAGTCCTCAAGGCAAAAACACTGCAATAATGTGTCAATATATTTCGTTTGACATAGGCATTCCACCATCAACTTGCATAAACTGAATGCCCAAATAGTGATGCAAATGCCTTACATCAGACATCTCAAATGAGGCATGCAAATCAACCTTAAAATCAGCAATATGCTTCTCAATAGGACCAATGAGAAGCATGTTTTCAACGTAGACAACAATGATCAGAAGCAAATCACTAGTACGCTTAACATATAAGGTGCTTTCAGTTGGATTGTTCTCAAAACCATGAGCAATTAGATAGGCATGTATCTTCTCATACCAAGCACGTGGTGCTTGCTTTAAACCATATAATGCCTTCTTTAATCTGCACACCTGGTTTTCATGCTCTTTCTGCACAAAGCCATGGGGCTGAAAAACATACACTTCTTCATGCAAGTCACCATTCAGAAAAGCAGTTGTAATATCCAACTGATGTACATTCCAACCATGATGGACTGCAAGTGCACAGATGCTCCGAATAGTAGTCATATGGCATGTAGGTGCAAAGGTCTAATCAAAATCAATGCCTCTTTCGTGTGCATAAACCTTTGGAACAAGCCTAGCCTTATACCTATCAATTGTTCCATCAGGCTTACGCTTCAGCTTGTAAACCCACTAAGTGCCAACGACCTTTTTGCCAGAAGGCAAGTCACATAAAGACCAAGTACCGTTCTTCATTATAACATCATATTCAGATTGCATAGCAGTCATCCAATTATCTGAATTTTGTGCTTTGTCAAATGAAAAAGGCTCATTCTCATCACAGAGACTAGATGAAGCCATATCATAGAAATTTGATGCAAATGAGGCACTATGAGAGCCTGATCGAGTACGATATGATAGAGGTGCATCTAATTTGCTGTCACACAAAGTCTTCACCAACCATTTTGGCATAGTTTTTGCCACCTCAATGCAAGCTCTCTCATCAACAAGTGCATCATGTAAATCTGCATCAGAAATGGGATGATATGCATCATCACATGAAACCTGCAAGGCGGAGAAGTTTCCTCGTTAGGACCATCACTAGACTGTCCAGCTGTAAAAAGAGGAAGTAAAGTATCATACATGTCTTTGGAGCTAACAGATGTCTCCTTAGTACATGAAAGCAATGGCTGAATAGCATCTTCCACAAAAACATCACGGCTAACCAGAATGTGTTTAGTTTGTGGATGATACAGACGATAGTCTTTACTTTTTGAACTGTACCCAACAAAATTACATTTTACTGCTTTATCATCCAATTTTCGGCGATGTTGTTTAGGCACTAATGCATATGCCAAACAACCAAAAACACACAGATGAGCAACAGATGGCTTGTGATCATGCTAAGCCTCATATGGAGTGATAGACTGCAGCGCTTTAGTAGGATACCTGTTAAGTATATATGTTGCACACATGAGAACCTCAAGCCAGAAACTATGTGGTAAAGCTTGACTCTTGACCATACACCTCGCCATCTCCATGAGTGTCCTGTTCTTTCGTTCAGCAACTCCATTTTGTTGAGGTGTATACGACACTGTACACTGGTGTTTTATCCCACGTTCAACATGAAATGCATTAAAATCAGAAGACATATATCCCCCCCTCGATCAGAACGGAGGGTGCCCATTTTACATGCTGACAGATTTTTAGCCAAAACCAAAAACTGTTTGAAGCACATGAACACTTTAGACTTTGCCTTCAATGGATATATGCATGCATGCCTGGAAAAATCATCGATGAAAGTCAGGAAGTAAAGATAATTTCCAAAAGAAGGTATCTGCATAAGACCACAGACACCATTATGTACAAGCTGCAATTTCTGAGTAGCCTGAACGGAACCATCTTTTGGAAAGGAACGCTGCATTTTGCCCAAAACAAAGCCTTCACAAACATGTTTTCCGGGTGCTTCAAGTTTGGGCAAAGAGAACACCATTTCAGATTTCTGAAGTCATAGCAAACCAGCAAAATTCAGATGAACAAAGCATGCCAAAGCTTTGCATCTCACATAGCCTGAGAATCATGTACTGCACATGGCGAATCATTTACAGATCTTTCATAGTATAAGAGTTTATACAACCTACGACATAAAATGCCAGAAGCAATAATCACATCGCCATTTGACAGATCATGAACTGTATATCTGTCATCAACCAATTTCACAACCAAGCCAATCTTGGCTAATGCAAAAACTGATAACAAATTTTTCTTGATCCCAGGCACAAACAAAGCATCTGACAAAGTGAAAGAACTACTATCAGCAGTAGTCAAAATGATCTTACCAACTTCCATAACAGGATAAGAGGAGTTTGCGCATGTAACAGTATTTCCTGTAGGGGCAGACTCGAGTGAAGAGAAGAAACTGTGCTGCGAGGTAAAATGTTTGGTCTGTTGACAACATGATTGCTCCTACTTCATCTACATTTGTATCCGCATGAGTGCATCTCCATTTTGTATCCAGGAGGCACTCCGTTTCTAGTCCATTTCCATTTTATATTGTATTTCCTTTGTATTTGGGTAACTTGCCATGTGCTTCTACCAGTTGTATTCATTCTCCTTTCAAGAGACTTATCCGACATATGATGTGCTTTTGAGAGCCCCTCCCAAATCTATATAAGGAGGGCCTCTCCTGTCATTTGTACTTGGTTAGAAGCTTGAAGAGCCTACTCCATGCTCTTGGCAAGCTCATTTCTAATCCACATGAGTTTACCCATTTCATGGTCTACTCATTTTGTGTCTCACACATTCTTTGTTTTGTGAGAGTACTTTACTTTTTATTTTGCTTCTGCATGCGTACTTTCTACATGGTATCAGAGCGATAGGTGGAGGTCTTGGTGATGCGTTTGGCGGTAATTTTGGTGGTGGTGGTGCTTGAGTTTGGTGGTGTTGCTCTCCACTCACTTTTGGAGAAGCATTTTGCTATCACTTCACTCTTTGGGGCCTCATTTTGCCCATTTGCGCACCCTCCCACCCTTCTTCTTCATTATTTTGTACCCCTTTTAACCCCATTTTTCCCTCCCTCCAATCCTTTCTATTAGCATTCTTTGATGATTTACGATCTCTTTCGTGGTCAATTTTGAAATATTGAGCTTCTATCTCATTTGTTTTGAAGTGTTTATAAACACTTTTGTGCATTGCACTCCATTAGTAGTTCTGTTTTTGTTGCATCAGTCATTTTCAATATGCATAATGCTATATGTGGTGATGAGGGGTTCATCAACAAATTGGTAGCATTTGTAATACATCTCGGTCATCATACTAAGTGATTCAACCATCATTTCGAATCTTCGTTGTCACCTATAGATCCTCATTGACGCAAGTTCAACCATTCTCAGAATTAGTACATTCATCTTTGCCATCTGCTGAGAAAGCAATTCCTAAAGTGAAAGCATCAGGGCCCTTGAGCTCCTTGTTGGCTGGAGAGAAAATTCAGTTTGGAGCTGTGACTTCCCCAACTCGAATCCCCCCTGACAACTGTTAAGAAGGATTAAGACATAGCAGCAAGCCTTATCACAAGCATTATCACTCTGTAGCAGAGAGCGCGCAACAAATCGAAGGAAGAAGAGCGGCATCACCTTCTCTGCGTCTGCCGTTGGAACTCTACCTGCACCATCTCTGTGAGGGGGGTGAGAGAGAGAGAGAGAGAGAGAGAGAGAGAGAGAGAGAGAGAGAGAGAGAGAGAGAGAGAGAGAGAGAGAGAGAGAGAGAGAGAGAGAGAGAGAGAGAGAGGGAGGGAGGGAGGGAGGGAGGGAGGGAGGGAGGGAGGGAGGGAGGGAGGGAGGGAGGGAGGGAGGGAGGGAGGGAGGGAGGGAGGGAGGGAGGGAGGGAGGGAGGGAGGGAGGGAGGGAGGGAGGGAGGGAGGGAGGGAGGGAGGGAGGGAGGGGGGGGGGGGGGGGGGGGAGGAGGGAGGGAGGGAGGGAGGGAGGGGGGGAGTGAGGGAGTGAGGGGGAGAGAGAGAGAGAGAGAGAGAGAGAGAGAGAGAGAGAGAGAGAGAGAGAGAGAGAGAGAGAGAGAGAGAGAGAGAGAGAGAGAGAGAGAGAGAGAGAGAGAGAGAGGGAGGGAGGGAGGGAGGGAGGGAGGGAGGGAGGGAGGGAGGGAGGGAGGGAGGGAGGGAGGGAGGGAGGGAGGGAGGGAGGGAGGGAGGGAGGGAGGGAGGGAGGGAGGGAGGGAGGGAGGGAGGGAGAGAGATTGAGATTGAGATTTTATTTGTGTGTGTGTGTGTGTTTTGGTTAAATATATTAACGATCAATCTTTAATTTTGAATTTTAATTTTTTGTTTGAGGAGAGGAGATTTTTCAGATCATTGATACTAGATGAAATTTCATGCGATGTCCCACACACGATATAGCTGCATTTCTGCACTGTTGCTGTAAATGAACAGCCTGCATGATTTGTGATTGATGGATGTGTGTGTGCATGTTGCTGTGTGAAAGGGTGTGGATGTGTTTGCATCTCTTGGGCTTTGTCATTATTGTTTTTCTTTCTTTTGGAACTATGCAAGAAACTCATAGACAGTTCAATGCTGATATGTCATGTGTGATCGTAATGTAAGATGGCTTTATGGTCTTGTAGAGTTTGGATGGTTGCAAGGAGTTTGTAACCTGCATATTTTTTTTCTATTGATGTGTGTAATGCGAATGGGTATTGATGTGCATGCACTTCTCTTTTACATCCGTGTAGATAGTGTGATGCCAGGAGAATGTCGTATTTAGTCCACGTCTCTGTTTTGTTCGTTTTGTGAAAATTTCAAAACATTATGTTTGTCAAATCTCTTAGAAAGGATAAGATTCATAATTTTTTTTTTTGTTTGGTTTCAGGGGAACGATGTCTGTTGAGAAAAGAATGCAGTACAGCAGGATTAGTTTCCTTCTTTGGTGCTGCAATGGCAACCCTATTTTCCCTCTCATTACATAATATCATAATTAGGTGCTTGTAGATTTAGAATGGCTTTGGTATCCTGCTAAGGAAACCTATCTAGCTATTCTTAAGCATATTCATGTCTTTGATTGCTGTATAAGTCTAGCTAAATGGTTATCGATCTGGGTATTCTTAAACAAAGTCCAAGAAAGGCCCATGGTTTTCTGTCTTTTGTACATCACTCCCATTTGTGTATATGCTATAGAAAATTCAGTATTAAGCAAAGAGTGGCCTCTTGGTTGCTAAGGAAAGTCAGCTAAGATATGGACACTCAGTTAAGAAGCCAATTGATTGCTGAACAATTCTGTCTGTCTGTCTCTCTCTCCCCCCCCCAAAAAAAAGGGAACTTTTTTTCCTGTCCTTTAGTTTTCCATGTGAAACAATGCAGTATTTCCTTTTTATACTACCATCGAAGAATTGGACAGAATATTTGTAACAGCCTTTCTCTTTCTCTCTCTCTCTCTCTCTCTCGCCCCCTTCCCCTCCCCTTTTCTTTTCTCCCTTCCCCATCAACATAGTGTAATGAAGATTTAAAGAGGGAATTGTTGGAGTTAGACGTCTGTGGAAGCACGCGAACAACACAAGGAAGAAGAAGAAGCTTGGAGAATAACACACAATACTGAATGTATTACTAGAGAATGTACAAAGATAAGTAGCCCATTAGGGCAATAGGCGTATATACAAGTCGAGGGAAAAAAACCTCCTAAAGAGGGAAAAAAGTGCCCCGTCAGTCCAAGAGTGTTCATACACATCACTACCTAAATATATCAACAAATCCTCCCTAGGAGTGATGCGGTGAACAAGTAGCTTGCACTCATGTATAAGGAAGTGCCAAGCTATGTGGAAATCACTCCACAAAAGGAAGTAAGCCCAAAGCTTTGTGGAAAGCTTCAAACTTCTCCCTAGGTAGAGCCGTCGTGAAAAGGTCAGCAATGTTCTCCTGCGTGGGCACATATGCCAAACTGATCTCCCTAGCAGAGAACCTCTTTCTGACGTAATGATAATGCATCTCAATGTGCTTAGTGCGAGCATGGAACACAAGGTTCCTCGCAACTGCCAATGCGCTCTGACTGCCAGTGAAGATGGTGGTGGAAAAAGGTTGACCAACATCCAAATCAGCCATAAGGCGTCTGAGCCAAACACACTAAACAATCGCTGTGAAAGCTTCTCTATACTCAGCCTCACAACTGGAAGTGGCCAAACTAGGCTTCTTGCTCAATCAAGATATACATGAGCTACCAAGCATGAAGCAAAAGCCACTAGTGGACACATGAATGTCATAGTAACCAGCCTAGTCACAGTCACGAAAGCCTAGTCACAGTCACGAAAAGCATGCAAATCTGGTGGTAGTGATTTTCCCTTGAGATAAAACAAACCAAGTAGTCGGATACCACTTAAGTAGCGAAAGATACACTTAACCGCCTGCCAATGCTTGACTCTTGGGCAATGTGTAAACCTGCTCATCTGTGAGATAACAAACTGAATATCTGGCCGAGTAATGCATAAGTAAATCAAGCATCCAAGAGCTTGCTGATAGAGGACAACATCAAATGCATCTCTAGCATCATGAAGACTCAATCGTAAACCTGTCTCCATAGGAGTGGCAATAGGCTTATAGTCTTCAAGGCAAAAACATTGCAATAATGTGTCAATATATTTCGTTTGACATAGCCATTCCACATCAACTTGCATAAATTGAATGCCCAAATAGTGATGCAAATGCCTTAGATCAGACATCTCAAATGAGGCATGCAAATCAACCTTAAAATCAGCAATATGCTTTTCAATAGGACCAATCAGCATGTTTTCAACGTAGACAACAATGATCAGACGCACATCACTAGTACGCTTAACATATAAGGTTCTTTCAATTGGATTGTTCTCAAAACCATGAGCAATCAGATAGGCATATATCTTCTCATACCAAGCACGTCATACCAAGCACGTGGTGCTTGCTTTAAACCGTATAATGCCTTCTTTAACCTTCACACTTGGTTTTCATGCCCTTTTTGCACAAAGCCATGGGGCTGAAAAACATACACTTCTTTATGCAAGTCACCATTCAGAAATGCAGTTTTAATGTCCAATTGATGTACATTCAAACCATGATGGACTGCAAGTGCACAAATGCTCCGAATAGTAGTCATATGGCATGTAGGTGCAAAGGTCTAATCAAAATCAATGCCTCTTTCGTGTGCATAAACCTTTGGAACAAGTCTAGCTTTATACCTGTCAATTGTTCCATCAGGCTTATGCTTCAGCTTGTAAACCCACTTAGTGCTAACGACCTTCTTGCCAGAAGGCAAGTCACATAAAGTCCAAGTACCGTTCTTCATTATAGCATCATATTCAGATTGCATAGCAGTCATCCAATTATCTGAATTTTGTGCTTTGTCAAATGAAACAGGCTCATTCTCATCACAGAGACTAGATGAAGCCATATCATAGCAATCTGATGCAAATGAGGCACTATGAGAGCCTGATCGAGTACGATATGACAGAGGTGCATCTAATTTGCTGTCACGCAAAGTCTTCACCAACCATTTTGGCATAGTTTTTGCCGCCTTAATGCAAGCTCTCTCATCAACAAGTGCATCATGTAAATCTGCATCAGAAATGGGATGATATGCATCATCACATGAAACCTGCAAAGGTTGAGAAGTTTCCTCATTAGGACCAACACTAGACTGTCCAGCTGTAAAAAGAGGCAATAAAGTATCATACATGTCTTTGGAGCTAACGGATGTCTCCTTAGTACATGAAAGCAATGGCTGAATAGCATCTTCCACAAAAACATCACGGCTAACCAGAATGTGTTTAGTTTGTGGATGATACAGACGATAGTCTTTACTTTTTGAACTGTACCCAATAAAATTACATTTTACTCCTTTATCATTCAATTTTCGGCGATGTTGTTCAGGCACTAATGCATATGCCAAACAACCAAAAACACGCAGATGAGCAACAGATGGCTTGTGATCACGCCAAGCCTCATATGGAGTGATAGATTGCGATTTAGTAGGACACTTGTTAAGTACATATGTTGCACACATGAGAACCTCAAGCCAAAAACTATGTGGTAAAGCTTGACTCTTGACCATACACCTCGCCATCTCCACGAGTGTCTTGTTCTTTCGTTCAACAACTCCATTTTGTTGTGGTGTATACGACACTGTACACTGGTGTTTTATCCCACGTTCAGCCAGAAATGCATTAAAATATGAAGACATATATCCCCCCCCCTCGATCAGAACGGAGCGTGCCCATTTTACATGTTGAAAGATTTTTAGCCAAAACCAAAAACTGTTTGAAGCACATGAATACTTTAGACTTTGCCTTCAATGGATATACGCATGCATGCCTGGAAAAATCATCGATGAAAGTCAGGAAGTAAAGATAATTTCCAAAAGAAGGTATCTGCATAAGACCACAGACATCATTATGTACAAGCTGCAATTTCTTAGTAGCCTGGACGGAACCATCTTTTGGAAAGGAACGTTGCATTTTGCCCAAAATACAACCTTCACAAACATGTTTTCCGGGTGCCTCAAGTTTGGGCAAAGAGGACACCATTTCAGATTTCTGCAGGCATAGCAAACCAGCAAAATTCAGATGAACAAAGCATGCCAAAGTTTTGCATCTCACATAGCCTGAGAATCATGTACTGCACATGCCGAATCATTTACAGATCTTTCATAGTCTAAGAAAACCTACGACATAAAATGCCAGAAGCAATAATCACATCCCCATTTGACAGATCATGAACTATACATCTGTCATCAACAAATTTCACAACCAAGCCAATCTTGGCTAATGCAGAAACTGATAACAAATTTTTCTTAATCCCAGACACAAACAAAGCATATGACAAAGTGAAAGAACTACTATCAGCAGTAGTCAAAATGATCTTACCAACTTCCATAACAGGATAAGAGGAGTTGGCGCATGTAATAGTATTCCCTGTAGGGGCAGAATCGAGTGAAGAGAAGAAACTGCGTTGCGAGGTAAAATGTTTGGTCTGTTGACGACGTGATTGCTCCTACTTCATCTACATTTGTATCCGCATGAGTGCATCTCCATTTTGTATCCAAGAGGCACTCCATTTCTAGTCTATTTCCATTTTATATTGTATTTCCTTTGTATTTGGGTACCTTGCCATGTGCTTCTACCAATTGTATTCATTCTCCTTTCAAGAGACTTATCCGACATATGATGTGCTTTTGAGAGCCCCTCCCAAATATAAGGAGGGCCTCTCCTGTCATTTGTACTTGGTTAGAAGCTTGAAGAGCCTACTCCATGCTCTTGGCAAGCTCATTTCTAATCCACATGAGTTTACCCATTTCATGGTCTACTCATTTTGTGTCTCACACATTCTTTGTTTTGTGAGAGTACTTTACTTTTTATTTTGCTTCCGCATGCGTACTCTCTACATGGTATCAGAGCGATAGGTGGAGGTCTTGGTGGTGCGTTTGACGGTAATTTTGGTGGTGGTGGTGCTTGAGTTTGGTGGTGTTGCTCTCCACTCACTTTTGGAGAAGCATTTTGCTATCACTTCACTCTTTGGGGCCTCATTTTGCCCATTTGCGCACCCTCCCACCCTTCTTCTTCATTATTTTGTACCCCTTTTAACCCCATTTTTCCCTCCCTCCAATCCTTTCTATTAGCATTCTTTGATGATTTACGATCTGTTTCGTGGTCAATTTTGAAATATTGAGCTTCTATCTCATTTGTTTTGAAGCGTTTATAAACACTTTTGTGCATTGCACTCCATTAGTAGTTCTGTTTTTGTTGCATCAATCATTTTCAATATGCATAATGCTATATGTGGTGATGAGGGGTTCATCAACAAATTGGTAGCGTTTGTAATACATCTCGGTCATCATACTAAGTGATTCAACCATCATTTCGAATCTTCGTTGTCACCTATAGATCCTCATTGACGCAAGTTCAACCATTCTCAGAATTAGTACATTCATCTTTGCCATCTGCTGAGAAAGCAATTCCTAAAGTGAAAGCATCATGGCCCTTGAGCTCCTTGTTGGCTCGAGAGAAAATTCAGTTTGGACCTGTGAATTCCCCAACTCGAATCCCCCCTGACAACTGTTAAGAAGGATTAAGACATAGCAGCAAGCCTTATCACAAGCATTATCACTCTGTAGCAGAGAGCGCGCAACAAATCGAAGGAAGAAGAGCGGCATCACCTTCTCTGCGTCTGCCGTTGGAACTCTACCTGCACCATCTCTGTGAGGGGGGTGAGAGAGAGAGAGAGAGAGAGAGAGAGAGAGAGAGAGAGAGAGAGAGAGAGAGAGAGAGAGAGAGAGAGAGAGAGAGAGAGAGAGAGAGAGAGAGAGAGAGAGAGAGAGAGAGAGAGAGAGAGAGAGAGAGAGAGAGAGAGAGAGAGAGAGAGAGAGAGAGAGAGAGAGAGAGAGAGAGAGAGTGCAAGAGAACAAGGATTACGACCACCACATGCTAGAGAGATGACTCTCCTCCCAACCAAATGCCTCTATATATAGCTCTCTCCAGGGGACTGCCTTCTTGGGCAGGTGGATAATAACCATCCAAGTGTCAGCCATGTAACTACATGTGCGCCAAGTGTCCCAGCTAACTCGAGTTAACTCAAGTGGATGCTTCTAGAAGGCTCTAGAGCTCTTTGGGCAAAACACTCTCCCCATGTATCCCATGGGGGTTGAACCCAAGACCTCCTCCTTCACATCCTTGAGACTTAACCACTAAGCTAAGTGGATCACTTGAATATGAGAGCACATGACTTATGCTTGAGTCTACTCTTGAGATCTTTGGTCC
The DNA here is from genome assembly GCA_020310875.1 of Ceratopteris richardii. Taxonomy (NCBI): domain Eukaryota; kingdom Viridiplantae; phylum Streptophyta; class Polypodiopsida; order Polypodiales; family Pteridaceae; genus Ceratopteris; species Ceratopteris richardii. Next base: position 92,692,446 of record CM035417.1, on the reverse strand, counting down.
TACAGACGAGTGACCAAACGGTATCCGATTTCAGATCTGTCTGAAGCCATCGGATCCCTAGATCATAGACTTACTTTATTACATTCTTCCCCCCTTGGAAAAGATTTTCGTCCTCGAAAATAGAGCTATATACATACTGTAGGCAACCCCCGAGCCTCATGTTCTAAAACTGGAAGAACATGGTCATGTTCTAGAACTGGAAGAACATGTCTCATCTCTGTGGTGGCATCCTTGCCCAAAAGATTCAAAACACTATCGGGTTTTGTACTTTGATGAACAAGACAAAGTACAAACTAGTGAAGAATAATGAGGGTGGATCTAATGACATCCCTGGCTAATTCACAGTTTCTGGATGTGCGATCTAGGCACAAACATGTGAACTAGGTGGATTCAAAGTACTAGTCCATTTCTAGGCATAACTGGTGCATGGACTTAGTAATGACGGTGGGATTCTTATCCCTCGCAAGACTTTGAGAATTCTTGATTCACTTGAATTTGTTTTGGAGAACTTGAAATTTGGTTGTCCCATACATCTAACTTTAGATGTCTGTACAATGGTTTACTTTTATCTAACAGTTACTTGATTTTTTCACCCGACTAGAGGACTACTTTGTCCCAATGAGTTTGAAAAAATCCTATGTAGACTGTAGGAGAAAGTTTACCATTTCGATGGAATCAACCATACTAACTTCACCAATTCAAATTCAAAATGAAAATTGTCCAACTTAGGACACTTTTCTCAAAGACTTTTAACTGAGAGTTCTTGGGAATTGTCAATCAGATGAACAATTCCTAACTTCCCTATTCTAGAGTATATTGGACTCCAGGAAATCATTTATGCTATACTTGAAGCAAACTCAAATGAATAAATCCACTTAGACTTATCATCTTTTGAAGATTGAAAAGGTTCTTGTACCTAACATCTATCTAGGATGTTCAAGTTAGTTATTTTATTCTAACCGGCTAACCCTGGTCTTTGGCAAAAGGAATCAGATACTATATCTGAGTCAATTTCAAAAGATTTGGAAAGCGGAAAGAAATAACTAAGACTCTGTACAACCAATTCAAACTTCGAATATACATAAACTTGCTATGAGTCAAAGTCTAGTTGACTCAGGACTTTAACTTTTCAAAGATCTATTTCAACAAGATATTGAAGCATTGTATTTATCTTTAAGAGAAATAAGCTGGATTCTCAAAAAGATACAAATAAAAACAAAAAACATCATCCAACCACAAGATACTAGTGTGGTAACCAACATCAGTGTGTCGACCCACCGAGGTTATGTTGATGAGTTTAGTATTCAAATAATGCTTCACTTGAGACTAAGTTCAGGTCACATTCAATCTTTTTGACTCCGTGAATGCAATTCTTGTGCATTTCTTTGAGTCTAAAAGAGTGATTTTACCAAGTTATACTAGGAACTTGATGTTTGACTTAGTCAATTAAATCTTTAATTGAAAAGATCAACTCAAAATCAAAGTCCAACTTCTTTCAGAAATTTATCAAATATTTCTGATCAATAACACTTAAACTTGAAGTGTTCTATGAAGATTTTGGAAGTTACTTACTTCATATCTTCAGTTTCCTTAATCGTGAAGTTACCTTGAAGTATCGTAAGACACTACTTTCATCCTTTACGAATTAAACTTTTCCTTGAAGTCTTAATTCCCTTGAGGATGAAACCTAACTTCAAAATCCAAACTAGGACTAAAAGATAATCATCATCCCACGGTCCGAAGTCCCATTCCATCTTTCCTACAGCAATCTGAGTATAAAATCTGGTGTCCCATACCACCCTATTTTATATTCACATTAATGTGTGGGTGATTCTTATCCTAAAGTCTAAACATCTCTTGATAGAGTACCTTATTTCTTCAATTCTTTTACAAGAATTGAAAGTTTCAGGCATTACCTCTAACTAGATTTTCCTAGGTTTTGATTCCTTCACATGATCGTCTCACAATCATGTGCTTTAACTTGGGAACTTGAAAACCTCTTAACAGAATATCAATTCTTCTTTACTAGGGTTTTCAAATGAAAACCAATCAGAATTCCAAGTACTTGAATTTTCTTGAATTCAAGTTCAATTGGTTTACCCTTGACCAATTTTGTAGCGACAAGAGCTTTTGACTTCTTGTCTTTAGATTCCTTTGTTTACTGTTGCTTTAGGTACCTACCCCGGGGACTTTATTTAGGAATCTCTTTACTGCTTAAGTCTTAAGCATTCGCTCATGCTTGCTGGATTTGTACCAAAATCCCTTTAAGGATAGGTAAACACTTATGTTTTACCTTCCACAGACTTAATTACCATTTTCACGGTTGCAGACTACATACTTGGAATTTCTTTACTCTGTTCAAACTTGGAACAGCTTACTCTTTTTCACAGTTTCCTATCGAATAAATGGAACCTGAGTGAAGAATTTCCCAAAAGGAATTTTATTGCCAATACTTGGGCAATCTTCAAAGTAGTTCGAATCGCACAATACTTGGACAATCATGGCCAAGATTGATCAAGTCTGGTTGATCTTGCGATAAAAATAAAGACTTATAGTCTTTTATCTTTAAGATCTCTTAAACTATCTTAAGCTTCTTTGCTTACCTGCAGGATTTTTAGAGATCTTTCTCAAGTCCAAGCATACACTTATGCCTCTTAGATTCCAAAGCTAAGAATCTTTGATATACCTTTGGGTTATATCACTAATAGGACTTGAAATACCACTTCTAGTGGTTTGGGATGTCCGAGAACTACTTACTTATTGTTTAAAGAGCATGAAGAATTTCATTCTCAATACTTGAAAGAATGCCATTCTTCAAAGACTTGAGATTCCTTCTAGGGAATCAAATAACTTGAGCAAATGATTCATCTTGGAATCTTTTGCAATATTAAAAGAACATTTGAAAGAAATTCTCCCAAAAAAGAATTTACTGATTCAATTGTATTCATTTCCTGAGTATCAAACTAGAGACTAAATATCACCTTTTGGATATGGTTTCCAATGCCACTATGAAAGTTTAAGTTGAACTTTCATTTATGTGATATCGACTTCTATTCTTGAGTTTGATACAAAACTCATTATTATTGGTCAATCTTCAGATGTTACTAGAGTCCTTTAAACATATTTCACCAATCAAAATTATGTTTAAAGTCCAAGCATCTTTTGATGATTGATCCAATAGTAATGTTACTGTGAACACAACTTTGAACTTTATAACTTGTTTAGGAGAAGTTCATGGATATTTCAATCCATTTCTTGGAACTTTCTATTCCTAAATGAAAAGTTCACACTTGTTTCAAGTCTTTTAGGAACTTATATTATTTCCTAAAGATTGCTTAGCTAGTTGCATCATTTACCAGAGATGCAACTATAGAACCTAACATCCTTTTATTGACGTCAAGGATCAATTGATGTTGAGGTTTAACCTTTGATTTCCATCACCCTTTGGGATGAAATCAAATGAAAATTTATAAAAGCTTGGTACCTTTATATCTTGGCAAAACATTTATATCCTAAAGAGGTTTTGCCTTCATCATTCTTTGGACCTATCATATAATATGAATTTATGTGTATTTTGGGAAGAGTTCATGAATCAATTAAGATCCTCTACTTGGAACATCTACCTTCCCAAAACTAAATTCATCTTGAACATAGTAGGAGAATGATCTCACATGAAATAGAAGTCTTGACTAGTTCATTTTCGTATTTCTCTTTTAGGAAATATCTCAATTTCTAAAAGTCACTTACAGAGGTTTCATCATGAGATACAAATCTTGAAACCACAAAGAAACTTTTTAGAACTTTCAATATCTTCTAAATAGATGAATGCTCATGAAACTTAGAAACATAGCTAAAGTTATCATCCAATCTTGGGATGTTTGAGAAGTTACATATCTTTCGTAAATAATCAACTAAAGCTTATCCGCATGACTTCTAAATATCACTTATATTTAGAGAAATCATTATAAGCTTATCTTCATGACTCCCTAAGTACATTTAGGACTTAGATTCATCATATATTGCAAAAGCTTTGCAAGTAATTAAGTTTTCTTGGTCATCAAGAATACTTAACTTTCTCCTAGTGCTTACTTATACCTAGAAAGACATCTATCATACTTAATTATCATTAAGTATTTGTCTTTGATAGCGGAGTATCGACTGGGAAGAAATTGACTAATTACTTGAGTTGCAAATTAGAACTAGTATGTCTTTGCAACTAACTAGTCCTTGGTCTTCCCTAATGTCAAACTGCGAGCTTTATAAAGTAAGCTAAATACTAAGAGAGTACATTCTCATATCTACTTGCAAACAGCTTTCCATTCTTCCATGCAAATGCATATATCTACATGCAAAAGCATATGTTCACATGCGTATGCATGCATGTTCTTTGCATGTTCAAAAAATAATACAATAATCATGCATGAACTTGATGCACGATTTTTTTCCTTGTACTAAGAATGTATATCATGCAATCCTGATGCATGTATATCCTTTCCTTTGTCCTAATGCACTATGATATAAAAACATACCCTTGAGGTGCAATAGAAAACTTACTCAATGGAAAGGAAATATGTATTTAAACTACCAAATACATTCTTTGATGCACAAGGATCTTTTTGAAATCAAGTCTTTCCTTAATGCAAACTAATGCTTGGAATGAGAAATGGATTAATTCATTATTCTAATCTAGACTTAATCAATTGAAATCTTGGCTATTTCAATGTGCATCTAGGATTAAGTGTAGAATAATGAAAACAAGATAAATCAAGCATTTAAGGCCAAGCAAAAACTAGAAAATACTTAGCTTTGATCAAAGCTTCGTCCATCCCTTGATCCTTTGGAAGAGTGATTCATCCTCTTGATCCTTGCGAGGAGCTATTCACTATTCTTGAAGCTTCCTCATCAAGAAATAGTCTTGGATGACTTGGTCCGTCGTGGTCGACTAACTTAGGCCTCCGGATCTTCACTCCACAGCTCCAATTCCTTCAAGCTTTGCTCAATCTTTGATTCTTCTTGGATGGATGAGAGGACTTGGCTCCTTGAAAAGATGAGAGTTGGGCTTGCACTTCAGTTCTGTTTACTGCTTTAGTAGAGTTTGTTCTGTATTAGAGAACAAGCAAATCGGGCTGGGCGCGTGGCTACGTCTTCTGGCTCCCATTCAACCCGTCTGTGTTCAAGTCCCGGCTACAGCAGAGAGGTTCAACCTCTTTTGATCTCTTATTTGAGATCTTCTTCAGCGCGGGATTTGATCGATTATAGCTGCTGCAGGCCTTTTGAGCGTGAACGCCCGTGAGTATGTTGGTTAGATGGTTGCGCTCTTGTTGAGGGGGCGAGAGATCGAATCCCCGCGGGCTCACAATAGGGATGATCTTCAGCTTTATGGATGTGATCCCGTCGTGGGCGCCTTGGATAGACCAGCACGCTCCAATCGGGGGGACGAGGGTTCGAATCCCTCGCCAAACACAACAGAGAAGATTAACCTCTTTTAGCTCCTGATCAAAAGCTTCTGCAGCGCGACTTTTGAATAAGAGAGTCTGATCTCAAATCTTCTTCACGAACGGCGCTTGGCTTCGTGGATAAGAGCAAGCTTCCCTTCATAAGAGGTCACGGGTTCGATTCCCACGGGCAGCCTGCTGTTGATTGAATCTTGCTTTTCTTTTTGTAGCCTCCTCCATGATGTAGCCCGCCAAAAGGATTTCGGAAGGATAAATGATGCACCCGCGAGCAACATACATAACGCACGGCTGAAAAATGAAGCTAAAGCTATAATAATGATGGAGAGAAGCATGATGAAGCTCACTCCAAGGTCACCATGGAAGCTCTGATACCAATGCAAGAGAACAAGGATTACGACCACCACATGCTAGAGAGATGACTCTCCTCCCAACCAAATGCCTCTATATATAGCTCTCTCCAGGGGACTGCCTTCTTGGGCAGATGGATAATAACCATCCAAGTGTCAGCCATGTAACTACATGTGCGCCAAGTGTCCCAGCTAACTCGAGTTAACTCAAGTGGATGCTTCTAGAAGGCTCTAGAGCTCTTTGGGCAAAACACTCTCCCCATGTACCCCATGGGGGTTGAACCCAAGACCTCCTCCTTCACATCCTTGAGACTTAACCACTAAGCTAAGTGGATCACTTGAATATGAGAGCACATGACTTATGCTTGAGTCTACTCTTGAGATCTTTGGTCCTACAGACGAGTGACCAAACGGTATCCGATTTCAGATCTGTCTGAAGCCATCGGATCCCTAGATCATAGACTTACTTTATTACAGAGAGAGAGAGAGAGAGAGAGAGAGAGAGAGAGAGAGAGAGAGAGAGAGAGAGAGAGAGAGAGAGAGAGAGAGAGAGAGAGAGAGAGAGAGAGAGAGAGAGAGAGAGAGAGAGAGAGAGAGAGAGAGAGAGAGAGAGAGAGAGAGAGAGAGAGAGAGAGAGAGAGAGAATTTCTCTCACTTCGGATGTAATCAAGCTTTGCCAGTGCTGTCATTGCCATCATCATCTTGTTCATCCCCTGTACCGTCTTCTCTATTTGTTGACCCTGCTTCCACTAGTTCTTGCAACATTTGCTTTTTCTCTTCAATGGCGGGGTGGGCGCAACGATCCATCGGCCATCAATCGCATAACATGTACGAATTGAGGCTTCCTGGATCCTCTCCTACTCGTTCACACTCATTTACTTGTATTTCTACGCTAGACTGCTCAGATCCTCTCCGTCGACAATCCTTTCTTGGGTTCCCCCGTCTTCCCGATTGGAAGTACCGTATTCTTCATGCCCATCCAAAGATTTGTGTCAGCACAAGCACTTCTGCTGGTTTGGATCAGATCTTACCTTTGTTGTTCTACCACCAAGTTATTGGAATGACCAATTTCTTCCTATTTGTTGAGGGTAAAGCAGCTTCACCAAACGTGTCAACGATTCTATCAAACATTCCTGGCGTGCAGCTTATTTTTCGAACAAAAGAACTGGAAGAATAACAAAGCTCCATTGTCTGTGCAGCAGCGAAGGATAGAAATCGAGCAACCGAAATGAAGAACGCCATCTTTGCTGTAACTTTGTACTTAACTGTGGAGGTTTCCTAAGAAAAGGAATAGCATCAGAGAATCCCGCAAAATTCTGTGGTGGGCTTCCTCTTCCAGCTTGTGCGTCATTCCTTCTGTCAAACGTGAAGAGGCTGGCGCACCTCCGATTGTACAACTAGAGCACTGACAGCGCAATAATCCATGTTATACTTTTATATGCTTTTGCTTGGTATGCAGAGCATGCAATGCATCTTGCTCGGGAATTCTCCATGAAGAAGCTGCGGACGAAACATGCACCTTCTCTTTTGGCTATTTTTAGATGATCTTCACGTGGTCACCGAAAGCTAGAAGGAACTGTCACGCAGTAATTCTTCCATAATTCATCGCCTTTGGTCCATCACTTTTTCATCTCTCACTTGTCTACGTGTCACCCCTATTGTCACGAAATTCATATTGCTCTCACATCATCTATGATGATATACTCTTGAGTCTTCACGTCTTACACACGTATAGTCATTCTCTAACAAATGCACCTTCCATCAAATTTTTTTGAGATTTAAGACATCCACAACTTAAAGAGTTTCTTGTTTAACCTTTAGGGGTTCATTTACTTGAAACAATTTGATGGGCATATTTACTTGTACTCCATCTTCATTGTAATTCTTCATCAAAAAGTCACTTTGTAGTTTTCCAAGAGTTAAACCCTCACTTTCGGTACATCTTAACGGGCTTTATTGTATTATCCAAGGGTCACAACCCTGTCCCTCCGGCAAACAACTTGGCTCACTTTGGCACTAAGTGCTCCTCATTGTACATCAAGACATTTAAGCAAAGATTTTGGGTGTGTGTGTGCAATTGTGGGTTGGAGGTTAGTCTAAGCCCACCCACAAAGTGACTCGGTTATTGTGCCTACTCTAAGGCAAGTGTGGTGTGCAATGGGCTAATCTCAGCCCCCTGCTCTTGCGTCGACTTCTCATGGTGCAAGTGCAGGGCTACTCTAACCCCCCCCCCTCCCCAAGGAGTTTTTTAGTCTGGCATCGAGTCGTTCATTTCCAGCTTTGCAATTATTTGAAGCATCATTTTTTGGCAAGAGATTTTGGTAGTGTTTCTAAACACTTTATCTTCAAAGCTTGTGCGTTTGGCGAAGATTTTGGTAGTGTTTCTAAACACTTTGTCTTCAAAGGTTTGTAATGACAAAAAATGAAGATAGCTCATCATCTATGGCTAACTTCTTACCCTCTTTCACCCCTATTTTTATGCCGAAGGATGAACGCCTCAATGGACATAATTACAATCTATGGAAAGATGTTATGCGCGCCTATCTCTACACGAATCTTCTTCATGAGGTAGTAGATGGGTCTCACCCCGAACCCAATAGGGATACCAACTTAGACAATTGGCATGTGTGGAATGTCAAGGACAAAAGAGCTTTAGGACAGCTGTTACTTGCCTGCGACGAATTGACGAAAGGACATATCACTATCTGCAAGACGTCCAAGGATGCTTGGGACACGTTAGCCGCTTTGTATGAAGACAAAACCCCTTCGAAGATATATGCATTAGAGGTCGAGTTTCATAATTTGACAATTAGGCCACACGACACAATTACCAAGGTCATAGCCCAATTTGAGGACTACCAATGTAAATTAGCCCTTTGTGGTAGGCAGATCTCTAGTGAAGGCATGACCATTAGGCTTCTCAACAAGTTACCTAAGTCGTACGAGACATTTGTCATAACTTTGTATAATCGCGGCTAACTCTTATCTTGGGAAGAGGTTCGTCGACTGTTGCTCCTCCATGACTCTCGAGCCAAATCGACTTCCTCACAAGAGTCAACCATGAAGGCCAAAAACCCATTCAATAAGGGAAAAACCACAAGTCATCATGCTAGCAATGGATCTAAGCAAGGATCACATAATTCATCTAAGAAGTTCACCTGTAATTTTTGTGGAAAATCAGGATACTTAGAAAAGTTTTGCTACAAAAAGAAACAATCATCGAAGGCTTCTACATCTAGGCAAGCATCCAAACGATCCCAACATAGATCCCACTGCTCGAGTGAGAAGCTCTTCATCTCCACAGGCATGGCATTGACTAGTCACTAAGGGATACAAGCAATAACATGGCATTGACTATGAAGAAACCTTTGCTCCTACTGCAAGATTCATAACCATAAGAATCATCTTAGCACTAAGTGATCACTTTAAGTGGCCCATTTACCAGCTGGACGTCAAAAGTGCATTCCTCAATGGAGATCTTCACAAAGAAGTATATGTTGAACAACCTGAAGGCTTCAAGTTCAAAGGCAAAGAAGATCAAGTCTACAAGCTTTTCCAAGGCACTTTACGGACTCAAGCAAGCTCCTAGGGCTTGGTATGAAAAGATTCACAAGTTCTTTGAAGACAAGGGATTTCACAGAAGCAATGCTGATGCTAATCTCTATATCTATCAAAATGAGTCTTTAGTAGCCATCATCATTCTCTATGTAGATGACTTGATCTTGACAGGCTCAGACGAAGAACGCATCCAGTTTATCATCACACAACTTCACCTTGAGTACTCTATGACAGATCTTGGATTACTTCACTACTTCTTAGGTATGGAAGTTTGGCAAACAAAAGAAGGTATATTCCTATCATAGAAGAAGTACTGCTCTGATCTACTTTCCAGATATAACATGGACCAGTGTCGCTCAGTTTCTACACCACTTGATCCCAGCATCAAGTTTACACTAGAGAACTCATCATCACTTGTGGATGTGCATACCACAGTTTGTTGGATCATTACTCTATCTTGCCAACACTAGACCAGATATTGCTTTTGCAGTTGGTATACTCAGTCAGTTTGCACATCAGCCTCGTCAGACTCATTGGGATGCTGCTCAGAGACTACTTCGTTACCTTGCCCTCACCTGACATCATGGTCTTTGGTATAGAGGGGGCATCGAACTCGCCGGATATTCAGATTTAGATTGGGCTGGTGATCCTGATTCTCGACGGTCTACTTCTGGGTATATATTCTTGCTTGGCTCAGGACCTATCTCTTGGGCAAGTAAGCAGCAACCTACAATTGCTCTATCATCTACCGAGGCCGAGTACCCATCATCCATCTTTGCAGCATGTGAGGACATCTGGCTTCCATGTTTATTATCTGACATTGGTGTTTTGCAGGATACTCCGACATGTCTTCGCACGGACAACCAGTCAGCCTTGGCCATCGCAATCCAGTGTTCCACGCTCGGACGAAGCACATCGAGATCCAGTACCACTTCATCTGTGAGAAGCTCATATCTTAGGAGATTACTCTGGAGCAGTGTACCTCTTAGGAGAACCTAGCGGACATGTTCACGAAGGCTCTACCTCCGGTTCCGCTTCAGCGCTTGGTGGACCTATGCAACATTCAGCCGCTCCAAAATGGAGCTACAGAGGGGGTGTTGATGACATGATTGCTCTTACTTCATCTACATTTGTATCCGCATGAGTGCATCTCCATTTTTTATCCAGGAGGCACTCCGTTTCTAGTCTATTTCCATTTTATATTGTATTTGCTTTGTATTTGGGTACCTTGCCATGTGCTTCTACCAGTTGTATTCATTCTCCTTACAGGAGACCTATCCCACATATGATGTACTTTTGAGAGCCCCTCCCAAATCTATATAAGGAGGGCCTCTCCCGTCATTTGTACTTGGTTAGAAGCTTGAAGAGCCTACTCCATGCTCTTGGCAAGCTCATTTCTAATCCACATGAGTTTACCCATTTCATGGTCTACTCATTTTGTGTCTCACACATTCTTTGTTTTGTGAGAGTACTTTACTTTTCATTTTGCTTCCGCATGTGTACTCTCTACATGGTCGCCTCACTGTCAAAGTATCGAACATCTGAGTCTTCTGTAGATATGTACTGCTCATGAGAAGATGGGTCAAAACTACAAACAATTGTAAACACCCATTCTTCTTTCTGCACAAGATTAACAGACTCTGTTTTTGGTGTAGAGGCTTCTGCAACAACCATTCTAGCTTCTTTCTTCTTTGCCTCTTTAGCAGCTAGTTTTGGATAGTTCTTTATGATATGATCATTTCCTTTATAGTACTTGCAAAACAATTTCTGCTTTTCTGATTTCTTTTCATCTTTGTCTTCCCTCTTCGATTATGTAGAATTAGCATATTTTTGCTTACTACTTGAAGAGCTCCAATTTCCTTTGCCCTTCTGACTAGCTGGTAAAGCTTGATCTGCAACATGCATAATGGACCTGTTCTGCCTGGACTGATCCTCCTGCAATTGAATAGAGACTAACTTCTCAAATGACAAGGCAGTTGGATTGCCTTTCATCATCGACCAAAGAGTAGAAGAAAAACTCTGATATGAATCAGGAAGACCATTGAGAACGGTCTGCACAAGTGAGCTATCTGGTATAACCTCATCAACAGAAATCAACTGTTCCTTCAAGTCTTTGATGTTTGTTAGAAAACAATCCATAGAATCACCTTCATTCATGTGCTCACTCTCCAACTATTTTCGGAGATAAACAACACGAGCCTCATTCCTAGCTTGGTATAATGTGGTAATTGTATCCCAAGCATCCTTAGCTCTTTTGCAAGAGCGAATGTGAGGAATAATGGCACGTTTGACAGACAAAGCTATCAATGCATGTGCCTGGGCATCTCTGCCATCCCAACAAATTTTCTCTGCAGTAGGTGAAGCAAAAACTGCAACACGAATAAGAATATGCAGAATATCATCATCTTTGACACCTTCTGCATCAGCTTCAATACCTGCAATTGTAATAGTTCTACGTGTGATAGGATGTTTTTCAACACCCTGCACAATGTTCCACAATCCTTTTGCAACCAATACACGTCGCATCATATAAGCCCACAACGGGTAGTTGGTACCATCCAACTTATCCTCAACAACCAACATATGAAATACATCACTGCATTCAACCATGGCCAGTGACTAAAATACCTTGATGCAAAAAATTGACTGTATCTCAAAAAGTTGAATGGAACTGCCAAGACGAGTTCTACTAAACCTATAGAAGACTTCGAGACGCTTATACTAGCGAACCGAAACTTGTATATAGGTTTGGCATAAAAAGATGAAATAGTGTGCACAAGCGCTATGATAGTGCGTTCGGAGGCCGAAACGAGCTCAGATCGCTATTTCGACACCACTCAGCGAAGCTGTTTTGATCTCTGAAACACACTGAGTATGCTCACCAAATTTCGTGCGAATCTGAGATTACAACCGGAGGTGTCTAGACGACACCCTAGATGAAGCGGCGACCTGCTTTGATACCAATTGTTGGAGTTAGACATCTGCGGAAGCACGTGAACAACACAAGGAAGAAGAAGAAGCTTGGAGCACAACACACAATACAGAATGTATTACTAGAGAATGTACAAAGATAAGTAGCCCATTAGGGCAATAGGCATATATACAAGCCGAGGGAAAAAAACCTCCTAAAGAGGGAAAAAAGTGCCCCGGGGATCCTAGAATGTTCACACACATCACTACCTCTCGCAGAGTGAAATCCATTTTCTTCTTATTTGAAATGGAAGTAAACCGTAAAACTTACCATTGATAGAAGAATGTTGTTACAAAAACCATGCAAGCCTCAAAAAGCAGGTAGTTAAAACAATGCACTACTCGCCTAGGCCTTCATTGAAGTAAAAGACATCAATATCAAGTAACAATGAGATATGCTTAATAACAAGCAATGGTTCAAGAAGCAGACATAGAGCCATGGAAAGTTATTTCATTGCCTTTCCTCGTGACTCTTCTCTCTTTCTCTATCTATCTATCTTACTCTTTCTATCTCTCTATGTCTTTGTAATCTATTCTTATCTCCTCTGTATTGAATCTTTGTATCACACGTGCCCTTTCTAGGAAAATACTTACTTTGAAAGGGTAGATGAAGGATGGGATGCACTTCGATGATTGATTATAATATGATATAATTGGGTGATTTGAATATGCTGTAAATTCATCAAAGCTTATTTTTAAATGTATGCTGTACCTTAGCTTTACACATGCATTTTGCCAAGGCATTTTCCATGAGTTGTAGAATTGTGTGCAACTATGAGAGACACCTTGTAAAGTATCTAGCCCTTAAGTGAGGTTGAGTGCCTTGAACAAGCAAACCATCATGTATAAGTGTACCCTCTACGTCCGATCCATATCTTGCTAGACCTGTTGTCAGGGGCTAGATGCTTTGCAAGAGACGCTTTACAAAGATTGACTTGTGATCAGGATATCACCAAATCTGCATCACTTCAGAAGCTCTGTACAAGAAGCTTTTTGCACCTGCTATGGCTCCTTTGAATGGCTAGTGCTGCCATTTGGACTCACTGATGGAGTGCCACCTTTTCTATGGCTATGCACACATATTTTCATGAAATTATAGATTTATTCCTTATAAAATGCTTGGATGATTTGCTGGTTTTCAGTCGAACTTTACAACATAAGCTACATGTGATAGGTACTCCAAAGACCAAGAAAAAAATGGTATGCGAAGCTGGAGAAATGTCTCTTTGTTATCCAAGAGGTAGACTTTCTAGGATTCATGGTGTCGTAAGAAGGGCTGAAGATTGATCTGAAGAAAATAAAGGCTGATTAGAAGTGGTGAACCCCTCATACTATCACTCAAGTACATTAGTTTGTGGGCTTTTGCTAGTATTGCCACAAAGCTATTCAAGACTTTCATGAATGATGGCCCCTTTAACTGATGTAAGCAAAAGTACTCAAGGCTTCTCATGGAACCTCGAAGTTGAAGCTTCGTTTCAACTCTTGAAGTAGGTCATGTCGAAGACCTAGTATTGAAGCTATTAGAGCTCTCAAAACCTTTTGAGGTATACAAATGCTTCCCATCTTGGCCACTGGGGGAGTAATTATGAAAGAAGGATGACCAATGGCCTACGTGCACGGAAACTTAGTGAACAAAGGAAATGGGAAAACATGAACAAGAGATGTTTGCAGTAGTACATTGTCTTATTCAATGGCGGCACTGTGTTTTCATAAACACATCAAAGTGTATACATTTAATGTGACCTTTTGATACTTCCAAACACAACAATCACTATCATCAAAGCAAGCTGGATGGAAGGACGTACTTTCAAAGTAGATATAGAAATCATTCACAGGCCCAAAAAGTACTAAATGATGCTTGATGCATTAAACCGCTTGCTAGAGGTATTACCTACAAGAGTGGTGGAATTGGGCTTCTTGGATGAGATCAGACATGCGAGATGAAGGAATTGCTCAAATGGTTATAACTTGAAATAAAGGACAGATGGCCTTGGGACTCTATGAGCTCAAGGATGACTTGTGGTAGTTTGGATCTCATATTTTCATCCTAAATAGTGAAAAAACTAGACATTGTTGTACATGGAGGGCAAAAGAAACCATATTATTGGTTGGTGCAACATTTTATTTGTCCTTGTATACATGACAATGTAGCATAATGTGTCAAGACATGCCCTACATGCCAGCATGTGAAAGCACGCCAAAGCAACCTAGCTAAATTTTTGGTGAATATGTCCTTATGAACATGGTCTTGGGATATAACCATGTACTTTATAGTGAATCTCCTTGAGTCCCGAGGATTCACCTATCATCTTTTGGTGGTTGGTTTCTTTTCAAAGCAAGCACACTTTACTCCCTACCAATCCATCCATAACTTCACTTTAAGTGGCCAAACTTTTCTTTAAACATGCATTCAAATACCATGGGTTGCCTCTTGCCATGTTGTTAGTAGAGATGCCTGTTTTCTTAGCGTCGTGTCAGGGGAGCACTAATTTGTGCTCTCTGAGTAGAATTTGACAAGATTTCTTTCTATTGTTTTATTCACTCCAAAATGTCATGTTGCAAGGTTATCATGACGTTGTTGAAGTACTTGGATTTTGGGATTTCTTGGGGAGACATACAATAAGTTCTTATCATATAGTAACCCATTGTTTTCCTTGAACTCATTCACTTCATGATCTTTTCCTTTTTGAATTTTTGCTTGACATTACAATAATTAATAATTTGGTAGAGACTCACAAATTAGATGGATAATGATTGAATCTTCTTGATGGCTTGAGGAGATAGCTACTAATTGGAGATATTCTGGCTTGAGTAGTTTAATTTCTTGTTGATCAAAAGCTTCTTCACCTTTATTTGGTGCAAGAAAAGCTCTTCTTGGCAAGGCATTTGAATGACATTGTTGCTCTCTAGAGTATTATGTGATGACAAAGTAATCTAGATAAAAAGTTACTCCATCGAGATTGCATTCTCTTGAGGATATGAGTGGTCATAAAGTACTCTAGATTATTATGATTTGTATACAGAGTAACTTTATGGGCTTCCTCCTCTAAAAGATGTCACCAGGTATCAAAAAAATGCACTATGACAAGAGATTTTGTCATGAATTTCATACTTTATCTAAAGAGGGGATAATTTCCTTGAGTGATATGTGACTGGATGTAAGTGTCCATCATCCCCATGCTGAGATAGAATGGCTCCCAAGGCAAAGTCGGATGCATCCATCTCCAAGAAAAACGGCTTGATAGGATTAGGATGAACTAAAATCGAGTAGTGATGAGTGCTAATTTTAGGGTTTGAAAGGCTTTTCTTGCTTTTTTGTTCCAAGAGAATTTTGCATTTCTTGTAAGCTTGGTAAGTGGTGCTACTATCTTTGAATAATCCTTGATGAGTATTCTATAGAAGTTGGAAACGCCTAAAAAACATTGTATGTATTTAACACATGGTCTTTGCTAATTAAGGATTGTCTCGATCTTCGTATGGTCCATGGATATTTCTTTTTCTAAGACACAATGTAACCTAAGAATTCCACTTCTCTTTGATGGAAAGAGTATTTCTCCAATTTTGCATATGATCCTTTTTCTCTTAGCTTGTAGAGAACTATCTTTACATGAAGTTCATGCTCCTCAAAATCTTTTAAGAATGTTAGAATATTACTACATATTCAAAATGCCTATACCTTGTTTGAAATGCTTTCTTCGATTCGTCTTCTTGTCTGATCCTAACAAGGTTGTACGCTCCTCGAAGGTCAATCTTCTTGAAAAAATTTGTTTTTCCAAGGCTTTCCAAGAGCTTTGATATAAATGATAGAGGATATCTGTTTTAATAATGAATTTATTCAGTCCACGATAATCTAGAGGCATTTGGAGAGTCCCATCCTTCTTCTTTACAAATAAAATAGGGGCTTTTACAAGAGACTTTGATTCTCTAATAAACCAAGTCATTCTAAGAGATTTGATATAAGTGATAGAGGTTATTTGTTTCCTTGCAAAGAACTTTGTTCAAAGAGCTCTGATATAAGTGATAGAGGATATCTGTTTTTTATAATGACTTTATTCAATTCATGATAGACTACAAGCATTCAAAGAGTCCCATCCTTCTTTTTTACAAATAGAATAGGGGCTCTTATATGAGACTTTGAGTGTTTGATAAACCCTTTGGCTAGATTCTTCCCAATATTCTTACATAGTTCTATAAGTTCTTCTCGGGATAGTCTATAGATTGATAAAAAGCATGGTTGCACTCCCTCTTGAAGTTTAGTGGCAAAATTATAAGGGCTATGCTCTATGAGGGTATCTTCATTCTTCTTTCCAAAAAATTCTTGAAAAGCTTGATAGTGGTTGGGTAGCTTCACTATATTATCTTTCGTAGACTCTTGAGTTTTTATGGCATATATCATATATGTCAGTTTCTTATTGCATGTATGAAGGCTTTGGCTCCTACATATGGCAGGTTCTTCTGGATATCTCATCAAGTGATTTTATTTTTTTTTCAAATCAGTGTCTCGGTTATGTTTCTTTAACCAGGGCATTCCAATGATAACAAGATTTACCAAACTTGATATTACATTGAAACATACGTGGGAATCATGATCACCAAGGTATACTCTTAATGGTGTGGTTTCATTGGTAATATTACTAGTTTCTAGAGGTCATACATCTACTACTTCAGCTATTATTGATTTGTTCTTCTGGGAGGAGTTCGGCATTCTTCTTTTCAAAAACATCTTGAAAATCTTAGTATTGGTTGGGCAGCTTCAATGGATCATCTTTCTTAGACTCTTGAGTTTGTATGGCGTAGATCATATATATCGACTCCTTACTACATGTATGAAGGCTTTGGCTTCTACATATGTTGGGATTTGTTGAATATCTCATTGAGTGATTTTATTCTTTCTTTAGTCAAGGCATATGATAACATGATTTACTAAACTTGATATTACATTGAAATATACATGGGAATCACGATCACCAAGGTATACTCTTAATGGTGTAATTTCCTTGGTAGTATTACTAGATGCTAGAGTTCATCCATCTACTACATCAGCTACTATTGGTTTTTTCTTCTAAAGTATTGGGATCTTGTATTTCTTTACCAATCCTTCATCAATGAAACATGAGGAGGCTGTAAATCAACTAAGGCTGTAAGGGAAAGGGACTTGTTAGGCATGATCAACTTGGTAGGGGCAAGGCATGTTTCTATGGATGGTGTAGGAATTGCGAGACCCTTTCTTATATCATTGTCTGGTTGTATGGTCTTCTTTGCAAATGGACTTCTTTTTTCCCTGCTCTACAAGGGTGATTGCAGCACTAGAGTTTGCTCTTTTATTTGGGCAATTTACTGCAATATGCCTAGGGTTTCCAAGATAGAGGCATAACTTGTTCTCTCTCCTCTTCTTCTTCTGTGGGGTTAGGGATTGGAACCTAGTTATGCCTATATGCATAGGTTTAGGCATAGACTCTTCTTTGGGAGTGGGATCGAAAGGTTTCCATTGGCAAGGTCTTTGTTTTACTTCCTCTTCTTGTTTACTTTCAAAAAGGAGGCTAATATATTGAATGGCTTAGATGATGTATTCATTCAATTTCTTGACTTCTAGCATTGTGAGTAGAAGTCCCTACAGGCCCCATCTAAATTGGCTTATGAAATAATCCTCATGCCAAGTGAGATCACATATTAATTACCTAAATTCTAATGCATAGGTAGAGGTAGGGTGTTACCTTGATGTAGCTTCAAAAGTTTTGTTTGTGCCATTCAAATGATGTGTGCATCTCCAAATGTGGGTGTGAGTTCTCAGGGAAATCCCTCATAATCACAAAGAACCTTCATGTTCTTTTCTAGGATTTGAGCATACCATGAGAATGCTTGACCATAGAGCGGTATTCTAATAAAACCATCCTTGGATGCATCATCTCGATGACTATCATGTTGCATGTGGGTATACAATTTTACTTGCTGCAAGGATCACCACTGAATTTTTTTGGCATACAAATTTTAGGCTCCTTCATGAAAGACAAAATAGGGCATACATATTCTTGATTTCTTCCATGCCTTCTTTGAAGATTCCCAACTCGTTCCTCCAAATCTTGGATTACTGTGTCTAGATGCAAGGGGATGTTCTATCTCAACTTGATTCTCATGATGATTTAGGTCTCAGACTTATTGTTGGAATTCTAAAGTGATGCTACAATCTGCTCAATTTTGTTCCCCATGATGCCTAGCCTTGGATAGAATCTAGTGTTGCCAAAATATTAGGGGAGCACTATATTGTGCTCTCTAACTAGACTTGAACAAGATTTTGGGAATATGCTTCTAATTACAAGATCAACCACATAAGAGAAATAATAGAGGATTATAGAACGGAGTGTTGGAAGTGGGATGGGCCACAATAATAATATCTCATAGGTTTATAGGATCTTCCAACACATGAACCTTAGCATACACATTTTAATACTAAAAAAGAAGACAAGTGAGAGATAGAGAGAGAATAGAGAAGTTTTTCAAAGTGTACGGTAAGCTAAAGTGCTCACCTATACTAACTTATATTCTAATGTCAAATTACAATGTGTGAATATGATACAAATTGACATTATCTGAATCTAGGCAGAAATAGGAACTAGATATAAGATATTGTGTGCCTAAGACGTATGAAGAGTGTGTGTGTGAGAATATGGAGAATATGAATAGTTTAGAACTGTTTTACAACAAACCCGAATTCTGACTATCTAAATAAAAAACTAGTGAATGAACAAGTGGGGACATATGTAGAATTGTTACTCATAGTATGTTGTTGACACGAACTCCTCCAGATGTCTCTAGATGTAGAGCACATCTCCTCCAAGAGTGTAGCAACTCTCCCTCCAAGAGGGCCTCCAAGATCTCCTCCTTGCATTGAGCACTTGAGAGAGATCCTTGAGAAGATCTCCTTGATCACTCCTTGAATGATGTCGAACAATGAGCCAAAGCTCTCCTTATATAGTTTTTAGTGCCTATTGAAAAGCACATTAAAAAAAAGCTTACGATCAACATTGATTGCTATCGAAAAAAACTCTACCATGTGATCACCAACACAAAAAATAAATTTTTGGAAAATTGTCTGCCAAAAGTTTCTTTTAGAAAAGCTTCACTGCTGTGTGATTTTTTTTGCCGATGGGACTTGAACTAAGGTCCTTTGGAGGGGGGGCACTTGCCTTAGCCAAGGTTCCCCATGCGAATAATTATTATGGCTGTTGAAAATTCCTAAAGACATACATCATATGCTAGTTGGACCCATTGAGCATTGCTTGCAACAATCCCCCCTTCAATGTCATAATGGTACAAGGTTTAATAACCTGCAAAAATTTTGATGTCTGCAAATATCTCTTAATTGATTTCCACTGAATCTGGAGTTAAGTGTGCATGAATCAGGATATTTGAGAAACTGCAAACTAAATGTGAGAGTGTGTATTACATATATATATAAAGCAACCAACTGCTTGAGTATATAATGTAGCATCAAAAGGTTCTGAATCTACTTCCGACTGTAATGACACTTTGATATCCATAGGTGTCTGCATAGGCTTAGAACCTATCATCTCAAAACTTTCTAACAATCTCTTAATGTATATGAACTCAATCCCAAGATGATAATGCCGAATACCTAAGTCATTTACATCAAATGTATGCTTAAGTTGTCCTTTAAACAACTAAAGATCTAAATCTTTGGGACTTGTGATAATCATGTCACTGTGTAGTGCATCTTGAACACTAGGTGGTTCATTCTCAATTGAAGTAAGAGTTGAAATATTATGACTCTCAAATTGTTCTGCATAATTTACCTAGTATCCTTGTTGTCTCCTTGTTTGACTTTTGGTTCTTCGAGTGTGTTCCTTTATACCACTGTCCTTCTAGGGTTTGATATAACCACTATGACGTATTCTTGAAAAGTGGTGGAATCCTTTCTGTTTCTTTAGTATCTCTTTCTTGTGGAACTCTGGAACCTTCTCCAACTTCATAAGTTGGAACTTCAAGAGGTACTGATGATGGACTAGGTACTGATGTAGGTAATGAAACTCTCTCTTCACCTGTATCTCTCAGGACTTGAGAAGGTTTATCACCCCCCTTGTACGGATAAATATAAGAATCCAAATTCGTGTTGAAAAATGCATAGTCATTTGCTTTTATGAAATCTGGAATCTCTTCCTTCTTATCATAAATCTGACTTTCTGCAACATATGCATTGCGTGAGAGTAGGATATCACCTATACGTGGAACATAGAATCTATATCCTTTCCTTTCAATTGCATAACCAATAAAGATGGCTTTAATGGCTTTTACATTAAGCTTACCAAAATTCCTCTTCTTAATGTGAACATAAAATAGGGAACCAAAAACTTTGAAGTAACTCACATTGTGCTTCTTCCCATAATAAGCTTCATAAGGTGTAATGACCTTCAAAGATTTTGTGGAAGACCTATTTAGAATGTGATTAGTTGTGTGTACTGCATCAAAATAAAACTTGGGAGAAAGATTTTTGGATGACATCATACTACTGATAATCTCAACAAGTATCCTATTCTTTCTCTCTCCAACACCATTATGTTTTGGGGTGTAAACAATAGTGAGTTGACAAGAGATACCTTTGTCTTCAGGAAAAGACTTAAATTAGACATGTACTCTCCTCCTCTATTACTTCTCAAAATCTAGATCTTTGATTGACTTTCATTTTTAACCATAGATAAGAACTTGTTGAAAGTAGGAAAAACTTTTGACTTCACTTTAAGACCATAAATCCACGAGTATCTTGAGAAATCATCAATGAACATAACAAAGTACCTAAAACCTTGAATAGAATCTGTTCTCATTAGACCATTCACATTTGAATGTATGATCTGCAACTTTCTTGTGGCCATGATATATCTATGCTTCTTGAAAGGTAGTTTGTAAAGATTTCCTTCAAGACATCCTTCACATGGCTCTGCATCATCTGGTAAAGCAAAAGTAGGCAAAATTTCCACCATACCTTGATCTTTGATATGTTTGAGAGTTGTGTAGCTGATATGACCAAATCTAGCATGCCATAGTTTCATATTCTCCATAGGTGTAGTAGACCTAGCAATATTAACATGACTAATTTTGGACAATACAAAATGACTCTTTTGTTTTCACCTTGAAGTAGACAATTCTCCTTATTAGGTGAGAGAATCTAACATGAATCTTTCTTAAAAATAACTTTACAACATCTGACAAGAAAGTAGAGATAGAGAGAAAATTCTTCTACATGTGTAGAGCATAAAGAACATTGGAAATTGTGAAATCTCCACTTGCTCTAGAATTAAGGTTCACTTCTCTTACACCTATAACATCCAAATTATGAATATCTACAATGGTTGCTCTTCTACGTGAAGAGTTAGAAAGGGAAGAAGATACCTTTCTGCAATATGTCATATGCTTAGTAGCTCCTAAATAAAGAATCCAAGGATTATCTGAGATTGCATTTAATGATGCCTGATCAAAAGTTACTTCTTCAATAGTAATACAGGCATATGAATCTACCTTTGAAGATTTAGGTTTTGGATCATCTTCAGTAATATTACCCAATGCTTTCTTCTTCTCATTAAAAATCCTTACTTTACATTCTGCTATAAAATGATATGGTTTCTTACAATAATGTCATACTTCTTTCTTTGAATCAGATGTAGCTGAAGACTTTTCTTTGGGTGTAGAGCAAGCATTAAGGGTAGGGCTAGAAGACTTAGGATTAGAAGACTTACTATCCATCCTGGATTGTTTACTCTTCTTCTCCTTCTTTGTCTCCTTCTACTTCTTTCCCTTCGATGATGATAACATAGCTTCATCATTCTCTCCCATACTCTTTTGTTGATCTTCATCTTTAAGCAAAAAGAATTGTAGCTCTTCAAATGAGAGTTCTCTATCTCTTATAGAGAGAGATAAAGAAGTAACAAAAGCATGATATGTAGATGGAGGTGAGTTTAGAAGTGTGTTTACCATCTCTTCATCTCAAATAGTGACTCCAATGTTGAGTAACTGATCTTGTAAATCTTTAAGCTTTAGAATATGTGTATGGACTGAATCATCAACTTTCATCCTTGTGTTGGCTAGCTCTCTCCTTAGATGAGCTTTTCTAGCCAGGTTTTTGCTCTGATAGAGATTCTCTAACTCCAACCAAGCTTGTCGAGAGGTTCTACATGATCTGATTTGAGGTATAATATGCCTCTTGAATCCCATAGCAATATATGAAAGTGCTAGTGAATCCTTTGAATCCCATCTGGATTTCTCTTTTGTAGGAAGTAATTTGGTAGTAGTACCACTAACTCCTGATGATGGTTGTTCCTTCTTATTCACTAACCTCTTGTTGAGCAGATTTAGGAACAAGGGTTCTTCTAGAAGATGAAGTAACATCCTCTCTGACTCTTCTTGGCCTTGTATAAGTACCATTGATAATATTCCACAAGTCTTTTGATACTAACAGATTCATCATCATAAAACTCCACATTGGATAATTAGACATTCCCTCAAGCTTATCTTCATTCTCAAGTCTATAACCACTCATCTTGTTAAGGGTGTATGTCAACTATGCTTTGATACCAAATGTTGGAAATGGGGTGGGCCACAATAATAATATCTCATAGGCTTATAGGATCTTCCAATACATGAACCTTAGCATACAAACCTTAATAGTAAAAAAGAAGATGAGTGAGAGATAGAGAGAGAATAGATAAGTTTTTCAAAGTGTACGGTAAGCTAAAGTGCTCACCTACACTAACTTATATTCTAAAGTCAAATTACGATGTGTGAATATGATACAAACTGACAATATCTGAATCTAGGCAGAAATAGGAACTAGATACAAGATAATGTGTGCCTAAGAGGTATGAAGAGTGTGTGTGTGAGAATACAGAGAATATGAACAATTTAAAACTGTTTTACAACAAACCTGAATTCTGACTATCTAAATAAAAAACTAGTGAATGAACAAGTGATGTAGACTTTTTACTCATAGTATGTTGCTAACACGAACTCCTCTAGATGTCTCTAGATGTAGAGCACATCTCCTTCAAGAGTGTATCAACTCTCCCTCCAAGAGGGCCTCCAAGATCTCCTCATTGCATTGAGCACTTGAGAGAGCTCCTTGCGAAGATCTCCTTGATCACTCCTTGAATGGTGTTAAACAATGAGCCAAAGCTCTCCTTATATAGTTTTTAGTGCCTATTGAAAAGCACATCAAAAAGATTATGATCAACATCAATCACTATCGAAAAAAACTCCGCCATGTGATCACCACCAAAAAAATTATCCGCAAAAGGTTTCTTTTAGCAAAGCTTTGCCGCTTTGTGATTTTTGCTGCTGACATGACTTGCACTCAGGTCCCTTGGATGGGAGGCACCTGCCTTAGCCAAGGTGCCCCATGTCATTCCTTGAAGAGCTACTAGAAATAATAATTAGTATGGCTGTTGAAAATTCCTAAAGACATACATCATATGCTAGTTGGACCCATTGAACATTGCTTCCAACATGGACCACATACAAGAAATGATTGGATAAGATATCATACTATGAGACTACAAGAGGACAAGAAAAGATGTTCAGAATACTAGACTAGATAAGAACAGAACAAGGAACAAGACTACTTTTCTAGAGATCGAAATTTGTTGAGCTTTTAAGAATGGTATTGTCAAGAATGTATGTGGCCGAGACCTCCTTATATAGGTGTTCAAGGGCAGTTACAAATTGATGATACATCGATGATATCAATAACTGTTGGAGTTTATTGACCTCCAAAATATAGCAAGAAGTAGGTGGAACCCCCTAGGAACAAGTTGACCTTCTCACAAACTTCATCACAGAAAACCAGTCATGCTTGCAGAGCTTACTATTCTCTAATGGATTAGAATTTTCTAAAACTATTTTAACCACATATACTAGACACCAAGAGATTTCCAATGAGCCAAAGAACACTCAATTTGGATAAATACACAAGGAGATATGACCTCTGCAAGTTTGAGGTTTAATGGAGATCTTCAGCAGAGGTGAAACTAGAGAACACACACTACTTGCAGAGAGTACTGCTCTCAGCTCACAAATCCAATGATTATGCAAATTTACAGGACAAACCTAGACAGTAAGAGCTTTCAAATGAGCTATCAAAAATATAATTTGGATATATAATGAGGGAGATACAAGCTCTACAATCTCTGCATACAAAACTACAGCAGCATAGAGATACACATATGCCTCTCTTGGACTTCCCACAAGATCAAGACTTTTTTCCTCTTTTTATAGCATGAGAAACTAATCTAAAACCTTCCTAATACATCTAAATTTGTGGTAGACACTTGGGTGGAGGTATTACATGACTCAAGTGCTCAAATAAGCAAAGTATTGATGGACTTTGAGAACTAGCCACATCGACCTTCCACTAGGACACCACTTCAGCTCTCTTGTGACTCACTAATTTGACTCACCATGTTCTAGAACTCACGTGGTATTTTTGCTATCTTTTATGAATAATATGAGCCTTCTTGAAGTATTTGGAGACTTCCCAAAGGTATTTACATAATTTGAAACTTGTACCCTACATAAAACAAATGTTCGCAACATTCTCCCCCTCAAGTTTCAAAGGGTATTTCCTTCATGCCAAGAATATAGTTGAATCTTTGAAGCTTCGGTCCATCCAAGGATTTGGTGAAGATATCTGCAACCCACAAAAGACACTTGTACTTCATTGTTTATGGCCTTCTCTCGAACATAATGATAGTGAACCTCTATATGCTTTGTTCTAGCATGAAAGATAGGATTCGAGGTCATATGAATGCTACTCAAGTTATCCCCATATATCAGTGGTACATCAACCTGCACATTCAAGTCATGAAACAACTTTTTAAACCACATAACTTCAGTAGTAGCCAATGCTAAAATTCTATACTCAGCCTCTGTAGAAGATAAAACAACTGTAGGCTGTTTCTTTGAACTCCATGTTAATGTCTTGTTTCCTGCTATTACCACATATCCACTTGTGGATCTTCTGTCATCTTTGCTTCCAGCCCAATCTGCATCACTAAAGACTTTAAGAGTTAGATCAGCATCATGACTATAAAATAATCCTTCATTCATGGTACCTTTCAAATACCTAAGCACTCTTTTCGCTGCATGCATATGAGGTACTCTAGGTTCATGCATAAACTGTGACAATACTCCCACTGCATAGCATATATCAGGTCTAGTTTTTGTTGCATAAATCAAAGATCCTACCATGGATCTATCAGCCAATCGTGATGGACACAAGTGTCCATCGTGATGGATACTATCAATCACGATTGATTGGCTATCCGTCGGGGTCTATCGATCCCGATGGACAGGCTGTCCATCTTGATGGACACTGTCAATCGCGATGGACAGAAATTTTGCAATTTTTTCGAAACTTTTTGTGGATTAATGATGTGCAAGGCCTCTAGAGTGTGAACACACACTTAGTTTTACTAAATGATTGATTTTTCTGTCAATCATGATATTGATAGAGCTCAATTCCCTAGGACCTGTGTAGACATTTTCTGTACCTATTGGAGCTGCTACAACTACTATGGAAGTTTGTACTTGCAAGAACGCTCAAGAAACATGCAAAAACAGCACACACAAATTTGCTCTCTCGCTCTCTCTCACAAGTAAAATGAGGGGAATGAGGTGAGGAAGGTTATATGACCAAAAAACTAGAATTTTGCAAAGGTGGAGATGGAGGTGGGAGATGGTGAGGATGATGATGGTGATGAAGTAAGAAAGAGAAAAATAAGGAAAAGTAAAGAATTACCTTCCAACGTCACAACTCTACATCTTACCATCACATGCTCGTCCTCAAAGCTCTCTCCTTGGCAACGGTGCCAAATTTGGTGTCACTCTAGCACAATGGCAAGTATGAACATGAGGAGGTCCACCTCATAATTGTCAATCCATGGAGACGTGAGGACTAGTATGATGACTATGAGCAAGTGATGGCATAAGTGCGTGAGTGAGAAGCACACAAGCATGCACACACATACACACACACACACAAGGCAAGAACAAAGAGAGGAACAATGGAGTTTTTTGTATTACTCAAAAAGTCTCTTACAATAGCTCAAAACTCTAACAAGCTAACCTCAAAAATGAGCTCTCTAGCTCTTTTTATAGTTTTTGACTAGCTTTGGCCCTGTTGAGACCTAGTGTTTGGCCTAGTAAAAAATTAGGTTCTAGGGCTTATTTGAGGGTTCGAACAAAGTCTAAAAATTATGAAAATTGGTATGTAGCTACTTCTAATACTCCTCTAGCTCAAGGACTCCTTGACTTGAACAAAATGGAGTCTAATCTACCAAAAATGGTATTTACAATGTTCATGTACTGATGAAAATCACTATTAGAAAGGATTAATTTTTGGAAAATTTGTGTAGCCTTAATTTTCGAATCTTCTTTGACTGCTTTTCCTACTTGGTCCTTCTCTCTGCTCAGATTCTTTATGTCAGATCCCTTGTCTTGTAATGCCTTGACTACCTTGACTACTGCGAGCACACTTCCATTGGGATTGACATTGTTTAGTTTGGCTTGGTTTTTATCTACCAAGATTGAGAGTTAGCAAAAGTCAAGAGGATGTATTTTTTCTTAAATTGGAGCATTCCATTTGTAAGTAGGATCATTATTAGGAGGGTTGACCCAAGTTGTTGATTGAGGGTGTTGATTCTCATGCACATTTGTGGTGAAAAATATGCAAATCAATGTGATTGGGAAGCCCTTCATTTTTGATTGGTGGGAGTTGATTTTAGAATTCTTGATTTCATAGGAGTGCTCGTGAGAAATTAGAAGAGAAAAAAAGAAAAAGAAAAATAAAAATAAAAAGAAAAGAAAAAGAAAAAGAAAAAGAAAAAGAAAAAGAAAAAGAAAAATAAAAATAAAAAGAAAAGGGTTTTATAAATGAAAAAAGTATTGAAAAATGAACAGAGAATGGAGTAGGGAGAGGTTTTCCTAAAGGGGAGTTGAAGAAGTAACACTAGAAAAGCTTAGAGAGAGCAAGGGTTTCAATCGATTGATTGGATATGATGAACATTTATAGGCTATGATGACTTAAGCACTTGAGGTTTCTTCTTTGGTTAAGACAACGTGAACCCTTATCTATATAAGGGCTAACTATTCAAGCAAATAGGTCAGTAGGAAAAGCTCTTTAAAATCCAAATCTATGTTAGTCTTCCATAGAAGCGGACTGGGATAATTCAAGTTTTGTTAAAAAGAGTCTCCCATTGAACAAGTTTTCAACCTTAAATCCTTGATGGATTCATGAAAGGCATGGTTCAAAAAAGAGGGGTCATATAAGCGATTGGTAATGAAGACACACCAATTTGTTCTTGAACATATGTTGTGTTTGAAAGTGGAGAAATGGTCTTTTGATCATTCTAGGTAGGCTCATCTATCATCAACATGATTCAATACATTTACATTGATGGCTCTCAAAGTTCTTAGTAAGAGAAGTAGAAACCTTACCCATTATGGGTAGAGATATCAAACCTTCTACTCTTTTCCTAATGAAAATTTTAACATCGCTATCTATTTATTGGGAATGATGAAGGTAGTGAAAATCTTAGCTATTATTGAATATGAAATCACGTGTTGTTGCAAGATGGAACCTCAAAATTTGTGTGGAAGCCAATCTCAAGGAAGATGGTGGCCAATACTTTTTTGGAAGTGAGGTAGCTCAATATAGAAACTCAACAATCTTTCCAAAACTTGAACCTTAATCACAAACACACACACACACCTTGAACCAAATAAACTTGATCAATGATTACAAGAAATAGTCAGGAGAAATGGGAAGCAAGCACTAGAATGCTACTCTTAAAATAATATCTACTTGATGAATGAAAAACATCACAATGTGTGCAATATACAAAACCTGAATATAGGCTGAATGTAAGAGGATTCTAGATAAAAATGTAGAGAGAAGTGCACCTAAGAGTTGTTTCTTTTGAGTGTGGTGGAAAGAGAAGAAGATAAGAATCTATGTTAGAAATAAAAGTCCTATCTTCTTCTATTTCCACCACACTTTTATTCTTTTGAGTGTGTTGGAAATAGAAGAAGATAGGAATGTATATTAGAAACACAATTTATGTGTTGGAAATATGGTTAAAATTTTCAACCTCAATAGAATTTAGGGTTTCTCCTTTGAAATAAGTAGCTATAATACCTCCTCTTGGAGAGATAGGGAATAAAACCTGGAACATTAGTAAAACTTGAAGAAGAATAGAAAATTTCATCTAGTACAATATTCAACATGCACACACTTCTAGGGTGTTTATAGGAGAAGATTTTAACAACAAATTATAAAAAAATCAGCACACATCGACCTCCAACAACTCCTAGGCTAGCTCCAATACGTAGAGAGCACTTGGTGATGAGAAAATGTGGTTGAATTGAATGTAGAAGTGACCTAGTTGTTGATATATTTTAGGTAGTGATGTGTGTGAACACACTAGGACCGTCGGGGTACTTTTTTCCCTCTTTAGGAGGTTTTTTCCCCCGGCTTGTATATACGCCTATTGCCCTAATGGGCTACTTATCTTTTGTACATTCTCTAGTAATACATTCAGTATTGTGTGTTGTGCTCCAAGCTTCTTCTTCTTCCTTGTGCTGTTCGCATGCTTCTACAGAAGTCTAACTCCAACAATTGGTATCAGAGCAGGTCGTCGCTTCATCTAGGGCACCGTCGACACTCCTCCGTTTGCTGCCTCCGAATGCACTATCGTAGTGCTTGTGCAGGCTATTTCATCTTTTTGTGCCAAAGGTATATACCAGTTTCTATTCGCTAGTATAAGCGTCTTGAAGTCTGCTACAGGTCTAGCGAAATTCGTCTAGGCAGTTCTGTTCAACTTTTTGAGATACAGTCAATTTTTTGCATCAAGTTATTTTAGTCACCGGCCATGGCTGAAAGCACTGATGTATTCCGTATGTTGGCTGTTGAGGATAAGTTGGATGGTACCAACTACCCATTATGGGCTTATATGATGCGACATGTTTTGGTTGCAAAAGGATTGTGGAACATTGTGCAGGGTGTTGAAAGACGTCCTGTTACACCTGTAACAACAGGTATTGCAAATATAGGTGCTGGAGCTGATGAAGATGGTGTTGAAGATGATATTCTGCAGATTCCTGTTCGTGCTTCTGTTTCTATTGCACCTACTGCAGAGTAGATTCGTTGGGATGGCAGAGATGCCCAAACACATGCATTGATAGCTTTGTTTGTCAAACGTGCCATTATTCCTCATATTCGCTCTTGTAGAACAGCTAGGGATGCTTGGGATACACTTACCACATTGTACCAAGCTAGGAATGAGGCTCGTGTTGCTTACCTCCAAAAACAGTTGGAGAGTGAGCACATGAATGAAGGTGATTCTATGGACAATTTCCTAACGAAGATCAAAGATTTGAAGGAACAATTGATTTCTGCTGATGAGGTTATATCAGATAGCTCACTTGTGCAGACCGTTCTGAATGGTCTTCCTGATTCATATCAGAGTTTTGCTTCTACTCTTTGGTTGATGATGAAAGGCAATCCGAATGCCTTATCATTTGAGGAGTTAATTTCTGTTCTGCTGCAGGAAGATCAATCCACACAGAACAGGTCCATTATGCGTGTTGCAGATCAAGATTTCCTGGCTAGTGAGAAGGGCAAAGGAAAATGGAGCTCCTCTACTAGTAAGCAGAAATATGCAAATGTTGCACATTCGAAGAACCAGGATAAAGATGAGAAGAAATCAGAAAAGCAGAAATTGTTTTGCAAGTACTGTAAAGGGAATGATCATATCATAAAGAACTGTCCAAAACTGGCTGCAAAAGAGGCAAAGAAAAAGGAGGCTGGAATGGTTGTTGCAGAAGCCTCTACACCAAAAACAGAGTCTGCTAATCTTGTGCAGGAAGAAGAATGGGCATTTACTACTGTTTGTAGTTTTGACCCATCTTCTCATGAGCAGTGCATGTCTGTAGTGGACTCAGATGTTTGGTACTTTGACAATGGGGCGACCAAACATATTACCTCGCAGCGCAGTTTCTTCTCTTCACTCGAGCCTGCCCCTACAAGGAATACTGTCACATGCGCCAACAACTCCTCTTATCTTGTTATGGGAGTTGGTAAGATCATTCTGACTACTGCTGATGGTAGTTCTTTCACCTTGTCAGATGCTTTATTTGTACCAGGGATCAAGAAGAATCTGTTATCAGTTTCTGCATTAGCCAAGATTGGCTTGGTTGTGAAATTTGTTGATGACAGATGTACAGTTCATGATCTGTCAAATGGTGATGTTATTATTGCTTCTGGCATTTTATGTCGTGGGCTATATAAGCTCATAGACTATGAAAGATCTGTGAATGATTCGGCATGTGCAGTTCATGATTCTCAGGCTATGTCAGATGCAAAGCTTTGGCATGCACGCTTTGGTCATCTTAATTTTGCTAGTTTGCTACGCCTGCAAGAATCTGATATGGTGTCTTCTTTGCCCAAGCTTGAGGTACCTGAAAAACATGTATGTGAAGGCTGTATTTTGGGCAAAATGGAGCGTTCCTCCTTTCCAAAAGATGGTTCAGTTCGGGCTACGCAGAAATTGCAGCTTGTACATAGTGATGTCTGTGGTCCTATGCAGACACCCTCTTTTGGGAATTACCTTTACTTCGTGACTTTCATTGATGATTTTTCGAGGCATGCATGGGTATATCCACTCAAAGCAAAGTACAAAGTGTTCAGGTGCTTTAAATAGTTTTTGGTTTTGGATGAAAATCTGTCACCATGTAAAATGGGCACCCTCCGTTCTGATCGAGGGGGGGAATATATGTTCTGATTTTAATGCATTTTTGGCTGAACGTGGGATAAAACAATAGTGCCGTATACACCTCAACAGAATGGAGTTGCTGAACGAAAGAACAGGTCACTCATGGAGATGGCGAGGTGCATGGTCAAGAGTCAGGCTTTACCACATAGTTTCTGGCTTGAGGTTGTCATGTGTGCAGCATATGTACTGAACATGTGTCCCACTAAAGCGCTGCAGTCTATCACTCCATATGAGGCTTGGCATGACCGCAAGCCATCTGTTGCTCATTTGCGTGTTTTTGGTTGTTTGGCATATGCACTAGTGCCTGAACAACATCGCAGAAAATTGGATGATAAGGGAGTAAAATGTATTTTTGTTGGGTACAGTTCTGAAAGTAAAGGCTATCGTCTGTATCATCCACAGACTAAATGCATTCTGGTTAGCCATGATGTTGTCTTTGTGGAAGATGCTATTTAGCCATTGCTTTCATGTACTAAGGAGACATCTGATAGCTCCAAAGACATGTATGATACTTTGATGCCTCTTTTTACAGGTGGACAGTCTAGTGTTGGTCCTAATGAGGCAAATTCTCAGCCTTTGCAGGTTTCATATGATGATGCAGATCATTCCATTTCTGATGCAGATTTACATGATGCACTTGTTGATGAGAGAGCTGATATTGAGCAGGCAAAAACTATGCCAAAATGGCTAGTGCAGACTTTGCGTGACAGCAAATTAGATGCACCTTTGTCATATCGTACTCGTTCAGGCTCTCATAGTGCCTCCTTTGCATCAGATTGCTATGCTATGGCTGCGTCTAGTCTCTGTGATGAGAATGAGCCTATTTCTTTTGATGAAGCACAAAATTCAGAAAATTGGATGGCTGCTATGCAATGTGAATATGATGCTATAATGAAGAATGGTACATGGTCTTTATGTGACTTGCCTCCTGGCAAGAAGGCCATTGACACTAAGTGGGTATACAAGCTGAAGCGTAAACCTGATGGTACAGTTGATAGGTATAAGGCTAGGCTTGTTGCAAAGGGTTATGCGCAGGAAAGAGGCATTGATTTTGATGAGACCTTTGCACCTACATGCCGTATGACTACTGTTCAGAGTATTTGTGCACTTGCAGCCCATCATGGTTGGAATGTACATCAGTTGGACATTAAAACAACATTTCTGAATGGTGACTTGCATGAAGAAGTGTATGTTTTTCAACCCCGTGGCTTTGTGCAGAAAGGGCATGAAAACCAGGTGTGCAGGTTAAAGAAGGCATTATATGGTTTAAAGCAAGCACCACGTGCTTGGTATGAGAAGATACATGCCTATCTGGTTGCACATGGTTTTGAGAACAATCCAACTAAAAGCACCTTATATGTTAAGCGTGCTAATGATGTGCTTTTGATCATTGTTGTCTATGTTGATGACATGCTGCTCACTGGTCCTATTGAGAAGCATATTTCAAGGCTGATTTGCATGCCTCATTTGAGATGTCTGATTTGGGGCATTTGCATCACTATTTGGGCATTCAGTTTATGCAAGTTGATGGTGGAATGGATTTTTGTCAAACGAAATATATTGACACATTATTGCAGCGTTTTGGACTTGAAGACTGTAAGCCTATTGCCACTCCTATGGAGACAGATTTACGATTGAGTCTTCATGATGCTGGAGATGCATTTGATGCTATTCTCTATCAGCAGGCTATTGGATGCTTGATTTATTTATGCATTACTCGACCAGATATTCAGTTTGCTGTCTCACAGATGAGCAGGTTTATGCATTGCCCAGGAGTCACGCATTGGAAGGCGGTTAAGCGCATCTTTTGCTACTTGAGTGGTACTCGGCTACTTGGGTTGTTTTATCCCAAGGGGGGATCACTACCGCCAGCTTTGCATGCTTTTTCTGACTCAGATTGGGCTGGTTGCTATGACACTCGTGTGTCCACAAGTGGTTTTTGCTTCATGCTTGGTAGCTCATGTATATCTTGGTTGAGCAAGAAGCAGCCTACTGTGGCCACTTCTAGTTGTGAGGCTGAGTATAGGGCAGCTTTCACAGCGACTGTTGAGTGTGTGTGGCTCAGATGCCTTATGGCTGATTTGGGTGTTGGCCAGTCTTCTACCACCACCATCTTCACTGATAGTCAGAGCACATTGGCAGTTGGGAGGAACCTTGTGTTCCATGCTCGCACTAAGCACATTGAGGTGCATTATCACTATGTCAGGTAGAGGTTCTTTGCTGGGGAGATCAGCTTGGCATATGTGCCCACGCAGGAGAACATTGCAGACCTTTTCACGAAGGCTCTGCCTAGGGAGAAGTTTGAAGCTTTCCGCAAAGCTTTGGGC
The DNA here is from genome assembly GCA_020310875.1 of Ceratopteris richardii. Taxonomy (NCBI): domain Eukaryota; kingdom Viridiplantae; phylum Streptophyta; class Polypodiopsida; order Polypodiales; family Pteridaceae; genus Ceratopteris; species Ceratopteris richardii. The sequence goes on along the minus strand of CM035417.1, from coordinate 92,658,958 downwards.
TTACTTCCTTTTGTGGAGTGATTTCCACATAGCTTGGCACTTCCATATACATGAGTGCCAGCTCCTTTTTCACCGCATCACTCCTAGGGGGGATTTGTTGATATATTTTAGGTAGTGATGTGTGTGAACACACTAGGATCGCCGGGGCACTTTTTCCCTCTTTAGGAGGTTTTTTTCCCCCAGCTTGTATATACGCCTATTGCCCTAATGGGCTACTTATCTTTTGTACATTATCTAGTAATACATTCAGTATTGTGTGTTGTGCTCCAAGCTTCTTCTTCTTCCTTGTGCTGTTCGCGTGCTTCCACAAAAGTCTAACTCCAACACTAGTAGGCCTTATTTATAATATTCCAGCACCCCATGACTAGGTTTAATAAAAAAACATCTGTGAAAAGCCACGTGAATCCTGAAAAAGAAGCCTTTCACCAATTTTGTACAAGCGCTTTTCTTAACAAGGTTGCTAAGAACTACAAAAAGATATGCTTCAATTTTGTAAGCATAGTTTTGAAAAGTAGAGTTAGGATTTGGATGCACTTTTAGATCTCTGATGGTCAAGTGCTATATATCATTAACTAGCTTTTGATGAGAACTATAAGAATATGGAAAAAAGTTTTGAGTATTTTGAGCATTTTGATCATTTTGATATATTTTGAAAATTTGACTTTGTTGGAAATTCGAGTTTGAATCCTGTTACATTCAACCTTATATCCATATTTTGTAAATTACACACATTGTATTGTTACTCATTCATCAAGTAGATATTATTTTAGCTTATCATTTTGCTCCTTGTTTCCATCTCTTGCCTCTTTCCTATTTCTTGTTATCGTTCACCAAGTTTTTTTTGGTTCAATTTTTGTGTGTGCTTAAGGTTCTTAAGGTTCAAGTATTGGAAGATCTTTGAGACTTTATATTGGGCCTACCTTACTTCCAACATTTGGTATCAAAGCTTTGTGCACATACATAATTTTCTTTCAAGATGAGTGATTATAGAGATGGACTAGAAAAACAAGAAAAACGTGATGGAATGTCTAACTATCCTATGTAGAGTTTCATGAAGATGAATTTGCTAAGTTCTAGGGATTTATGGAATAGAATTGATGGAAAGTATCCAAGACCAAGGCAGTTAGTTGAGGATGTTGGTTCTTCTTCCAAGAAGCCTATTGCACGAATTTTATCCCAACAAATAGAAGGGGTGGAGGAAGAAGAAGAAGAAGAAGAAGAAGAAGAAGAAGGTGTCTCATCATTCACAAGCAAAGAAAATCAAATTCGATCATCTATAGAGAAGTCTAAATGGGATTCTAGAGATGCTCAGACACTCTTAATTACTGCTATGGTTCTAGAGCATCATATCAGTCCTCAAATTAGGTCATGCAAAACCTCCCCTCAAACTTGATTGGAGTTGGAGAATCTCTATCAAAGGAGAAATCCTCCTAGAGAAGATCATTTAAGGAGGTAATTATCCAATACACACATTAGAGTTGGCAAGCTAGTACAAAATCATATTCTAAATCTTAAAAAAGTTCGTGATCAACTTCTAAATGTTGGAGTAAGCACTTTTGATGAAGAGATGGTAAATACACTCACTAAATCACTTCCATTGTTACTTCTCTCTCTCTCTACAAGAGATATATAGATTTAATTTAAAGAGTTGTAGTTCTTGTTACTTTAAGATGAAGATCAAATAAAGAGTATGGAAGAGAATAATGAATCTATGGTGTCATCATCCAAAGGTAAGAAGAAGAAGGAGGAGACTAATAACAAGGAGAAAAAAACTCAAAAAGTAAGAAAGAAAGTAATTCATTTACTTCTAAGTCTTTTACATATCTTCTTCAGTCTGTACATCAACTACTTCATCCACACCTAAAGAGAAATATAATTTATCCACATTTACATGTAAGAAGGGAATATGGCACTATTGTAAGAACTAAATCATAAAATAGAGTGCAAAAGAAGGATTTTTAATGAAATGCAGAGAGCTTCAGGTAAGAAGGAGGTAAATCTTCTTCTTTTGAAGAATATTTTGCTTAGAGGAGATGCCTTTTGATCAAGCATAATGGAATGTAATATTGTTAAATCCTTCAATCTTTGATTTTGGAGTGACTAAATATATAACATATTGCAAGAAGGTATTGTCATCTCTTACTAGTTCTAAAGTAGAAGATTGACCATAGTAAACATTCATGATTTGGATGTAGTTGATGTGCCAGAAGTCACACTAAAGTAAAGAGTAGGTGATAAATATATAATGTCTAATATATTGTGTATATCAAAATCAAGGAGAATTTTCTTTCTATTCAACTTCTCAGTTAGATGGTTATAAATTCATCTTTAAGAAGGATTCATCTCAAATCCTTTCACCTAATGAAGAGCATTATCTATTAAAGGTGAAAATAGAAGTGTATACTTGTTTTGTAAAAAATTAGCCATGCTTATATTGCTAGGTCTTCTATGTTGGTGCATTTTACCCAAGCCTACATGCTTGATATATTTGATATTATCCTCATTTGTAAGTCACATGAGTAGTCATGTGAACACCTCTTGTAAAAGAGTACATTTTATCTCTTGTAAATGGAAAAAGAAAAAAGGAAAAGGATGGCTTACCTCATCCATGATGTAAAAGCAAATTTGTGGCTCCAACTACCAAAATCACGAATTTTTGAGCTGAGGGAATCTCTCCTAACTTTGGGGATCACTTTTAGGTGGAGCCATTCGAATTCGAATTCAAAACTCCCTCCAAGAATAGCTATAAAAGGAGCAAGAAGGAAGAGGCGATTAGCAAGCCTTGTACGTGACCACTTCATGTCATTTTGTAGAGATTGAAAAGCTTACTCCATAGCTCTATCATTCTACTCCCATTGTGCAAAGATTCATTGCCAATGTGGTTGTAATCATATGTGAATCTATACATTTATTATCATCTACTTCTCTGTTTTGTTCTCTGCTATACTCACTCAGAGCAGTACCTTCCGAACGTTATATCTCGAGTTCTACTGATCCATTTTCAGTTAATTAACTTGCATTGGATAGCTCGTACTGTCTACTTTATGCATATAAATTTTCAAGGTCATTGGATTAATACTTTTTGAGATATCTGCATTTTACTGCTTACTGGTCTATCTTTGCAGAGCCCCGAGAATTGTGGGGAGGTTCTAGAAATTGGTGAAACTTGTTCTCAGTGCTCAGTCCATCATTTGAAGTGTTTTAACTTGGATTGAAAAGCTTGCAAAGTCTATTTGCTATGCCCAAAAGTAATTTTTCTAATTCCTACCAGATTGAGAGCACTGTTCATTTTTTCGAGCAGGTGTATGTCCAAAAATAGCAAGTTTTGGGAGCTAGTCATTTCGCAACTAGTCTGTCTTGACTTAAACTTTTGGGATACATGTTCCAAAGTACTTGGCTGATATTTTGGTGGATTTAGGAAGCTCAAAGGGTCTACTAATCAACTCTGAAGTCTTAGATGGATGGTGTGAAGCTGGTTGTAGCAGCACCTACTCATCTTTGGATTGCATCCACCATCTCTCTTCACAGTGGTATCAGAGCATAGTCAAGCAACATGGGAGATGGATTTCCATCAACAATTGACAAATTGGATCAAAAAAACTATCCGGCATGGTCTCTAAGGATGGAGGCTTACCTTCAAGGGAGGAATCTATATGGATTCATATCCGGAGATGAAGCAATGCCAACCATGAGGAACAAAGGGCAACCATCACATGAAGAAGTGGAAGGACTTTCGAATTGGTGTTCGAAGGATGCACTTGCAAGGTCCTATATTCTAAACTCAATCTCTGATTTTCTTTTACCTCATGTCAAGGGATGCAAGAAATCAAGAGAGACCTGGAATGCACTTGCTTCTTTCTTCTCTTCCAACACTCGAGCAAGGAAGAACCAATTGTGGATGGAGTTCACAACAATGAAGAAAAGCCCGAAGCAAAATGTGATTGATTATGTCACAAAGATGAAGGAGATTTCCGACCAACTTGGAAGCATTGGAGAGGTAATTGAAGAGGAGCGAATCATAAGACAAATCATGAATGGAATCAAAGCAGACGACAAGTGGGAGTCATTCACAACAGCCATGGATTTATACATGGATATGCATGTACCCGACCTCAACACACTCATGGGCCAACTCTTCACTCATGAAGCAAAGATTAGCAAAGGTGGTGAGTCCTCAAGAGGTAATCAAACTTCTACCTTATATTCTGATAAAGCTAAGGTCAAGGACAAGTCAAAGAATAGGAAGAATGAAGATGAAGGAAGCTCTTTCCAAGCAAACTTTGCAGGTAGAGGAAGAGCTAGAGGAAGAGGCAGAGGTGGAAAGCAAGGCAGGGGGAGATTCCAATCATCTCAACCTTGCAACATATGTGGCTTATCTAACCATACTACTGAAGAATGTTTCAGGAACCCGAGGAACTCAAGAGGAAGAGGATTCAATAGAGGTGGCTATGGATCAAATAGAGGTAGATACAATGGAGGCTACAACAACAACAACTACTACAACAACAATTACAACAACAACAACAACAACAACTATCAAAGTGGCCATAGAGGAAGAAGAGATTACAATAACTATGCACAGGACCAAAGTCAAGAAGATTCATTATTGATTATGAATCTATCAGCAAAGAAGGGTAAGGATGATGATAACATATTTTACATTGATTCGGGATGCTCGAACCATGTAGCAGGAAATGTGGCTTTACTTTCTGATTTGGAAGATCCTCATAACAAGCATGAAGTGCAGACAGGAGATGACACAAAGCACTCAGTGCAGAAGATAGGTAATGTGAAGACATCAGATGGGAATATGAACCTCTTAAGCAAAGTCTCGTATGTCCCTACAATTACCAAAAATTTAATAAGTGTTGGACAGATTGTTGAAAAAGGATTGCAGGTTAGATTCAATCGATTTGGAGCATATGTTGAAGACCCAAAGCAAGGCTTTCGAAGGATTGCCAAAGGAGAAAAGACAGGAAGGCTTTTCACTTTTGAAGTGGAAGATACAAAGAACATAGATTTGTTTAGCTATGGATCTCAAACTCTAACAGAGTTGGAGATATGGCACAAAAGGCTTGCTCACATTGGTGAGAGGACACTCAAACAGATTTGCAGGGACCAAAGTGTACTTGGTTTGCCTAATATCACAAGGCAACACATGATTTATAAGTGTGAAGCTTGTCAACTCGGCAAGGCTCATAGACAACCTTTCAATAAGAAAGGATATATGTATCAAAATCCTTTGGATCTAGTGCACACGGATGTGTGGGGTCCAAGTAAGGAGCCATCTATATCAGGCTCAAGATATTATGTGTCTTTCATAGATGATTGTAGCAGGTGGACCATTTTGTTTTCCATGAAGCACAAGGATGAAGTGTTTAATTGCTTTAAGAAGTATATTGCTCTTGTTGAAAACCAAACAGGTAGGACTTTGAAACGGCTCAGATCAGATGGTGGAGGAGAATACTTCTCTTCTGAATTTGATGCCTTCTTGCATGAAAGAGGCATTAAAAGGGAAGTCACTACAAGGTATACACCCGAACTCAATGGTGTAGCAGAGAGGAGGAACAGAGCTATTGTCGAAGCTACAAGGTCCATGCTCAACGAAAAGGGATTGCCGAACTACCTATGGGCAGAGGCTGTGTCGACAGCCACATATCTCATAAATAGACTTCCATCTAAGTCACTAGATGGAACCACTACATATGAAGTGTGGAATGGAAGAAGACCTAGTCTAGAGCATTGCAAAATCTTTGGATGCTTAGCCTATGCTCACATTCCTTCTCAAGTAAGAGGGAAATTGGATCCCAAGGCAGAGAAGTGCGTATTCATTGGTTATGATCAAAACCAAAAAGGATATAGATTGTACAATCCAACCAATAAAGGATTTTCTGTGAGTAGAGATGTAATTTTTGATGAAAACAAATCATGGTTTGATGATGACAGGAAAGTGAAGTTGCCATATGACTTGGATGAAGATTTTCCATCACTTCAACCAAAGGAGCCAAAGCAGATTGAAGAAAGTGATTCGGAGATTGACCTAGAAGACTTGGAAAGACTAAAGCTATGGAAGAACAAAGGTAAAGCAAAGATGCAGGATGCTACATATGGACCCGAGAGCTCACATCAACCACTTAGAAGGTCTTCAAGGGAGAAGAAGAAACCAGAGAGGTTTGGTTATGATACTTCTTTGGTCACCAAGCACTCAATCTACATTGCAAAGGATTCAACCAATGAAGAACCTACCACATTTGAAGAAGCACAAAGCAAGAAAGCTTGGAGAGATGCAATGGATGAAGAAATGGAAGCCTTGAAGGAGAATGACACTTGGGAGCTTGTACCTAACAAGCCATCTATGAAGATAATCGGATCTCCATGGATATACAAAATCAAGAGGAATCCAGATGGAAGTATAAATAGATACAAAGCAAGGTTAGTTGCTAAAGGGTTTGCTCAAACCCATGGTATTGATTATGAGGAGAATTTCTCTCCTATTGCAAAAATGCCTACAATTAGGGTTCTCATTAGTCTTGCTGCATCTAGAAATTGGAATCTTTATCAACTTGATGTAAAGAATGCTTTCTTGAATGGATGGATTTCTGAGGAAGTGTATATGGCACAACCTCCTGGATATGAGGATGTACATCATCCTAACTATGTATGCAAACTAAAGAAAGCTTTGTATGGATTGAAGCAAGCTCCAAGAGCTTGGAGTTTCAGATTGGTGACTTATTTGCAGGACCAAGGATTCAAAGCTAGCAAAGCGGATACCTCTTTGTTCATAAAGAGGAATGGATCTGAAGTGATCTATTTATGTGTGTATGTTGATGATATTATTATCACAGGCAATGATCTTGAAGGAATCAAACAAGTAAAGGCTCAAATGAAGGAGGAGTTCAAGATAAGTGACCTCGGACCACTCACTTATTTTCTTGGATTGGAGTTGATCTACACAGATTCAGGTATATACATCACGCAAAGGAAGTATGTGCATGACATGCTCGTCAAGTTCAAGATGGAAAATACCAAGTGTGCAGGTACACCTATGGAGCAAAATCATAAGCTTAGTGCTTATGAAGGAGAGCCAATTGAAGACATCACAAGCTATCAAAGCTTGGTTGGAAGTTTGAACTATGCAACACTCACAAGGGTGGATATATGCTATAGTGTTAGCATATTGAGTCAGTTTATGCATAAGCCGAGAAGACCACATATGGAAGCGGCCAAGAGAGTCCTCAAGTACCTAAATGGGACCATGAACGAAGGTTTGTTCTATTCATATACTTCAGATATTGAGCTAAAGGTCTACTCAGATGCAGATTGGGCCGGATCTAAAGATGATAGAAGAAGCACATCAGGGTATATATCATTTGTAGGTTCAAAAATCATTTCTTGGTCATCGAAGAAGCAACCAACTGTGGCATTATCTTCTACGGAAGCCGAATATAGAGGTTTGGCTAATGCAACTCAAAAAATCATGTGGTTAAAGTCTTTGTACACAGATCTTGGAATTCATTCTTCAACACCTCATATTTTTGGTGACAACACAAGCTCACTACATCTAGCAGCTAATCCGGTATACCATGCTAGAACCAAGCATATTGAAGTCCACTACCATTACGTAAGGGAGAAGCTAATGAGCAAGGATATTCAACTATCCTATGTCTCTACAGATATGCAATGTGCCGACATGTTGACTAAAGCTCTTGATGGTATGAAGTTAAGTAGATTCAAGTTGATGATTGGCTTGCAGGAAATCAAGGACAATTGAAGACTTATTTGGAGGCCAAGCATGTTAGGCTTGAGGAAGAGCTGTTGGTGCATTTTACCCAAGCCTACATGCTTGATATATTTGATATTATCCTCATTTGTAAGTCACATGAGTAGTCATGTGAACACCTCTTGTAAAAGAGTACATTTTATCTCTTGTAAATGGAAAAAGAAAAAAGGAAAACGATGGCTTACCTCATCCATGATGTAAAAGCAAATTCGTGGCTCCAACTACCAAAATCACGAATTTTTGAGCTGAGGGAATCTCTCACACCTTTGGGGATCACTTTTAGGTGGAGCCATTCGAATTCGAATTCAAAACTCCCTCCAAGAATAGCTATAAAAGGAGCAAGAAGGAAGAGGCGATTAGCAAGCCTTGTACGTGACCACTTCATGTCATTTTGTAGAGATTGAAGAGCTTACTCCATAGCTCTATCATTCTACTCCCATTGTGCAAAGATTCATTGCCAATGTGGCTGTAATCATATGTGAATCTATACATTTATTATCATCTACTTCTCTGTTTTGTTCTCTGCTATACTCACTCAGAGCAGTACCTTCAGAACGTCATATCTCGAGTTCTACTGATCCGTTTTCAGTGAATTAACTTGCATTGGATATATTGTATTGTCTACTTTATGCATATAAATTTTCAAGGTCATTGGATTAATACTTTTTGAGATATCTGCATTTTACTGCTTACTGGTCTATCTTTGCAGAGGCCCGAGAATTGTGGGGAGGTTCCAGAAATTGTTGAAACTTGTTCTGAGTTCTCAGTCCATCATTTGAAGTGTTTTAACTTGGATTGGGAAGCTTGCAAAGTCTGTTTGCTATGCCCAAAAGGAATTTTTCTAATTCCTACCAGATTGAGAGCACTGTTTATTTTTTCCAGCAGGTGTATGTCCAAAAATAACAAGTTTTGGGAGCTAGTCATTTCGTATCTAGTCTGTCTTGACTTAAACTTTTGGGATACATGTTTCAAAGTACTTGGCTGATATTTTGGTGGATTTAGGAAGCTCAAAGGGTCTACTAATCAACTCTGAAGTCTCAGTTGGCTGGTGTGAAGCTGGTTGTAGCAACACCTACTCATCTTTGGATTGCATCCACCATCTCTCTTCATAGTGGTATCAGAGCATAGTCAAGCAACATGGGAGATGGATTTCCATCAACAATTGACAAATTGGATCGAAACAACTATCCGGCATGGTCTCTAAGGATGGAGGCTTACCTTCAAGGGAGGAATCTATATGGATTCATATCTGGAGATGAAGCAATGCCAACCATGAGGAACAAAGGGCAACCATCACATGAAGAAGTGGAAGGACTTTCGAATTGGTGTTTGAAGGATGCACTTGCAAGGTCCTATATTCTAAACTCAATCTCTGATTTTCTTTTACCTCATGTCAAGGGATGAAAGACATCAAGAGAGACCTCGAATGCACTTGCTTCTTTCTTCTCTTCCAACACTCCAGCAAGGAAGAACCAATTGTGGATGGAGTTCACAACAATGAAGAAAAGCCCGAAGCAAAATGTGACTGATTATGTCACAAAGATGAAGGAGATTTCCGACCAACTTGGAAGCATTGGAGAGGTAATTGAAGAGGAGCAAATCATAAGACAAATCATGAATGGAACCAAAGCAGACGACAAGTGGGAGTCATTCACAACAGCCATGGATTTATACATGGATATGCATGTACCCGACCTCAACACACTCATGGGCCAACTCTTCACTCATGAAGCAAAGATTAGCAAAGGTGGTGAGTCCTCAAGAGGTAATCAAACTTCTGCCTTATATTCTGATAAAGCTAAGGTCAAGGACAAGTCAAAGAATAGGAAGAATGAAGATGAAGGAAGCTCTTTCCAAGCAAACTTTGCAGGTAGAGGAAGAGCTAGAGGAAGAGGTAGAGGTGGAAAGCAAGGCAGGGGGAGATTCCAATCCTCTCAACCTTGCAACATATGTGGCTTATCTAACCATACTACTGAAGAATGTTTCAGGAACCCGAGGAACTCAAGAGGAAGAGGATTCAATAGAGGTGGCTATGGATCAAATAGAGGTAGATACAATGGAGGCTACAACAACAACAACTACTACAACAACAATTACAACAACAACAACAACAACTATCAAAGTGGCCATAGAGGAAGAAGAGATTACAATAACTATGCAGAGGACCAAATTCAAGAAGATTCATTATTGATTATGAATCTATCAGCGAAGAAGGGTAAGGATGATGATCACATATTTTACATTGATTCGGGATGCTCGAACCATGTAGCAGGAAATGTGGCTTTACTTTCTGATTTGGAAGATCCTCATAACAAGCATGAAGTGCAGACAGGAGATGACACAAAGCACTCAGTGGAGAAGATAGGTAATGTGAAGACATCAGATGGGAATATGAACCTCTTAAGCAAAGTCTTGTATGTACCTACAATTACCAAAAATTTAATAAGTGTTGGACAGATTGTTGAAAAAGGATTGCAGGTTAGATTCAATCGATTTGGAGCATATGTTGAAGACCCAAGGCAAGGCTTTCGAAGGATTTCCAAAGGAGAAAAGACAGGAAGGCTTTTCACTTTTGAAGTGGAAGATACAAAGAACATAGCTTTGTTTAGCTATGGATCTCAAACTCTAATAGAGTTGGAGATATGGCACAAAAGGCTTGCTCACATTGGTGAGAGGACACTCAAACAGATTTGCAGGGACCAAAGTGTACTTGGTTTGCCTAATATCACAAGGCAACACATGATTTATAAGTGTGAAGCTTGTCAACTCGGCAAGGCTCATAGACAACCTTTCAATAAGAAAGGATATATGTATCAAAATCCTTTGGATCTAGTGCACACAGATGTGTGGGGTCCAAGTAAGGAGCCATCTATATCAGGCTCAAGATATTATGTGTCTTTCATAGATGATTGTAGCAGGTGGACCATTTTGTTTTTCATGAAGCACAAGGATGAAGTGTTTAATTGCTTTAAGAAGTATATTGCTCTTGTTGAAAACCAAACAGGTAGGACTTTGAAACGGCTCAGATCAGATGGTGGAGGAGAATACTTCTCTTCTGAATTTGATGCCTTCTTGCATGAAAGAGGCATTAAAAGGGAAGTCACTACAAGGTATACACCCGAACTCAATGGTGTAGCAGAGAGGAGGAATAGAGCTATTGTCGAAGCTACAAGGTCCATGCTCAACGAAAAGGGATTGCCGAACTACCTATGGGCAGAGGCTGTGTCGACAGCCACATATCTCATAAATAGACTTCCATCTAAGTCACTAGATGGAACCACTCCATATGAAGTGTGGAATGGAAGAAGACCTAGTCTAGAGCATTGCAAAATCTTTGGATGCTTAGCATATGCTCACATTCCTTCTCAAGTAAGAGGGAAATTGGATCCCAAGGCAGAGAAGTGCGTATTCATTGGTTATGATCAAAACCAAAAAGGATATAGATTGTACAATCCAACCAATAAAGGATCTTCTGTGAGTAGAGATGTAATTTTTGATGAAAACAAATCATGGTTTGATGATGACAGGAAAGTGAAGTTGCCATATGACTTGGATGAAGATTTTCCATCACTTCAACCAAAGGAGCCAAAGCAGATTGAAGAAAGTGATTCGGAGATTGACCTAGAAGACTTGGAAAGACTAAAGCTAAGGAAGAACAAAGGTAAAGCAAAGATGCAGGATGCTACATATGGACCCGAGAGCTCACATCAACCACTTAGAAGGTCTTCAAGGGAGAAGAAGAAACCAGAGAGGTTTGGTTATGATACTTCTTTGGTCACCAAGCACTCAATCTACATTGCAAAGGATTCAACCAATGAAGAACCTACCACATTTGAAGAAGCACAAAGCAAGAAAGCTTGGAGAGATGCAATGGATGAAGAAATGGAAGCCTTGAAGGAGAATGACACTTGGGATCTTGTACCTAACAAGCCATCTATGAAGATAATCCGATCTCGATGGATATACAAAATCAAGAGGAATCCAGATGGAAGTATAAATAGATACAAAGCAAGGTTAGTTGCTAAAGGGTTTGCTCAAACCCATGGTATTGATTATGAGGAGACTTTCTCTCCTATTGAAAAAATGCCTACAATTAGGGTTCTCATTAGTCTTGCTGCATCTAGAAATTGGAATCTTTATCAGCTTGATGTAAAGAATGCTTTCTTGAATGGATGGATTTCTGAGGAAGTGTATATGGCACAACCTCCTGGATATGAGGATGTACATCATCCTAACTATGTATGCAAACTAAAGAAAGCTTTGTATGGATTGAAGCAAGCTCCAAGAGCTTGGAATTTCAGATTGGTGACTTATTTGCAGGACTAAGGATTCAAAGCTAGCAAGGCGGATACCTCTTTGTTCATAAAGAGGAATGGATATGAAGTGATCTATTTATGTGTGTATGTTGATGATATTATTATCACAGGCAATGATCTTGAAGGAATCAAACAAGTAAAGGCTCAAATGAAGGAGGAGTTCAAAATAAGTGACCTCGGACCACTCACTTATTTTCTTGGATTGGAGTTGATCTACACAGATTCAGGTATATACATCACACAAAGGAAGTATGTGCATGACATGCTCGTCAAGTTCAAGATGGAAAATACCAAGTGTGCAGGTACACCTATGGAGCAAAATCATAAGCTTAGTGCTTATGAAGGAGAGCCAATTGAAGACATCACAAGCTATCAAAGCTTGGTTGGAAGTTTGAACTATGCAACACTCACAAGGGTGGATATATGCTATAGTGTTAGCATATTGAGTCAGTTTATGCATAAGCCGAGAAGACCACATATGGAAGCGGCCAAGAGAGTCCTCAAGTACCTAAATGGGACCATGAACGAAGGTTTGTTCTATTCATATACTTCAGATATTGAGCTAAAGGTCTACTCAGATGCAGATTGGGCCGGATCTAAAGATGATAGAAGAAGCACATCAGGGTATATATCATTTGTAGGTTTAGGGTAATCATTTCTTGGTCATCGAAGAAGCAACCAACCGTGGCATTATCTTCTACCGAAGCCGAATATAGAGGTTTGGCTAATGCAACTCAAGAAATCATGTGGTTAAAGTCTTTGTACACAGATCTTGGACTTCATTCTTCAACACCTCATATTTTTGGTGACAACACAAGCTCACTACATCTAGCAGCTAATCCGGTATACCATGCTAGAACCAAGCATATTGAAGTCCACTACCATTACGTAAGGGAGAAGCTAATGAGCAAGGATAATCAACTATCCTATGTCTCTACACATATGCAATGTGCCGACATGTTGACTAAATCTCTGGATGGTATGAAGTTAAGTAGATTGAAGTTGATGATTGGCTTGCAGGAAATCAAGGACAATTGAAGAATTATTTGGAGGCCAAGCATGTTAGGCTTGAGGGGGAGCTGTTGGTGCATTTTACCCAAGCCTACATGCTTGATATATTTGATATTATCCTCATTTGTAAGTCACATGAGTAGTCATGTGAACACCTCTTGTAAAAGAGTACATTTTATCTCTTGTAAATGGAAAAAGAAAAAAGGAAAACGATGGCTTACCTCATCCATGATGTAAAAGCAAATTCGTGGCTCCAACTACCAAAATCATGAATTTTTGAGCTGAGGGAATCTCTCCTAACTTTGGGGATCACTTTTAGGTGGAGCCATTCGAATTCAAATTCAAAACTCCCTCCAAGAATAGCTATAAAAGGAGCAAGAAGGAAGAGGCGATTAGCAAGCCTTGTACGTGACCACTTCATGTCATTTTGTAGAGATTGAAGAGCTTACTCCATAGCTCTATCATTCTACTCCCATTGTGCAAAGATTCATTGCCAATGTGGCTGTAATCATATGTGAATCTATACATTTATTATCATCTACTTCTCTGTTTTGTTCTCTGCTATACTCACTCAGAGCAGTACCTTCAGAAGGTCATATCTCGAGGTCTATTGATCGGTTTTCCGTGAATTAACTTGCATTGGATAGCTCGAACTGTCTACTTTATGCATATAAATTTTCAAGGTATTTGATTAATAGGTTTTGAGATATCTACATTTTACTGCTTACTGGTCTATCTTTGCAGAGCCCCGAGAATTGTGGGGAGGTTCTAGAAATTGTTGAAACTTGTTCTGAGTTCTCAGTCCATCATTTGAAGTGTTTTAACTTGGATTGGGAAGCTTGCAAAGTCTGTTTGCTATGCCCAAAAGGAATTTTTCTAATTCCTACCAGATTGAGAGCACTGTTCAATATTTCCAGCAGGTGTATGTCCAAAAATATCAAGTTTTGGGAGCTAGTCATTTCGCAACTAGTCTGTGTTGACTTAAACTTTTGGGATACATGTTCCAAAGTACTTGGCTGATATTTTGGTGGATTTAGGAAGCTCAAAGGGTCTACTGATCAACTCTGAAGTCTCAGTTGGCTGGTGTGAAGCTGGTTGTAGCAGCACCTACTCATCTTTGGATTGCATCCACCATCTCTCTTCACAGTGGTATCAGAGCATAGTCAAGCAACATGGGAGATGGATTTCCATCAACAATTGACAAATTGGATCGAAACAACTATCCGGAATGGTCTCTAAGGATGGAGGCTTACCTTCAAGGGAGGAATCCATATGGATTCATATCTGGAGATGAAGCAATGCCAACCATGAGGAACAAAGGGCAACCATCACATGAAGAAGTGGAAGGACTTTCGAATTGGTGTTCGAAGGATGCACTTGCAAGGTCCTATATTCTAAACTCAATCTCTAATTTTCTTTTACCTCATGTCAAGGGATGAAAGACATCAAGAGAGACCTGGAATGCACTTGCTTCTTTCTTCTCTTCCAACACTCGAGCAAGGAAGAACCAATTGTGGATGGAGTTCACAACAATGAAGAAAAGCCCAAAGCAAAATGTGACTGATTATGTCACAAAGATGAAGGAGATTTCCGACCAACTTGGAAGCATTGGAGAGGTAATTGAAGAGGAGCAAATCATAAGACAAATCATGAATGGAATCAAAGCAGACGACAAGTGGGAGTCATTCACAACAGCCATGGATTTATACATGGATATGCATGTACCCGACCTCAACACACTCATGGGCCAACTCTTCACTCATGAAGCAAAGATTAGCAAAGGTGGTGAGTCCTCAAGAGGTAATCAAACTTCTGCCTTATATTCTGATAAAGCTAAGGTCAAGGACAAGTCAAAGAATAGGAAGAATGAAGATGAAGGAAGCTCTTTCCAAGCAAACTTTGCAGGTAGAGGAAGAGCTAGAGGAAGAGGCAGAGGTGGAAAGCAAGGCAGGGGGAGATTCCAATCATCTCAACCTTGCAACATATGTGGCTTATCTAACCATACTACTAAAGAATGTTTCAGGAACCCGAGGAACTCAAGAGGAAGAGGATTCAATAGAGGTGGCTATGGATCAAATAGAGGTAGATACAATGGAGGCTACAACAACAACAACTACTACAACAACAATTACAACAACAACAATTACAACAACAACAACAACAACTATCAAAGTGGCCATAGAGGAAGAAGAGATTACAATAACTATGCAGAGGACCAAAGTCAAGAAGATTCATGATTGATTATGAATCTATCAGCGAAGAAGGGTAAGGATGATGATCACATATTTTACATTGATTCGGGATGCTCGAACCATGTAGCAGGAAATGTGGCTTTACTTTCTGATTTGGAAGATCCTCATAACAAGCATGAAGTGCAAACAGGAGATGACACAAAGCACTCAGTGGAGAAATAGGTAATGTGAAGACATCAGATGGGAATATGAACCTCTTAAGCAAAGTCTTGTATGTCCCTACAATTACCAAAAATTTAATAAGTGTTGGACAGATTGTTGAAAAAGGATTGCAGGTTAGATTCAATCGATTTGGAGCATATGTTGAAGACCCAAGGCAAGGCTTTCGAAGGATTGCCAAAGGAGAAAAGACAGGAAGGCTTTTCACTTTTGAAGTGGAAGATACAAAGAACATAGCTTTGTTTAGCTATGGATCTCAAACTCTAACAGAGTTGGAGATATGGCACAAAAGGCTTGCTCACATTGGTGAGAGGACACTCAAACAGAGTTGCAGGGACCAAAGTGTACTTGGTTTGCCTAATATCACAAGGCAACACATGATTTATAAGTGTGAAGCTTGTCAACTCGGCAAGGCTCATAGACAACCTTTCAATAAGAAAGGATATATGTATCAAAATCCTTTGGATCTAGTGCACACAGATGTGTGGGGTCCAAGTAAGGAGCCATCTATATCAGGCTCAAGATATTATGTGTCTTTCATAGATGATTGTAGCAGGTGGACCATTTTGTTTTTCATGAAGCACAAGGATGAAGTGTTTAATTGCTTTAAGAAGTATATTGCTCTTGTTGAAAACCAAACAGGTAGGACTTTGAAACGGCTCAGATCAGATGGTGGAAGAGAATACTTCTCTTCTGAATTTGATGCCTTCTTGCATGAAAGAGGCATTAAAAGGGAAGTCACTACAAGGTATACACCCGAACTCAATGGTGTAGCAGAGAGGAGGAACAGAGCTATTGTCGAAGCTACAAGGTCCATGCTCAACGAAAAGGGATTGCCGAACTACCTATGGGCAGAGGCTGTGTCGACAGCCACATATCTCATAAATAGACTTCCATCTAAGTCACTAGATGGAACCACTCCATATGAAGTGTGGAATGGAAGAAGACCTAGTCTAGAGCATTGCAAAATCTTTGGATGCTTAGCCTATGCTCACATTCCTTCTCAAGTAAGAGGGAAATTGGATCCCAAGGCAGAGAAGTGCGTATTCATTGGTTATGATCAAAACCAAAAAGGATATAGATTGTACAATCCAACCAATAAAGGATTTTCTGTGAGTAGAGATGTAATTTTTGATGAAAACAAATCATGGTTTGATGATGACAGGAAAGTGAAGTTGCCATATGACTTGGATGAAGATTTTCCATCACTTCAACCAAAGGAGCCAAAGCAGATTGAAGAAAGTGATTCGGAGATTGACCTAGAAGACTTGGAAAGACTAAAGCTATGGAAGAACAAAGGTAAAGCAAAGATGTAGTATGCTACATATGGACCCGAGAGCTCACATCAACCACTTAGAAGGTCTTCAAGGGAGAAGAAGAAACCAGAGAGGTTTGGTTATGATACTTCTTTGGTCACCAAGCACTCAATCTACATTGCAAAGGATTCAACCAATGAAGAACCTACCACATTTGAAGAAGCAAAAAGCAAGAAAGCTTGGAGAGATGCAATGGATGAAGAAATGGAAGCCTTGAAGGAGAATGACACTTGGGAGCTTGTACCTAACAAGCCATCTATGAAGATAATCGGATCTCGATGGATATACAAAATCAAGAGGAATCCAGATGGAAGTATAAATAGATACAAAGCAAGGTTAGTTGCTAAAGGGTTTGCTCAAACCCATGGTATTGATTATGAGGAGACTTTCTCTCCTGTTGCAAAAATGCCTACAATTAGGGTTCTCATTAGTCTTGCTGCATCTAGAAATTGGAATCTTTATCAGCTTGATGTAAAGAATGCTTTCTTGAATGGATGGATTTCTGAGGAAGTGTATATGGCACAACCTCCTGGATATGAGGATGTACATCATCCTAACTATGTATGCAAACTAAAGAAAGATTTGTATGGATTGAAGCAAGCTCCAAAAGCTTGGAATTTCAGATTGGTGACTTATTTGCAGGACTAAGGATTCAAAGCTAGCAAGGCGGATACCTCTTTGTTCCTAAAGAGGAATGGATTTGAAGTGATCTATTTATGTGTGTATGTTGATGATATTATTATCACAGGCAATGATCTTGAATGAATCAAACAAGTAAAGGCTCAAATGAAGGAGGAGTTCAAAATAAGTGACCTCGGACCACTCACTTATTTTCTTGGATTGGAGTTGATCTACACAGATTCAGGTATATACATC
This sequence comes from Ceratopteris richardii, assembly GCA_020310875.1. NCBI lineage: Eukaryota > Viridiplantae > Streptophyta > Polypodiopsida > Polypodiales > Pteridaceae > Ceratopteris > Ceratopteris richardii. The sequence continues at coordinate 92,641,248 of CM035417.1, read as the reverse complement.
ACACAAAGGAAGTATGTGCATGACATGCTCGTCAAGTTCAAGATGGAAAATACCAAGTGTGCAGGTACACCTATGGAGCAAAATCATAAGCTTAGTGCTTATGAAGGAGAGCCAATTGAAGACATCACAAGCTATCAAAGCTTGGTTGGAAGTTTGAACTATGCAACACTCACAAGGGTGGATATATGCTATAGTGTTAGCATATTGAGTCAGTTTATGCATAAGCCGAGAAGACCACATATGGAAGCGGCCAAGAGAGTCCTCAAGTACCTAAATGGGACCATGAACGAAGGTTTGTTCTATTCATATACTTCAGATATTGAGCTAAAGGTCTACTCAGATGCAGATTGGGCCGGATCTAAAGATGATAGAAGAAGCACATCAGGGTATATATCATTTGTAGGTTCAAATATCATTTCTTGGTCATCGAAGAAGCAACCAACCGTGGCATTATCTCCTACCGAAGCCGAATATAGAGGTTTGGCTAATGCAACTCAAGAAATCATGTGGTTAAAGTCTTTGTACACAGATCTTGGACTTCATTCTTCAACACCTCATATTTTTGGTGACAACACAAGCTCACTACATCTAGCAGCTAATCCGGTATACCATGCTAGAACCAAGCATATTGAAGTCCACTACCATTACGTAAGGGAGAAGCTAATGAGCAAGGATATTCAACTATCCTATGTCTCTACAGATATGCAATGTGCCGACATGTTGACTAAAGCTCTTGATGGTATGAAGTTAAGTAGATTCAAGTTGATGATTGGCTTGCAGGAAATCAAGGACAATTGAAGAAATATTTGGAGGCCAAGCATGTTAGGCTTGAGGGGGAGCTGTTGGTGCATTTTACCCAAGCCTACATGCTTGATATATTTGATATTATCCTAATTTGTAAGTCACATGAGTAGTCATGTGAACACCTCTTGTAAAAGAGTACATTTTATCTCTTGTAAATGGAAAAAGAAAAAAGGAAAACGATGGCTTACCTCATCCATGATGTAAAAGCAAATTCGTGGCTCCAACTACCAAAATCACGAATTTTTGAGCTGAGGGAATCTCTCATAACTTTGGGGATCACTTTTAGGTGGAGCCATTTGAATTCAAATTCAAAACTCCCTCCAAGAATAGCTATAAAAGGAGCAAGAAGGAAGAGGCGATTAGCAAGCCTTGTACGTGACCACTTCATGTCATTTTGTAGAGATTGAAGAGCTTACTCCATAGCTCTATCATTCTACTCCCATTGTGCAAAGATTCATTGCCAATGTGGCTGTAATCATATGTGAATCTATACATTTATTATCATCTACTTCTCTGTTTTGTTCTCTGCTATACTCACTCAGAGTAGTACCTTCAGAAGGTCATATCTCGAGTTCTACTGATCCGTTTGCAGTGACTTAACTTGCATTGGATATATTGTATTGTCTACTTTATGCATATAAATTTTCAAGGTCATTGGATTAATACTTTTTGAGATATCTGCATTTTACTGCTTACTGGTCTATCTATGCAGAGCCCCGAGAATTGTGGGGAGGTTCCAGAAATTGTTGAAACTTGTTCTCAATGCTCAGTCCATCATTTGAAGTGTTTTAACTTGGATTGGGAAGCTTGCAAAGTCTATTTGCTATGCCCAAAAGGAATTTTTCTAATTCCTACCAGATTGAGAGCACTGCTCATTTTTTCCAGCAGGTGTATGTCCAAAAATAGCAAGTTTTGGGAGCTAGTCATTTCGCAACTAGTCTGTGTTGACTTAAAATTTTGGGATACATGTTCCAAAGTACTTGGCTGATATTTTGGTGGATTTAGGAAGCTCAAAGGGTCTACTAATCAACTCTGAAGTCTCAGTTGGCTGGTGTGAAGCTGGTTGTAGCAGCACCTACTCATCTTTGGATTGCATCCACCATCTCTCTTCACAGTGGTATCAGAGCATAGTCAAGCAACATGGGAGATGGATTTCCATCAACAATTGACAAATTGGATCGAAACAACTATCCGGAATGGTCTCTAAGGATGGAGGCTTACCTTCAAGGGAGGAATCTATATGGATTCATATCTGGAGATGAAGCAATGCCAACCATGAGGAACAAAGGGCAACCATCACATGAAGAAGTGGAAGGACTTTCGAATTGGTGTTCGAAGGATGCACTTGCAAGGTCCTATATTCTAAACTCAATCTCTGATTTTCTTTTACCTCATGTCAAGGGATGAAAGACATCAAGAGAGACCTGGAATGCACTTGCTTCTTTCTTCTCTTCCAACACTCGAGCAAGGAAGAACCAATTGTGGATGGAGTTCACAAAAATGAAGAAAAGCCCGAAGCAAAATGTGAATGATTATGTCACAAAGATGAAGGAGATTTCCGACCAACTTGGAAGCATTGGAGAGGTAATTGAAGAGGAGCAAATCATAAGACAAATCATGAATGGAATCAAAGCAGACGACAAGTGGGAGTCATTCACAACAGCCATGGATTTATACATGGATATGCATGTACCCGACCTCAACACACTCATGGGCCAAATATTCACTCATGAAGCAAAGATTAGCAAAGGTGGTGAGTCCTCAAGAGGTAATCAAACTTCTGCCTTATATTCTGATAAAGCTAAGGTCAAGGACAAGTCAAAGAATAGGAAGAATGAAGATGAAGGAAGCTCTTTCCAAGCAAACTTTGCAGGTAGAGGAAGAGCTAGAGGAAGAGGCAAAGGTGGAAAGCAAGGCAGGGGGAGATTCCAATCATCTCAACCTTGCAACATATGTGGCTTATCTAACCATACTACTGAAGAATGTTTCAGGAACCCGAGGAACTCAAGAGGAAGAGGATTCAATAGAGGTGGCTATGGATCAAATAGAGGTAGATACAATGGAGGCTACAACAACAACAACTACTACAACAACAATTACAACAACAACAACAACAACAACTATCGAAGTGGCCATAGAGGAAGAAGAGATTACAATAACTATGCAGAGGACCAAAGTCAAGAAGATTCATTATTGATTATGAATCTATCAGCGAAGAAGGGTAAGGATGATGATCACATATTTTACATTGATTCGGGATGCTCGAACCATGTAGCAGGAAATGTGGCTTTACTTTCTGATTTGGAAGATCCTCATAACAAGCATGAAGTGCAGACAGGAGATGACACAAAGCACTCAGTGGAGAAGATAGGTAATGTGAAGACATCAGATGGGAATATGAACCTCTTAAGCAAAGTCTTGTATGTACCTACAATTACCAAAAATTTAATAAGTGTTGGACAGATTGTTGAAAAAGGATTGCAGGTTAGATTCAATCGATTTGGAGCATATGTTGAAGACCCAAGGCAAGGCTTTCGAAGGATTGCCAAAGGAGAAAAGACAGGAAGGCTTTTCACTTTTGAAGTGGAAGATACAAAGAACATAGCTTTGTTTAGCTATGGATCTCAAACTCTAACAGAGTTGGAGATATGGCACAAAAGGCTTGCTCACATTGGTGAGCGGACACTCAAACAGATTTGCAGGGACCAAAGTGTACTTGGTTTGCCTAATATCACAAGGCAACACATGATTTATAAGTGTGAAGCTTGTCAACTCGGCAAGGCTCATAGACAACCTTTCAATAAGAAAGGATATATGTATCAAAATCCTTTGGATCTAGTGCACACAGATGTGTGGGGTCCAATTAAGGAGCCATCTATATCAGGCTCAAGATATTATGTGTCTTTCATAGATGATTGTAGCAGGTGGACCATTTTGTTTTTCATGAAGCACAAGGATGAAGTGTTTAATTGCTTTAAGAAGTATATTGCTCTTGTTGAAAACCAAACAGGTAGGACTTTGAAACGGCTCAGATCAGATGGTGGAGGAGAATACTTCTCTTCTGAATTTGATGCCTTCTTGCATGAAAGAGGCATTAAAAGGGAAGTCACTACAAGGTATACACCCGAACTCAATGGTGTAGCAGAGAGGAGGAACAGAGCTATTGTCGAAGCTACAAGGTCCATGCTCAACGAAAAGGGATTGCCGAACTACCTATGGGCAGAGGCTGTGTCGACAGCCACATATCTCATAAATAGACTTCCATCTAAGTCACTAGATGGAACCACTCCATATGAAGTGTGGAATGGAAGAAGACCTAGTCTAGAGCATTGCAAAATCTTTGGATGCTTAGCCTATGCTCACATTCCTTCTCAAGTAAGAGGGAAATTGGATCCCAAGGCAGAGAAGTGCGTATTCATTGGTTATGATCAAAACCAAAAAGGATATAGATTGTACAATCCAACCAATAAAGGATTTTCTGTGAGTAGAGATGTAATTTTTGATGAAAACAAATCATGGTTTGATGATGACAGGAAAGTGAAGTTGCCATATGACTTGGATGAAGATTTTCTATCACTTCAACCAAAGGAGCCAAAGTAGATTGAAGAAAGTGATTCGGAGATTGACCTAGAAGACTTGGAAAGACTAAAGCTATGGAAGAACAAAGGTAAAGCAAAGATGTAGGATGCTACATATGGACCCGAGAGCTCACATCAACCACTTAGAAGGTCTTCAAGGGAGAAGAAGAAACCAGAGAGGTTTGGTTATGCTACTTCTTTGGTCACCAAGCACTCAATCTACATTGCAAAGGATTCAACCAATGAAGAACCTACCACATTTGAAGAAGCACAAAGCAAGAAAGCTTGGAGAGATGCAATGGATGAAGAAATGGAAGCCTTGAAGGAGAATGACACTTGGGATCTTGTACCTAACAAGCCATCTATGAAGATAATCGGATCTCGATGGATATACAAAATCAAGAGGAATCCAGATGGAAGTATAACTAGATACAAAGCAAGGTTAGTTGCTAAAGGGTTTGCTCAAACCCATGGTATTGATTATGAGGAGACTTTCTCTCCTGTTGCAAAAATGCCTACAATTAGGGTTCTCATTAGTCTTGCGGCATCTAGAAATTGGAATCTTTATCAGCTTGATGTAAAGAATGCTTTCTTGAATGGATGGATTTCTGAGGAAGTGTATATGGCACAACCTCCTGGATATGAGGATGTACATCATCCTAACTATGTATGCAAACTAAAGAAAGCTTTGTATGGATTGAAGCAAGCTCCAAAAGCTTGGAATTTCAGATTGGTGACTTATTTGCAGGACTAAGGATTCAAAGCTAGCAAGGCGGATACCTCTTTGTTCATAAAGAGGAATGGATCTGAAGTGATCTATTTATGTGTGTATGTTGATGATATTATTATCACAGGCAATGATCTTGAAGGAATCAAACAAGTAAAGGCTCAAATGAAGGAGGAGTTCAAAATAAGTGACCTCGGACCACTCACTTATTTTCTTGGATTGGAGTTGATCTACACAGATTCAGGTATATACATCACACAAAGGAAGTATGTGCATGACATGCTCGTCAAGTTCAAGATGGAAAATACCAAGTGTGCAGGTACACCTATGGAGCAAAATCATAAGCTTAGTGCTTATGAAGGAGAGCCAATTGAAGACATCACAAGCTATCAAAGCTTGGTTGGAAGTTTGAACTATGCAACACTCACAAGGGTGGATATATGCTATAGTGTTAGCATATTGAGTCAGTTTATGCATAAGCCGAGAAGACCACATATGGAAGCGGCCAAGAGAGTCCTCAAGTACCTAAATGGGACCATGAACGAAGGTTTGTTCTATTCATATACTTCAGATATTGAGCTAAAGGTCTACTCAGATGCAGATTGGGCCGGATCTAAAGATGATAGAAGAAGCACATCAGGGTATATATCATTTGTAGGTTCAAAAATCATTTCTTGGTCATCGAAGAAGCAACCAACCGTGGCATTATCTTCTACCGAAGCCAAATATAGAGGTTTGGCTAATGCAACTCAAGAAATCATGTGGTTAAAGTCTTTGTACACAGATCTTGGACTTCATTCTTCAACACCTCATATTTTTGGTGACAACACAAGCTCACTACATCTAGCAGCTAATCCGGTATACCATGCTAGAACCAAGCATATTGAAGTCCACTACCATTACGTAAGGGAGAAGCTAATGAGCAAGGATATTCAACTATCCTATGTCTCTACAGATATGCAATGTGCCGACATGTTGACTAAAGCTCTTGATGGTATGAAGTTAAGTAGATTCAAGTTGATGATTGGCTTGCAGGAAATCAAGGACAATTGAAGACTTATTTGGAGGCCAAGCATGTTAGGCTTGAGGGGGAGCTGTTGGTGCATTTTACCCAAGCCTACATGCTTGATATATTTGATATTATCCTCATTTGTAAGTCACATGAGTAGTCATGTGAACACCTCTTGTAAAAGAGTACATTTTATCTCTTGTAAATGGAAAAAGAAAAAAGGAAAAGGATGGCTTACCTCATCCATGATGTAAAAGAAAATTCGTGGCTCCAACTACCAAAATCACGAATTTTTGAGCTGAGGGAATCTCTCCTAACTTTGGGGATCACTTTTAGGTGGAGCCATTCGAATTCAAATTCAAAACTCCCTCCAAGAATAGCTATAAAAGGAGCAAGAAGGAAGAGGCGATTAGCAAGCCTTGTACGTGACCACTTCATGTCATTTTGTAGAGATTGAAGAGCTTACTCCATAGCTCTATCATTCTACTCCCATTGTGCAAAGATTCATTGCCAATGTGGCTGTAATCATATGTGAATCTATACATTTATTATCATCTACTTCTCTGTTTTGTTCTCTGCTATACTCACTCAGAGCAGTACCTTCATGAGGTCATATCTCGAGTTCTACTGATCCGTTTGCAGTGACTTAACTCGCATTGGATATACTGTATTGTCTACTTTATGCATATAAATTTTCAAGGTCATTGGATTAATACTTTTCGAGATATCTGCATTTTACTGCTTACTGGTCTATCTTTGCAGAGCCCCGAGAATTGTGGGGAGGTTCCAGAAATTGTTGAAACTTGTTCTCAATGCTCAGTCCATCATTTGAAGTGTTTTAACTTGGATTGGGAAGCTTGCAAAGTCTATTTGCTATGCCAAAAAGGAATTTTTCTAATTCCTACCAGATTGAGAGCACTGCTCATTTTTTCAAGCAGGTGTATGTCCAAAAATAGCAAGTTTTGGGAGCTAGTCATTTCGCAACTAGTCTGTGTTGACTTAAACTTTTGGGATACATGTTCAAAAGTACTTGGCTGATATTTTGGTGGATTTAGGAAGCTCAAAGGGTCTACTAATCAACTCTGAAGTCTCAGTTGGCTGGTGTGAAGCTGGTTGTAGCAGCACCTACTCATCTTTGGATTGCATCCACCATCTCTCTTCACAGTGGTATCAGAGCATAGTCAAGCAACATGGGAGATGGATTTCCATCAACAATTGACAAATTGGATCGAAACAACTATCCGGAATGGTCTCTAAGGATGGAGGCTTACCTTCAAGGGAGGAATCTATATGGATTCATATCTGGAGATGAAGCAATGCCAACCATGAGGAACAAAGGGCAACCATCACATGAAGAAGTGGAAGGACTTTCGAATTGGTGTTCGAAGGATGCACTTGCAAGGTCCTATATTCTAAACTCAATCTCTGATTTTCTTTTACCTCATGTCAAGGGATGAAAGACATCAAGAGAGACCTGGAATGCACTTGCTTCTTTCTTCTCTTCCAACACTCGAGCAAGGAAGAACCAATTGTGGATGGAGTTCACAACAATGAAGAAAAGCCCGAAGCAAAATGTGACTGATTATGTCACAAAGATGAAGGCTATTTCCAACCAACTTGGAAGCATTGGAGAGGTAATTGAAGAGGAGCAAATCATAAGACAAATCATGAATGGAATCAACGCAGACGACAAGTGGGAGTCATTCACAACAGCCATGGATTTATACATGGATATGCATGTACCCGACCTCAACACACTCATGGGCCAACTCTTCACTCATGAAGCAAAGATTAGCAAAGGTGGTGAGTCCTCAAGAGGTAATCAAACTTCTGCCTTATATTCTGATAAAGCTAAGGTCAAGGACAAGTCAAAGAATAGGAAGAATGAAGATGAAGGAACCTCTTTCCAAGCAAACTTTGCAGGTAGAGGAAGAGCTAGAGGAAGAGGCAGAGGTGGAAAGCAAGGCAGGGGGAGATTCCAATCATCTCAACCTTGCAACATATGTGGCGATTAGCAAGCCTTGTACGTGACCACTTCATGTCATTTTGTAGAGATTTAAGAGCTTACTCCATAGCTCTATCATTCTACTCCCATTGCGCAAAGATTCATTGCCAATGTGGTTGTAATCATATGTGAATCTATACATTTATTATCATCTACTTCTCTGTTTTGTTCTCTGCTATACTCACTCAGAGCAGTACCTTCAGAAGGTCATATCTCGAGTTCTACTGATCTGTTTTTAGTGATTTAACTTGCGTTGGATACTGCGTACTCTCTAACTTATGCATTTAAATTTTCAAGGTCATTGAATTAATACTTTTTGAGATATCTGCATTTTACTGCTTACTGGTCTATCTTTGCAGAGCCCCGAGAATTGTGGGGAGGTTCCAGAAATTGTTGAAACTTGTTCTCAATGCTCAGTCCATCATTTGAAGTGTTTTAACTTGGATTGGGAAGCTTGCAAAGTCTATCTACTATGCCCAAAAGGAATTTTTCTAATTCCTACCAGATTGAGAGCACTGTTCATTTTTTCCAGCAGGTGTATGTAAAAAAATAGCAAGTTTTGGGAGCTAGTCATTTCGCAACTAGTCTGTGTTGACTTAAACTTTTGGGATACATGTTCCAAAGTACTTGGCTGATATTTTGGTGGATTTAGGAAGCTCAAAGGGTCTACTAATCAACTCTGAAGTCTCAGTTGGCTGGTGTGAAGCTGGTTGTAGCAGCACCTACTCATCTTTGGATTGCATCCACCATCTCTCTTCACAGTGGTATCAGAGCATAGTCAAGCAACATGGGAGATGGATTTCCATCAACAATTGACAAATTGGATCGAAACAACTATCCGGCATGGTCTCTAAGGATGGAGGCTTACCTTCAAGGGAGGAATCTATATGGATTCATATCTGGAGATGAAGCAATGCCAACCATGAGGAACAAAGGGCAACCATCACATGAAGAAGTGGAAGGACTTTCGAATTGGTGTTCGAAGGATGCACTTGCAAGGTCCTATATTCTAAACTCAATCTCTGATTTTCTTTTACCTCATGTCAAGGGATGAAAGACATCAAGAGAGACCTGGAATGCACTTGCTTCTTTCTTCTCTTCCAACACTCGAGCAAGGAAGAACCAATTGTGGATGGAGTTCACAACAATGAAGAAAAGCCCGAAGCAAAATGTGACTGATTATGTCACAAAGATGAAGGAGATTTCCGACCAACTTGGAAGCATTGGAGAGGTAATTGAAGAGGAGCAAATCATAAGACAAATCATGAATGGAATCAAAGCAGACGACAAGTGGGAGTCATTCACAACAGCCATGGATTTATACATGGATATGCATGTACCCGACCTCAACACACTGATGGGCCAACTCTTCACTCATGAAGCAAAGATTAGCAAAGGTGGTGAGTCCTCAAGAGGTAATCAAACTTCTGCCTTATATTCTGATAAAGCTAAGGTCAAGGACAAGTCAAAGAATAGGAAGAATGAAGATGAAGGAAGCTCTTTCCAAGCAAACTTTGCAGGTAGAGGAAGAGCTAGAGGAAGAGGCAGAGGTGGAAAGCAAGGCAGGGGGAGATTCCAATCATCTCAACCTTGCAACATATGTGGTGATTAACAAGCCTTGTACGTGACCACTTCATGTCATTTTGTAGAGATTTAAGAGCTTACTCCATAGCTCTATCATTCTACTCCCATTGCGCAAAGATTCATTGCCAATGTGGTTGTAATCATATGTTAATCTATACATTTATTATCATCTACTTCTCTGTTTTGTTCTCTGCTATACTCACTCAGAGCAGTACCTTCAGAAGGTCATATCTCGAGTTCTACTGATCCGTTTTTAGTGATTTAACTTGCGTTGGATACTGCGTGCTGTCTAAGTTATGCATATAAATTTTCAAGGTCATTGGATTAATACTTTTTGAGATATCTGCATTTTACTGCTTACTGGTCTATCTCTGAGAGCCCCGAGAATTGTGGGGAGGTTCCAGAAATTGTTGAAACTTGTTCTTAGTGCTCAGTCCATCATTTGAAGTGTCTTAACTTGGATTGGGAAGCTTGCAAAGTCTATTTGCCATGCCCAAAAGGAATTTTTCTAATTCCTACCAGATTGAGAGCACTGTTCATTTTTTCCAGCAGGTGTATGTCCAAAAATAGCAAGTTTTGGGAGCTAGTCATTTCGCAACTAGTCTGTCTTGACTTAAACTTTTGGGATACATGTTCCAAAGTACTTGGCTGATATTTTGGTGTATTTAGGAAGCTCAAAGGGTCTACTAATCAACTCTGAAGTCTCAGTTGGCTGGTGTGAAGCTGGTTGTAGCAGCACCTACTCATCTTTGGATTGCATCCACCATCTCTCTTCACATTCTACACCAAATGAGAACATGAAGTTATGGCATGCAAGATTTTGTCACATAGGCTACACAACTTTTAAATCTATGAAGGAAAAAGTTATGATTGAGATTTTTCTGAATTTTGATTTACTAGATCATGTAGAATCATGTGAAGGATTTCTTGTATGGACTTATCATAAGTAAGAGGAATTTCTAGATCATTCATTCAAACGTGAATGGACCCATGAGAGTAGATTGTATTTATGATCATATATACTCTATCATATTCAAGGAGTATGGATCCATACTCCTTAAACAAAAGCTACATAAGCTTTTGTTTAAGGAGTACATATTTATTATAACCAAGAGGAAGTTGTTGATCATTCATTCAAATGTGAATGGATCCATGAAAGTAGATTCTCTTTATGTTTATATATACTTTTTCATATTTATTGATGAATTTTCTAGATATTCTTGGGTATTTGGATTAACATCCAATACACAAGTTTTTACTGTCAAGATTTTTTTTTGCTATGGTTGAAATGAAAATCAATAAAAACTTCAGATTTTAAGAAGTGGTAGAGGAGGAGAATACATATCAAATAAATTGAAATTATTTTTTATAGAACAAAGGTATCTCTCATCAAATCACTATTGTTTATACTTCAGAGCAGAATGGTATTGTAGAGAGAAACAATAAGACACTTTTTGGAATGGCACATAGTATGATTTCTTCAAAGATGCTATCAGAGTTTTGATACGATGCTATTCACACAAGCTATCACATTCTTAAAATGCCTTCTTCAAAAGCTTTGAAGGTGATTATACATATGAAGTCTACTATGGTAAGAAGCCCAATGTGGATTACTTCAAAGTTTTCGGTTCTCCCTCTTATGTTCACAATGAAAAGGAGTGTGATAAGCTTGATGAAAAAGCTACCAAAGTTGTTTTTCTTGGTTATGGAGTCGAAAAATCAAAGGATATAGGTCCTATTTTCCAAAAACAGGCAAAACTAGACTTATGATAAAGATTCAAAAATTTTAGATTTTATAAAGGTATATAATTATGCATTTTTTGAAAGGAATTTGGATTCTTATATTCAGCCACACAAGGGGGTTGATCAACCTTATAAAAATCCTACACATGTTTATAAAGATAAAGGTAAAGAGAAAGTTGTAATGACTACACAAGTTACATTATACATTCCATCATTACAACCTTCACCATCTTCCATTCATAGCCAACCTATAGAAGAGGAATGAGTTCATGAAATTAGAGAATCTTCTAAAAATCAAGAGGAAAGAGAGATTCCAACAATATTTAATAAGATTCAAATGTGGTACTTACAAACCTTGCAAGAAAGTGGCATCCAAACATTCGAAGGAAAGATAAGAAGTTAGAAAGATCATGCATATCAGATAAATTATGTAGAAATTTTCAAACTTCATAAGATTTTTGCACTTTCTTTAGTTGAGAATGAACCTATCAATGTTCAACATGCATTATGTTGTGCTATATGAAAGGAAAAAATGCAAGAAGAAATTTATTCTATTCAAAAAAATCAAACATGGAAGCTTTGTGAGTTTCCAAAGGGTAAGAAAACAATCTGTGGGAAGTGGATATTCAAGATCAAAAGAAAAACTGATGGTACTATTGGTAGGTAGAAAGCAAGATATTTTCAAAGTTAATGCACAAAAGAGGTATTGACTATGATGAAACTTTTGATCCTACTTATAGAATGAACATAGTTAGAATAATATTTTTTTTGCATTCTTTGGTTGGAAAGTACAGGTATTGGATATCAAAACTTCTTTTCTTAGTGACGACCTCAACAACTAAAGGATTTTGAAGAAAAAGATAAGAACATCTTATACAAATGGTTTGAAGCAAGCACCAAAGGTTTTGTATGAAAAGAATCATTTGTTTCTTATTTCCATTGGTTTTGAAATTTCAGAAGCAACTACTACACTCTATGTTAAGTTGCTCGGTTTCCCATTATATTGATGATAATCATTTACAGGTCCTAGGGATTTCGATTTATATTTTTTAAACTTAAACCAAAGCTTAAGAAAGTTTTTGATGTTAATGATCTTGGATTTTTACATTATTATCTTGGCATTGAATTCATATACAAGAATGATTATATCTATATGACACAACAAAAGTACATTGACAAACTTTTAGAAAGGTTTGAAATGCAAGATTCTAAATCTATGCAAACTCCTATGGATGTTAATATATCATTATAAATAGAATTAGAGTCAAAACATTTTCATGCTACTGTTTATAATCAAGATGTTGGATATTTGATTTATTTATGTAATACATATCTTGATATTCCATCTTCTATTTCTCAAGTACCAAATTCATGCACAAATCTCTAAAATATCATAGGAAAACAGTTAAGAGAGTTTTTAGATATTTGAACGGAACCACAAATTATGCAATGGTCTTTCAAAACTCACCACATTTTATAATTTAAGGATTTTTAGATTCAAGTTGGGTAGGTGACAAAGACATAAGGAGATCTAATAGTGACTATTGCTTCTTTCTTGAAGAATGGTTTATTTCTTGACATCCTTAAAAACAAACAATAGTGGGTACTTCTTCACATGAAGTAGAGTATAAGGTTGCCTTTATACTTGAGGCTATATGGTTGTAGAAAATCCTAAGTTACCTTGACGTTTATTTTCATTTTCCTATGTAGTTATATTCAGATAGTCAAAGTTCTATTGCAATTAGAAAGAATCGTATTCATCATGCAAGGACTAAACATATTGAAATAAATTATCAAGGGACAAATATCAGAACTTATATACATCATTAAATCTTATGTCAACATGATATTGAGGGGGTAATTATTGGAATAACAATGTCATATTGAGGGGTTTAAACTCTAATTTCTAGAAAATTCTAATTTTTAGAAATGGATAAAATGGTCGACATTTTTCTACATATTCTTATAACTCTCATCAAGAGATATCTAATGATATAGAGCACTTTGTTGATATATTTAGGTAGTGATGTGTGTGAACACTCTAGGACTACCAGGGCACTTTTTCCCCTCTTTAAGAGGTTTTTTCTCCCGGCTTGTATATACACCTATTGCCCTAATGGGCTACTTATCTTTGTACATTCTAGTGGTAATACATTCAGCATTGTGTGTTGTGCTCCAAGCTTCTTCTTCTTCCTTGTGCTGTTCGCGTGCTTCTGTAGACATCTAACTCCAACAATTGGTATCAGAGTAGGTCGTCGCTTCATCTAGGGTGTTGTCTACACCTCTCCGGCTGCAGTCTCAGAATCTCATGAAATTTGGTAAACATACTCAAGGTGTTTCAAAGATCAAAACGACTTCACTCTGTGCTGCCAAAATTGCGATCTGAGCTCGTTTCGGCCTCTAAATGCACTATCACAATGCTTGTGCAGGCTATTTCATATTTTTGTGCCAAAGGTATATACCAGTTTTGGTTCGCCAGTATAAGCATCTCAAAGTTTGTTACAAGTTTAGCAGAATTCATCAGGGCAGTTCTGTTCAACTTTTTGAGATACAATCAATTTTTTGCACCAAGGTATTTTAGTCACCAGCCATGGCTAAAAGCAGTGATCTATTCTGTATGTTGGCTGTTGAGGATAAGTTGGATGGTACCAACTACCCATTATGGGCTTATATGATGCATCATGTATTGGTTGCAAAAGGACTATGGAATATTGTGCAGGGTGTTGAAAGATATCCTGTTACACCTGTGAATATAGGTACTGCAGATATAGGTACTGGAGCTGATAGAGATGGTGTCGAAGATGATGATATTCTACAGATTCCTGTTCGTGCTACTGTTTTTGTTGCATCTACTACAGAGCAAATCCATTGGGATGGCAGAGATGCTCAGGCACATGCATTGATAGCTTTGTCTGTCAAACGTGCCATTATTCCTCACATTCGCTCTTGCAGAACAACTAAGGATGCTTGGGATACACTTACCACATTGTACCAGGCTAGGAATGAGGCTCGTGTTGCTTACCTCCGAAAACAATTGGAGAGTGAGCACATGAATGAAGGTGATTCTATGGACAGTTTTCTCACAAAGATCAAGGATTTGAAAGAACTGTTGATTTCTACTAATGAAGTTATACCAGATAGCTCACTTGTGCAGACTGTTCTAAATGATCTTCTTGATTCATATAAGAGTTTTGCTTCTACTCTTTGTTTGATGATGAAAGGCAATCCAAATGCCTTGTCATTTGAGGAGTTAGTCTCTGTTCTGTTGCAGGAAGACCAGTCTAGGTAGAACAGGTCTATTATGCATGTTGCATATCAAGATTTCATGGCTAATCAGAAGGGCAAAAGGTGAATGGAGCTCTTCTACTAGTAAGCAGCAATCTGCAAATGTTGCACATTCGAAGAAGGAAGAAAAAGATGAGAAGAAATCAGAAAAGCAAAAATTGTTTTGCAAAAATTGTAAAGCAAATGATCATGTCATCAAGAGCTGTCCAAAACTGGCTGCTAAAGAGGCAAAGAAGAAAGAGGCCGAAATCGTTGTTGCAAATGCCTCTACACCGAAAGCAGAGTCTACTTATCTTGTACAGGAAGAAGAATGGGCATTTACTACTGTTTGTAGTCTTGAACCATCTTCTCATGAGCAGTGCATGTCTGCAGTAGACTTAGATGTTTGGTACTTTGATAGTGGGGTGACTAAACATATTACCTTGCAGTGCAGTTTCTTCTCTTCACTTGAGCCTGCCCCTATGGGGAATACTATTACATGCGCCAACAACTCCTCCTATCCTGTTAAGGGAGTTGGTAAGATCATTTTGACTAATGCTGATGGTAGTTCTTTCACTTTGTCAGATGCTTTGTTTGTGCCAGAGATAAAGAAAAATCTATTATTAGTTTTGCATTAGCCAAGATTGGCTTGGTTGTGAAATTTGTTGATGACAGATGTACAGTTCATGATCAATCAAATGGCAATGTTATTTTTGCTTCTGGCATTTTATGTCATAGGATCTATAAGCTCGTAGACTATGAAAGATCTGTAAATGATTTGGCATGTGTAGTACATGATTCTCAGGCTATGTCAGATGCAAAGCTTTGGCATGCACGCTTTGGTCATATGAATTTTACGAGTTTACTATGCCTGTAGAAATCTGAAATGGTGTCCTCTTTGCCCAAACTTGAGGCACCCAATAAACATGATGTGAAGGCTGTATTTTGGGCAAAATGCAGCATTCTTCCTTTCCAACAGATGGTTCAGTTCATGCTACTTCAAAATTGTAGCTTGTACATAGTGATGTCTGTAGTCCTATGCAGACACTTTCTTTTGGGAACTATCTTTACTTTGTGACTTTCACCGATGATTTTTCTAGGCATGCATGGGTATATCCATTGAAGGAAAAGTCCGACGTGTTTATGTGCTTCAAACAATTTTTGGTTTTGGTTGAAAATCTGTTAGCATGTAAAATGGGCACCCTCCATTCTGATCAAGGGGGGGAATATCTATCTTTTGACTTTAATGGATTTCTAGCTGAACGTGGGATAAAACATCAGCGTACAGTGCCGTATAAAGCTCAATAGAATGGAGTTGCTGAACGAAAGAACATGTCACTCATAGAGATGGCAAGGTGTATGGTCAAGAGTCAGACTTTACCATATAGTTTCTGGCTTGAGGCTATTATGTGTGCAACATATGTACTGATCAAGTGTCCCACTAAAGCACTACAGTCTATCACTGCATATGAGCCTTGGCATGGTCCCAAGCCATCTGTTGCTCATCTGCATGTTTTTGGTTGTCTGGCATATGCATTAGTACCTAAACAACATCGCAGAAAATTAGATGATAAAGCAGTAAAATGTATTTTTGTTGGGTACAATTCTGAAAGTAAAGGCTATCATCTGTATCATCCACAGACTAAACACATTTTGGTGAGCCGTGATGTTGTTTTTTTGGAAGATGCTAATCAGCCATTGCTTTCATGTACTAAGGAGACATCTGTTAGCTCCAAAGACATATATGATGCTTTGCTGTCTCTTTTTATAGGTGGACAGTCTAGTGTTGGTCCTAATGAGGCAACTTCTTAGCCTTTGTAGGTTTCATGTGATGATGTAGATCATTCCATTTCTGATGGAGATTTACATGATGCACTTGTTGATGAGAGAGCTGATATTGAGTAGGCAAAATCTATGCCAAAATGGCTGGCGTAGACCTTGCGTGACAACAAATTAGATGCACCTCTATCATATCGCACTCGATCAGGCTCTCATAGTGCCTTTTTTGCATCAGATTGCTATGCTATGGCTACTACCTCTAGTCTCTGTGATGAGACTGAACCTATTTCATTTGATGAAGCACAAAATTCTAAACATTGGATGGCTACAGTGAAGTCTGAATACGATGCTATCATGAAAAATGGTACCTAGTATTTATGTGACTTGCCTCTTGGCAAGAAGGCCATTGACACTAAGTGGGTATACAAGCTGAAGTGTAAACCTGATGGAACAGTTGACAAGTATAAAGCTAGGCTTGTTGCAAAGGGTTATGCACAAGAAAGAGGCATTGATTTTGATGAAACCTTTGCTCCTACTTGCCGAATGACTATTGTTCGTAGCATCTGTGCACTTGCAGCTCATCATGGTTGGAATGTACATCAGTTGGACATTAAAACAACATTTCTGAATGGTGACTTGCATGAAGAAGTGTATGTTTTTCAGCCCTGTGGCTTTGTGTAGAAAGGACATGAAAACTAGGTGTGCAGGTTAAAGAAGGCATTATATGGTTTAAAGCAAGCACCACATGCTTGGTATGAAAAGATACATGCCTATCTCATTGCACATGGTTTTGAGAATAGTCCAACTAAAAACACCTTATATGTTAAGCGTGCTAATTATGTGCTTTTGATAATTCTGGTGTACGTTGATGACATGCTTCTCACTGGTCCTCATGACAAGCATACTGCTGATTTTAAGGCTGATTTGCATGCTTCATTATAGATCTTCTACATTAATCGACTAGATATTCAATTTGTTGTCTCAAAGATGAGCAAGTTTATGCATTGCCCAGGTGTCAAGCATTGGCAGGTGGTTAAGCTCATCTTTTGCTACTTGAGTGGTACCCGGCTACTTGGATTGTTTTATCGCAAGGGGGGATCACTACCGCCAGATTTGCATGCTTTTTTTGATAGTGATTGGGCTGGTTGCTATGACACTCGTGTGTCCACCAGTGGCTTTTGCTTCATGCTTGGTAGCTCATGTATATCTTGGTTGAGCAAGAAGCACTCTACTGTGGCCACTTCCAGTTGTGAGGCTGAGTATAGGGAAGCTTTCACAACGATTGTTGAGTGTGTGTGGCTCAAATGCCTTATGGCTGATTTGGGTGTTGGTCAGTCTTCTGCCACCACATGCTGCTCACTCGTCCTCATGACAAGCATATTGCTGATTTCAAGGCTGATTTTCATGCCTCATTTGAGATGTTTGATTTGGGGCATTTGCATCATTATTTGGGCATTAAATTTATGCAAGTTGATGGTGGAATGGCCTTGTGCCAAATGAAATATATTGACACATTATTGCAGCATTTTGGCCTTGAAGACTGTAATTCTATTGCCACTCCTATGGAGACAGGTTTACGATTGAGACTTCATGATGCTGGAGATGCATTTGATGCTGTTTTCTATTAGCAGGCTGTTGGATGCTTGATTTACTTATTCATTACTTAGCTAGATATTCAATTTGCTATTTCACAGATGAGCAAATTTATGCATTGCCCAGGTGTCAAGCATTGGTAGGCAGTTAAGCACATCTTTCGCTACATGAGTGGTACCCGTCTACTTGGATTATTTTATCCCAAGGGGGGATCACTACCGCCAGATTTGCATGCTTTTTTTGATAGTGATTGGGATGGTTGCTATGACACTCGTGTGTCCACCAGTGGCTTTTGCTTCATGCTTGGTAGCTCATGTATATCGTGGTTGAGCAAGGAGCACTCTACTGTGGCCACTTCCATTTGTGAGGCTGAGTATAGGGTAGCTTTCACAGCGACTGTTGAGTGTGTGGCTCAGATGCCTTATGGCTGATTTGGGTGTTGGTCAGTTTGCTGCCACAACCATCTTCACTGACAGTCAGAGTGCATTGGCAGTTGCGAGGAACCCTGTGTTCCATGCTCACTCTAAGCACATTGAGGTGCATTATCATTATGTCAGGGAGAGGTTTTTTGCTAAGGAGATCAACTTGGCATATGTGCCGATGCAGGAGAACATTGTAGACCTTTTTATGAAGGCTCTGTCTAGGGAGAAGTTTGAAGCTTTCCGCAAAGCTTTGGACTTACTTCCTTTTGTGGATTGATTCCACATAGCTTGGCACTTCCTTATACATGAGTGCCAGCTCCTTGTTCACCACATCACTCCTAGGGGGGATTTGTTGATATATTTAGGTAGTCATGTGTGTGAACACACTAGGACCGTCGGACACTTTTTTCCCTCTTTAGGAGGTTTTTTTCCCCCAGCTTGTATATACGCTTATTGCCCTAACAAGGCACTCATCTTTGTACATTCTAGTGGTAATACATTCAGTATTGTGTGTTGTGCTCCAAGCTTCTTCTTCTTCCTTGTGATATTCGTGTGCTTCCGCAGACGTCTAACTCCAACAAAAATTATGCTTTATAAAAATGAAGCACACCATTTTGTAGTCCTCAATATCCTCATTGATAAAAGTACCATTTTATAAGTAAACTATATAATTTAAGGGTTTTAAATCCCAATTTTATACAAAATGGATGAAATGCATCCTTTTCAAGATTCATGTAACTTTTACAAGTGTTTTTCATCAAAATAGGATGTGGGAGTAACACGAATATTATAAATAGGATCGATTGCAATCAAAATATATAGGATCGATTGGGTGACTTCTACATTCAATATAATCACACTTTTTCATCAACAAGTGCTCTCTAGATATTCGAGCTACTGTAGGAGCTGTTGGAGGTCATTGCATGTTGATTATTTGGTGATTTACTACTTCCCTCTTCTCCTAAACACATCATATAAGCATATGTATGATGAAAATTAGACGTGGATGCATATTTTTGTTTCTTCTTCAAGTCTTGCTATTGTACCAAGTTTTATTACCTATCTCTTCAAGAGGAGAAGTCTTTTAGCTGATTATTTAGGAGAAACTATAAATTTTTTTATGGTTGCAAAATTTTACCATATTTCCAACACATAGCTTGTGTTTTTGACAAGAATCCTATCTTCTTCTATTTCCCACACTCTCAGACTTTCTTACAAACCTTATGAACATTGATCTCCACATTTTGCACTTGAAAACCTCTTACATTTAGCATTCTATTTAAATTTTTTATATTATACACATTGTATTGTTATTCACTCATTAAGTAGATATTATTTTAAGAGTAACATTCTACTGCTCATTCCCATTCTCTTATCTCTTGTTTATTCCTTGTAATAAAAACAACAACTTTATTTAGTTCATGTGTGCACACTTAAGGTTTAAGTGTTGGAAAGGTCTTTGAGAATTTAGAGTGGAGCTACCTCAATTCCAACAGAATTTATGCTTGCTTCCATGATGAGAAACAATGTTGGTTTGTCAAAAACATTCATCTAAGGATGCCAAAGAAGAATGCATAAAATAAGAAATTTAGGAGAGAAGGTGGGATTTATCACAAAATATTTCCCCACAACAAGGAAGAAGAATATCCCATCGTCCTCCAAACTAAATGGAAAGTTAACTCAATCAAAAGTGGGATTTCTAGGTGTGATTGACATGTAGCTAGAGGACTTGGGAAAAGGGGATTAATAATTTCAATTTCACAAAGATTTTCAATGCAAAAGATGCCATGGTGAAGGAATAGTTAGCTCGAGGGAAAACAAAATTTAGAATAAGGGGAAGTTGCTTTGGAGGAAGAAGCTTTGGATAGAAAGAGTTCCATTATTTGAACTATGGTATTAGAAATATTAGTGAAGGACTCAAATTATCGTAGAGAGAAGGAAAACATAAAAAATCCTTAATTTTTCTTGTCTTTTCCATTGACACTCAATCAATGTCTCTTCTTTTGTCCATAGAGTAGGATTTCTTGATTCCATTCAAAAAGGCCAAAACAAGTTAAAGGACTTTTAGATTCGAACTTCCAAAATCAAGAACTTTAAGAAGTTGGATACATTGAGAAAAATGAGGAAAGAAGAAAAATGAGGTTGGATCTAGGTAAAAAGAGAAGAAATTGTAGTTGTCACTTGAAACCTAAGAGGCCTAATACAAGGGAATATGTCAACTAAAATGAAATAATGGTTGAAGTGTGCCTTGAAATCAAAGTTCATTTTCCTCCAAGAGAAAGTTATCTGGGAGACTCTAATGAAAGGACTTAGGAAACCTTTAAAAAATGCACATATGATATCTCTCCTATTATACATGGGTTAAAATTGATATAGCCATGGATATAAATTCCTAATGGAATTAATTATCTGGTAGGTATTAGGGATCCTATTAAATACTAGAAAAAAAATTAAGTGGATGGTGATGAAAACTTCACCATGATCTTCATCTATACCCTCAATTCTGGAGGGAGAGGAAGGACTATTGGATTGATATGAAATATATCCCTAATAGCATGGTGCTTGTTACATATTTTAATATGGGAGAGGGTCTTGAATAGATCTAGATAAGAAAATGATAGTGCATTCATGGAAAACAAAACACTAAGATGATGAAGCTCCATTTACATTTCCTTGATGTATAAAACAATGGAAAATAGCTTAGTCAAACCTTGGAAAAGGATTGAAATTGTTAAAGACAATGCTTTAGATTTGATGAATTATTCTAAAAATATGTGAATGAGATATCCTATTATATCACTATCCCATCATAGTAAACTTCAGAAGACTAGTATTTCATCACAACCCTAAAGAGCAATGCTTATTAGTTTCAGGTGTAGCAAAAGAGTCTTTTTTGGCTTGCTTTTGATATGAAATATACTTGAAGAGAGTTAAAAAAGAAATGATTTTCATTGGGATATCCTTGGTGCTATCAATTCAAGAACTCAAAAAATATGGATAGGATAAGGAAAGATAAAAGTAAAAAAGAATACAAAAGAATAACTTTTTTGAAAAACAAGATCAAAAAAGAAAAAGAAAAGACACTATTGGGAGTATTGAGCTAAACAAAATATTTAGAATTGTGGGGAGAAATAAAAAATATTTTTTTGGGGTCTTTAAGGAACTTGTTAATTGGAAACATAGGAAAATAAGGTTCATCCTTGAGCTAGTTTTGATCCAAGAATATAGAAGGCGAAGTAATGGGTTAACTAAGGCGTGACTTCTAAAAGATGATTTTTTATTTTCAAGAAATGAGTCCTAGAAGAAAATAATTTTCTCTTTACAAAATGTCTATCACATGTATACTACGTATACTAACATCTCAAAAATTTTGATGTCCAAAAAATTAAGTATACTAACATAAAAATTTAAGTATACTAACATCAGTGTCCATGGTATATTTTAGAGAAAAACATTTACTTTGAAACATCTTCTTTCTCCTTGTAAAATTTTCTTATAATTTTCTTAAGCATTTAAGTCCAATATTCTTCTAGTTTTTATCTTTTATTGGATATCTCATGCTCTACTTTAATTATTTACTTTCTTCTTTCTCAAGATTGTAGGAGTTCTATGTTTGTTCTTTTTTTTTGCATTATGATTATTTTCATGCATTCATCACACTATTAAAGCTTACTTTCGAGAAAGAAATGGTAATGAGTGGTGCAAAAGAAATTGTAAATATCTTGATTTACGTGTAGACTTAGACAAATGGTACTTAACATCATAAATTCATGACATTACCAATCTACAAGCGACCTTAGGACTATAGATGCACTTTTTTCCAACTTTTTTAGGTGTTTTTCCATCACATTATATATATATATATATATATATGCCTATGACCTTAATGGGCTTCTTATTTTTGTGTATTCCACGCTTATTAATACATTGTATGTTGTGCTCCTAAACTTCGCATGTTTCTTACCTAGGAAAATAATTTAGAGCATGAGGATATAAATGAGGATGGTCCTATGGATATTTTTCTTACAAATATCAAGCATATGAAGGAGTAATCAATTGTTAAAGGTAAAGTTTTGCATGAAATTTGTGTTCGAATGGTTGAGAAGCTATTGTGTCTTTCTAGGCCTCCAATTTAGCTGAGATGTATCGAGGTCATCATATCCTAAAATTCTGGTTGCAGTAATCGATATCATAGTTATGAAAAATTCTTTAGAAAAATGAACAATATAATTACCTAGGTTTTGTTGAGGATAACTAAATCTCCTTCGATTTCTCAATTAACAATTCATTCAAATCTTTAGTTTCAATCTCACCTTTAGACAGACCCATGCTTGTAGCTATCTCTTCCCTCTTTTTTGCATGCTTTCTATTTTTTTCCCTCTTCTTGTAAGAAAAATAACAGAACAAAATAGACAAGTAGATAGAGTAGTAAAATGCAAACTCAGATAGATGTGGACAAAGATAGTGAACTCAAATTCTCAAATTTCCAAGAGGAATGCACCTATAAAGATGGTGTTGTCCACCCGTGCACTCCCAGTATGGAGCTTAGATGGTGATCTAGATAGAGTCTAGATGAAGGGATCACTAGTGCACAATGGTATGTAAAGCTTCACATAGGCCATGCTTATATAGGTTTTACAATGGGAGTCAATATAGACAAATATAGTCAAGAGAGACAAAGAAGTCAAAAAGATATAATTTTTGACAATATCTCCATGACCAAAAATCCCACCCTCTTGGCCCTATAGGCAAGGAGGATAGGCCCCTCTCACCCGTAAAGGAGGCAAGCTCCATGTGTACACTCCCACCATTCATTTTCTATGGGGAAACTACATGGTGCCACAAGGCCTTTATTTTCACCTTGGATGGAAACCCGATGACCCAAAAATTTATGCCGTACCTAACCTTATGGCTATGATCACAAATTGAAGATGGACACTTAAAATAGTAAAAAGACAATGAAATCCATTTTTATAGAGATACATCAATTCTTATGAATGAGAAAAGCCATAAAGCTCTTTCAAAAGAAAATCTCGTCACTTTGCATTCTTGGGATTTTGAAGTGAAAATGCTTAGTCTTTTCCATGGATTTATCATGATTGTGTAAAGTTGTAGAAATCATGATTCTCTTGTCAAGGGGTTGCAAAAACACGCTAAAACTAATGCTATACTTCTATTATTTATGAAACATTTCACACTTTAGGCACTTGAATCATTGAAAAAGCTTATTCCTATCACAAATTATGATCAAAATAAGATTTATAAACAAAAAAAGTAAGTTCTTGAATTCCTTTTCTTAGATGGTGTGGATTAATGAATGTAGTGATCTTTGCTTGATAAATATTGTGGTTTATTGATGAGAAAGGGGCTAGGGCTTCTTGGATTGACAATTTAATGTTTGTGGTTGTTGGTATTTTATGCTATAATGATAGGAGAGGACAACTATGGAGTCATTTTTGTTAAAAAGCTTCAACTTCTTGGAGCCAAATACTCCAAGCAAAAGAGAAGTTCAACAGATGAAAGATATGATAGATGATGATCAAGTAAATATAGAGGAAAATAAGGATAATCAAGAAAAATAATCATGAAGAGTACTTAACAAGAGGATCAAAAGTATGAAATCCAGGAACTAGTAAAATAAATAAAATATGATCTTCTGAATAAAGGGAAAATTGAAGGCAAAGACATGACATATGCAATGAAAGACAATCAAGTTTATGAAGAAATAAAAAATGATGATGTAGTTTTAGAATCAAATGAGGAGAAAAAAAAGGATGAACAAGATGAAGGAATAAGAACATAAAATATTGAAGATTAGAAAAAAGAAATAGAAGCAAATATTGTTCACAGTATGGAATAGATTCAAGAACAAGAATCGACTAGAATGAAGAAAGTACCAAATAATATCCGAAATGTGTATGGATACAAAGTGGAACATGTTGAACTGCAATAAAAAATATGATATTAGCTAGTCTAGTAGTTGAGTGTGAATTTATAAAGGTAGGTATATGGACTGAAGATATAAAAGAGATCAAGAACAGATGCAAATAGAGATTATAGAATAGAAGAAGTTAATAGAGATGTGGCAAGATAAAAGTGATGAGGTTGGAGGCTACAATCATTCAACATAAAAATTAGAGTTGAATTCATGGAAGAAAAGTGCGAAAGACAATTGGGGATGATAAAAAGTTAGAAGGAGTTGGAGTCAAAAAATAAAGTATTGCAAACCTCCGATCAAGCCCACAAACGATCCAATGATGAGATAAATCAAATGCCCATGGAAGAACGTACTATGTGATTAGTAGGAAATAAAAGAGAAGTGACAAGTGAAGAAATCCACGGAATAAAAGAGGCATTGGAAAATTTGAGGGAGGAGATAAAAGATGCAAAGGAATTAGAACGACAAGCTAAGTTACATGCAACAACAACCATGAGGGGACTTAGTAACCTCCACACCGAGATAGAAAAAGAAAGAAGAGATTGGCAAGAATAAAGAGTAAAGATAATGAATAAAATAGAAGAGTGGAAATCAAAGATCAAATTCTATTTGGTGGTGTTTTATGCTATAATGATTGGAGCGGACAACTCCAAAGTATAACAAACAGACACTTGAAGGCCTTATTTTTCCCATGAATTCTAGAATAATAGCCTAGAAGTTTATTCCCTAGCTAACCTCATGGCTAGGCTTGCAAAGATAATCTATTACCATCAAGGATCACACATACACCTCATCTAACCTAGATATTAGGGTCCCACAAATGTCTGTGTTGGAACAAAGAAATCACAAATTGATGATTACAAAGATCTTGAAGCAAGTCAATGACCAGGTTGAAGTTCAAGAAGTCATTTGAGAAAGTGAAGAGATTTCAGAATGATAGCTTGTATACATATGTACATTACAAGTGGAAATTCTTGTACTATGAATATAGGTAATCCTTAGGATGATAAGGAGTAATGTAATAGACGTGGGATAAGTCTAGAATCATATGTATATAAGTCAATGATGTAAAGAAATACATGAGAGAGTCATTAGAAGACAAGTGTCATAGAGATAGATGAGAAGAGAGTCATCTTCAAAAAATAGCGACGAGTATTTTGTAGATTTCTCTCAGTCTGATCATGTGGATCAAAAATCCAGCTTGGTCCATGAGGATGGAGGCACACCACTAGGGAGCAACTTGCAGGTTTGAAGAATTGGATGAGAAAGGATGCTCAAGCTAGGAGCATCATTTACATGGCTCTAAATGATTATCTTCTACCTCACATAAGAGGATTAGAAAGTGCAATAGATGTGTAGAATGCTTTGGAAGAGCATTTCCAACACACAACCAAGTCAAGGAAGTCCTCATTATGGGCAGAATTCACAACTTTCAAGAAGAAGAGTTCACAATCAATTTCTGATTATGTGGCAAGGATGAAGGATATTGCAGATAGCTTGGGAGCAGTAGATGAAGACATTGAAGAGGATAAGTTGGTAAGGAAAATACTTACAGGTCTGAGAGGAGATGAGAAGTGGAAGCCTTTCATATTGTCCATAAAATTGTCACTAGATCACTTTACTCTTGATCTTAATCAATTGCTAGGACAGATGCTAACTTTTGAGCAGGACATTAAGGGAGACAACGATAGGAGTGCAAGTCAAGCTATGTACTCCAAGGACAAGAAAAATAATGGAAAAGGGAAGCAATCAACTGATGATGAAGGAACTTCAAGTCAAGCTAATTTTACAAAAGGAAAGATGAACTTCAGAGGTAAAGGAAGAGGAGGTAAGAACAAAGACAATACTAAAGCTTGTTGAATTTGTGGCAGAACCAATCATTTGGCAAATGATTGTTGGTATAACAATCAAAATGGTGGAAGTAATAGCCAGAGCTTCAATCAAAGAGGTAGAGGAGGTAGAAACCAAAGAGGCAACTTCAGAGAAAGAGGTGGTAGGACATCATATGCTAGAGGAGGTGGAAGAAGTTTTCAACCTCAGTCCTACAACAATAATTATTATAATTATGCATCAGATCAGAAGGATGACATGACTCTTATCTTGAATGCAACTCATGAAGCACTAGGAGAAAATCAAAGGGTGTTCTATATTGACTCAGGATGTAGTAATCATCTGAGTGGCAATATATCATTGATGACTGATATGGAAGTAAAGGTGAATGGACATACAGTTCAAACAGGTGACAACACCAAGCATAAAGTGGAGAGCATTGGATCAGTAAAGACAAAGAGTGGAAGTACACTCTTGAGCAAGGTACTTTATGTTCCTCCTATTCCTAAAAACTTGATAAGTGTAGGGCAAATTGTGGAGAAGGGATATGAAGTCAGATTCACAAATGATGGTGTTTATGTGCAAGATCCAAATCAGGGATATAGAAATATCATTGTAGGTAAAAAGGAAGGAAGGCTGTTTACTCTCAAAGTCCAAGGTAATGTGGGACATGCTTTATTTACTTATGGAAGTCAAAAGATGTCTGAATTAGACCTATGGCATAAAAGGCTAGGTCATTTCAATGAGAGCCATAAAGGAAATGTCAAAGAATGATGTGGTGCTTGGTTTTCCAAATGTTTAAGGGCAACACATGGTGTACAAGTGCGAAACTTGTCAATTAGGTAAAGCACACAAAAGTTCATACAATAAATCAGGGTACAAGTATTCAAATATGCTTGAATTGGTTCATACAAATGTGTGGGGTCCTTCAAGGGACTATAGCATAAATGGATCCAGATATTATGTGTTGTTTGTTGATGATGCAACCAGATGGATTGCTTTATATGTAATCAAGGACAAATCAGAAGTGTTCAAGACATTCAAGCATTATCATGCTTATGCAGAAAGGATTACAGGACAAAAGCTCAAGAGGTTGAGATCAGATGGAGGGGGAGAGTATTTCTCTAAAGAGTTTGATGTTTATTTGTGGAATGCAAGTATAAAAAGAGAAGTAACTTGCAAGTACTCCCCTCAACAAAATGGAGTTGCAGAAAGAAGAAATAGAACTCTTGTAGAGTTTGCAAGAGCAATGATGAAAGAAAAGAATTGTCCAAATTATTTATGGGCAGAAGCTATCAACACTGCAACATACCTTGTGAATAGGTTACCTTGTAAAGCTTTGGATGGAAGAACACCTTATGAAGCATGGTGGGGTAAGAGACCTACTCTTGATCATTGTAAGGTATTTGGATGTTTAGCATATGCTTATGTTCCTTCACAATTGAGACATAAGGTAGAACCCAAAGCAGAGAAGTATGTGTTTATTGGGTATGATGATAAACAGATGGGTTACAAATTGTGTAGTCCATCCACAAAGAAATTTCTTGTTACCAAAGATGTTACATTTGATGAGCAAAGTACATGGTATACAGAGTCAACAAATGATTATGCAGATGTTAAAGAAATACAAAGGAAAGGAAGACAAAAGTAAGTGTGTATGAAGAATATATTGATTATAAAAGTAAATTGCAGAACAATGTTGAAGATGGGCCAAGATTTGATCAAGAATCAAATGTGGCTGAGACTTCAAGAAGTGTAGAGGTTAGAAGATCCTTGAGAGAAAGAAAAGAACCTATCAGGTATAGCTATGATACATCTTTCCTAACAACAAAAGATTATGCTTACATTGTGGAGACAAAAGAGGATCCAATCACATATGAAGAATCTAAAGGTAAACAGAATTGGGAGAAGGCAATGCAAGAAGAGTATGATGCTCCTCTACTTGAGAATGAAACATGGGAGTTGGTGCCAAGACCAAAGAATCAGAAGTTCATTGGATGTAAGTGGGTATATAAAACAAAAAGGTTTGCAGATGGAAAAGTGTCTAGATACAAGGCTAGACTTGTGGTTAAAGGTTATGCCCAAACTTATGGGGTAGATTATGATGAAACCTTTAGTCCTGTTGCTAAGATGTCTACAATTAGATCATTGACTGCTATTGCTGCTTGTAAAGGATGGAAATTATCACAATTAGATGTGAAGAATACATTCCTGAATGGAAATTATCACAATTAGATGTGAAGCATACATTCCTGAATGGATACATTGCAGATGAAGTGTACATGGAGCAACCAGAAGGCTTCATAGATTCAAATGGATCAGATTATGTGTGTAAGCTCAAGAGAGCTTTATATGGTTTGAAGCAGGCCCCAAGACCATGGAATTACAAGCTTGTTAAGTTCTTGAATGAATGTGGATTTCAAGCATCAAAGGCAGATAGTAGCTTGCTAGTGAAGGAAAGTGAAAATGGACACATATACATGTGTATTTATGTTGATGATATTATTGTCACAGGTACAGATGCTCAAGGAATCAAGGAACTTAAGAAAAAAATAGAGAAGGAGTTTAAGATAAGTGATTTGGGAGACTTATCTTATTTCTTAGGAATGCAGATTGTGTATACTCAACATGGAGTATATGTTACACAAGAGAGATACTTGAAGAATCTTCTGATCAAGTTCAAAATGGAAGATTGCAAGTCTTCAACTACACCATTGGAGGTAAATCATAAGTTGAGCAGATATGGAGGTGAATAATTTAATGATATGAAGAAATATCAGAGTTTGGTAGGTAGTCTAATCTATGCTATGTTGACAAGGCCAGATCTATCATATGCAGTAGGTGTGTTATCACAATTTATAAATTGTCCAAAGAAGAATCATTGGATTGCAGCTCAAAGGGTACTCAGATATATCAAAAGAACCCTAAGTGAAGGTTTGTATTATGGATTTACTTCTGATACAAGAATCAAAGTATTTAGTGATGCAGATTGGGCAGGTGATTCAGATGATAGAAGGTCTACTCATGGGTATCTCTGTTATATTGGAGATAAATTAGTTTCTTGGTGCTCAAAGAAGCAACATACAGTTGCTTTGTCATCTAAAGAAGCTGAGTATAAAGGAATGGTAGAGGCTGCAAAAGAAGTGATATGGTTAAAGACTTTGTTGAAGAGTTTTGGAACTGATCAGAGTACTCCAATTATTTTTGGAGACAATATGAGTTCATTATATTTGGCAGCTAACCCTGTTTTTCATGCTAGAACTAAGCATATAGAGATTCAATATCATTTCTTGAGGGAAAAGGTACTTGGTAAAGAGATTGAAGTGTTGTATACTTCAACAAAAGAACAAGTTGCAGATATGTTAACAAAAAGCTTGGATGTAAAGAAGAATGCAATAATCACAATTAGTGATTGAGGGGGATCTTTTGGAACAAAAAAGAGCTTGAAACAAGTCAATAACCAGGTTGAAGTTCAAGAAGTCATTTGAGAAAGTGAAGAGATTTTAGAATGATAGCTTGTATACATATGTACATTACAAGTGGAAATTCTTGTACTATGAATATAGGTAATCCTTAGGATGATAAGGATTAATGTAATAGAAATGGGATAAGTCTAGAATCATATGTATATAAGTCAAGGATGTAAAGAAATACATGAGAGAGTCATTAGAAGACAAGTGTCATAGAGATAGATGAGAAGAGAGTCATCTTCAGAAAATAGCGACGAGTATTTCGTAGATTTCTCTCAGTCTGATCATGTGGATCGGAAATCCTTTTGTACACATCCAATCTAGAAGCTAATGAAGCTATGTTCAAAGTTTCATGGTCTAATTCTTTTGATGATGTGAGTATGATCAATAGGAACATGTGTATGTAAAGTCTGTCGATAGACCTCTTAGAGTCACACACTTTTTCGTGTCAATGTTTTCCTTAGATCTCAGTGCTCAGTGTAAAGTTTTTGATGAATGAGCATTCAAAATCTAAGTTAGAAGGTAAGGAAGCTATGGCTAAAAGCATTTAGAAAAACGGGATATGTGTTGCGAGAAATCAACCTTAGAAGTTACCTATGTCAAAGTCACTTGTTCAGGAAGACAATTTCTGACATACTTTTGAACTTAAGGATCAAATTAAAGTTTTAATGATTCTTCTGAAGGACTAATGGTTGATATG
Source organism: Ceratopteris richardii (assembly GCA_020310875.1). NCBI lineage: Eukaryota > Viridiplantae > Streptophyta > Polypodiopsida > Polypodiales > Pteridaceae > Ceratopteris > Ceratopteris richardii. The sequence continues at coordinate 92,610,802 of CM035417.1, read as the reverse complement.
ATTGTGCAAAGGTAGTGTGGAGATATGTGCATCATTGGTTTGAAGAAATCTGAAGATATGTGCAGGTAATGAAGTCAATCAGTGAAGCAGACTATTGAAGAATGAAGATTTTCACTTAGAGAAGTGATAGTTGAAAGTTTTGGTAAATGAATATAACATTTGTGTAAAGTTTGATCCATAACTGATATATAGGTGATCTTAAATCAGTATAGATCAAACCTTTGGAGATTTAGAGGTCTCCAACAGTCTGGGCTCTCTGAATGGCTTTTCCTCATAATGTGGGCCTTACAACTTAGAGCACCAAGGATAATTCGTGGTCAGTTGAGGGTGGGGTATGGAGTATATTTAATATTTTTGCTTTTTTGCATGCTTTGTACTTTCTTTTCTTTCTTTTCGAGATCCAATGCTCTTCATGCTGTTGGTCCTTAAACTCACTTTTAAATTTAGACTCAATTGTAGATTCCTCTTTAGTTTTAGTACTTTTGGCACCTAAATCCTATCCATCTAAATCATCTTACAATTTTTTCTTCTTATTATTGGATATTTTATGTGTCATGCCATACTCTCTTTCAACACTTCTACTTTCCCTAAGAGATTCCATAAAATCGTGGTCACTTTTCCTGGGTGCATGACCTATAACTACACGTTTAAGCTGGAGATCGAGTCCGCTATAAAAATAATCCCCAATCTATGGAAAATACATCTTTTAATTCTTTTGTAATCTAGTCAATAAGTTTCAAACTTTTTGTACATAAACTTCTACCATAAAATCATATATCTTGATTCTTTTTAACTTCCTTAGTACCTCCTCTGGTGTTCTCTCAATCTAAAAATGTTCTAAAAACTAGACCTTCAAGTTGTGAGAATAAAAAAGGGAAGGCATACCATATTGCATAAGCCAATTAGTGGCCTTTCCTTGCAACATTACTACAAAGTGCTCTTTCTTGATTGCATCATCATGTACTACATGAAAGACACTAAGAGACTAGTGGCTCTCAAACTGAACCACATGATTGTATGGAGCTTGATTTTCTACTATTGATTTCAATGAGAACTAAGTGCAAGCATCATGCATATCATGGTAAACTATGTTGTGGGAGGAAATGTTTCTTCATAGACAGGGCCATGCTTTTGCTTGCATCCCTTGGCAACTATGTGGGATTTTTATTTCTCTAATGTTCCATTTGATCTTATAGATCCACTTAACCTCAATGACTTGATGGTTAGGTGCCCTAGGTGTGAGTGTCAAAATTTTCTTTTCTTGAATATATTGGATCTCACTTTGCATTGCTTCTTTGCATTTTGGACTATACTTTTATTCTTTGTAGGTGGAGGGTTTAGGGATTTGGTTTGTTCTATACATCAATGCAAAATTTTCCAAGTGATTATGCTCTTTTATTTTTCCTTTCCATAAGTCTTTGATGTCTTCTTGTTTGTTGTAAAGTGTTAGCATTAGAACTATGTTTAGAGACAAATTTATCCCTGTCTCAAGTGTAGATAGTTGGCCAGGAGTTAGGTGGTTGATCCTTTGAGTACTTAGAATGTTCATCAAAGATGATGTGCTTTGAAATGGTTATTGTGTGATGTTTTAGGTCATAAAAAAATCACCACCAGCATTTGATCATATGGTCTTTAATAAGGTGGATGAATTGTTATCCACTTGATATGTTCATTCTTTGACCTAGTGTGTCATATACTAACAAGCACACTAAGAAGGCCTCATATTTGGACTTGAGAAGATACACCCAAATAGATCTAGTGTGTCATCTACTAAGAGAAAAAGATAGAGGAATCATATGAGAGAAGGGGTAATCATAGGACCACAAAGGTCCATATGAACTAGAGCAAGTGGAATCTTGGCTCTAATTGATGCATCCATTGGAACAAGTACCCTATGTTGTTTTCCTTGTGTGCATGGTTGGATAACATCCTCAAGTTAAATTACCTTGGGAAAGTCTTTGACAAGGTGGGAAGATGCAATCTTTTGAAGATATGAAGTGTTTCTGTCTCTTTCATGCCATAATTTTGTTCATTCTTTTAAGAAGAAGCAGGAAATTGTGTAGAGCCCTTTATCTTCAATACCCTTAGGAATGACTTTTGTTTGGAAGGGTCGATAATTTTGATTGATGTATCATTAAAAAAGAAATTGTTTGTGATGATTCATGAGGTCTTTAATTGATAAGAGGTTCATGCATAGGGGCACAAAGAACACATTGATAAGTGCCTTGTATTCTCCCTTGTGGATAGTGATACTAACCTTGCATTTTCCTTCAATAGACAAGCTCTTATTTTGCCAAGGTCTGATTGAAATTTATGTTTCTTGAGTTCTTGAAAGGAGTTGTGATCTTTGCACATATGGGATGATGAACCATTATCAAAGATCCATTCATGTGATGATATTGAGGTTACTAAATCGATTTGTTTAGTGGATATGAATAAATATTGGTTTGAATAGTGAGCTCTATGGAAGAGGATTTAATGTATTTCTTGGATAGGGAGGCCTTAGAGTTTTTTGTTGATATATTTTGGTAGTGATGTGTGTGAACACACTAGGACCATCGGGGCAATTTTTTCCCTCTTTAAGAGGTTTTTTCCCTCGGCTTGTATATATGCCTATAACCCTAATGGGTCACTTATCTTTGTTCATTCTCTTGGTAATACAATCAGTATTGTGTGTTTTGCTCCAAGCTTCTTCTTCTTCCTTGTGCTATTCGCATGCTTTTGCAGACCTCAAACTCCAACAATTAGTACCAAAGCAGGTCATCACTTCATTTAGGGCATCATCGAAACCCCTCCAGTCATAGTATCAGAATCGCATGAAGATTGGTGAGCATATTTAACGTGATTAGGAGTTCAAAATTGATTCGCTCTGTCATGTTGAAATCATGATTTGAGCTCATTTCAGCCTCCAAATGCACTATTGTAATGCTTGTGCAGACGATTTCATCTTTTTGTGCGAAACATATATACAAGTTTTGGTTTGCTAGTATATGCTGCTCAAAGTCTACTACAAGGTTAGCAAAACTTGACAGGGTACTCCTATTCAACTTTTTGAGATACGATCATTTTTCTGTATCAAGGTATTTTTTTCAATGGCCATGACTAAAAGAAGTGATGTATTTTGTATGTAAACTATTGAGGATAGTTGAATGGTACCAATTACCCATTATGGGCATATATTATGCATCATGTACTGGTGCCAAAAGGATTATGGAATATTGTGGAGGGTGTTGAAAAACATCCTACTACATCTACAAATACAGGTACTGAAGGTGATGCACGTGATATTAAAGACAATGCTCTTCAGATTCCTGTTGGTGCTATGGTTCCTACTGCACCTATTGCAAAGCAACCTTGTTGGGATGGGAGAGATTCTCGGGCACATGTATTGATAGCCATGTCTATCAAACGTGCCATTATTCCTCACATTCACTCTTTCAAAATAGCAAAGGATGCTTGGGATAGACTTACCACTGCAAGGAATGAGGATCATGTTGCTTACCTCTGAAACTTATAGTTGGAGAGTGAGCACATGAATGAAGGATACCATTGACAATTTTTTGACAAAGATCAAAGATTTGAAGCAGCAATTGATTTTTGTTGATGAAGTCTTGCTAGACAGTTCACTTGTGTAGGTTGTTCTAAATGGTCTTCTAGATTCATATCCAAGTTTTGCTTCTACTCTTTGATTGATGATAAAAGGCGATCCAAATGGCTTAACATTTGAGGAGTTAGTCATTGTTCTATTGCAGGAAGATCAATCTAGGGAGAACAGGTCCATTATGCATGTTGTAGATCAAGCTTTCTTGGCTAGTCAAAAGGGCAAAGGTTAATGGAGCTCATCTGCTAGTAAGTAGAAATTAGCTAAGTTGACACAATCAAAGAAGGATGAAAAAAATGAGAAGAAAGCAGAAAAGCAAAAATTGTTTTTCAAATACTGTAAAGGAAATGATCATGTCATAAAGAGTTGTCGAAAACTAGCTGTGAAAGAGGCAAAGAAAAAGGAGGCTTGAATTGTGTTGCAGAGGCCTCTACAACCAAATCAAAGTCTACAAATCTTGTGCAGAATGAATAATGGACATGTACTAATATTTGTAGTTATGAACCATCTTCTCATGAAGGGTGTATGTTTGCAATAGACTGAGATGTTTGGCACTTTGATAGTGGGGCAACCAAACATATTACCTCGCAACATAGTTTCTTCACTTGAGCTTGCCCCAACAAGGAATAGTGTGATATGTGCCAAAAACTCCTCTTATCCTGTCATGGGAGTTGGTAAGATCATTCTGAGTACTGTTGATGGTAGTTCTTTTAGATTGTTGGATGCTTGGTTTGTGCAAGGGATCAAGAAAAATATGTTATCAATTTCAACATTTTCCAAGATCGGCTTGGTTGTGAAATTTTTTGATGATAGATGTACAGTTCATGATCTATCAAATGGCAATGTCATTATTGCTTCTGGCATTTTATGACTTGGGCTATATAAGCTCATAGTTTATGGAAAATCTATGAATGATTCAGCATGTGTAGTTCGAGATTCTTAGGCTATGTCAGATGTAAAGCTTTGGCATGCATGCTTTGGTCATCTGAAGTTTGCTAGTTTGCTACGCTTGTAGAAATCTAAAATGGTGTCCTCTCTACCCAAACTTGAAGCACCTAGTAGACATGTCTATGAAGGTTGTATTTTGGGATAGAAGTAGTTTTCATCCTTCCTTAAAGCTGGTTTAGTACGAGCTACTTAGAAATTGCAGCTTGCTCAAAATGATGTTTGTAGTCATATGCAAACACCTTCTTTTGGGAACTACCTTTACGTCATGACTTTCATTGATGATTTTTCTAAGCATGCATGGGTATATCCATTGAAAGTGAGAGAGTGGGATGATAGATGGAGACGGCTATAATAAGTGGATTAGTGAATGAGCCAAAAGAGATGCTTGTATGGTAAAAGAAATAGCAATCAAGAAATGGATGTGAAGAGTAAGATATATAGTAAATGCAAAGTGAATGAATTCCCGTTGATATGGAATTCAGTTCTCCAAATTCGAACTCCATTTCTTGTGGTTTGACAAAGATCTATCACTCCCTCATTTTGGCTCTCTGCTACTTATCTTTTTTCTCACTTTCTATCTCTCTCTCTCTCTCTCTCTTTCTATCTTTCTAAGGAAAGAAAGTGTGCAAACATCTATCTTATTCTTTATTGATGAGACGAATGCTCTTAGTGGATGTTCCCTTGAATGTTCGACTTTTTCTCACTACAAATTGTATGTAGTCTAGTATTGGAAAAGAGAAGAAGAGTTTCTTCAAGCTCTTTATACAAATTTTAATATTATAAATTCATTAAGAGTATTCTATGATAGATCTTAGTCTTCTACATTACTTTTTAGGCATGTGGATGTGGAAACTACAAAAAGATACATTTCTTTCACAAAGAAAGTTGTATTCTAATTTACTTTTATGAATACAACATGGAAGAGTGTCACTCCAGCTCTATACCTTTGAATCCCATCACCAAGCTCACAGAGGAGGATACTACTCCATTACTTGATATGCATGATTATTGAGAGCATGTTGGCTCTCTACTCATCCTACACTAGGCGAGCTATCTCCTATGCAATGGATGTTCTCAATCAGTTCTCCCATCAACTTTATGAGAACCATTGGATGGCATCTTTGAATTCATTCTAGTATTTTGCCCTCACCCAATATCATACTCTTTGATAGAGAGGTAATATTCATCTCATTCGTTACTTGAATTTTGATTAGGCTAGAGATCTAGATTCTTATCATTTCACTTCAACACATATGTTCTTGATTGACTTGGGATCCATCTCTTGGGCAAGTACGAAGCAATTCATAGTTGCAATTTGATCAATCAAGGGTGATTACTAAACATCATGTTTTAGAGTTTGTGAAGTCATTTGATTTTCACATGTATTATCAGATATTGGTATTTTTCCAGACCCACCTACATGTATCCACATTAATAGTCATTTTGCCTTGAACATTTCCAAGAATCGAGTGTTTCAAGCTTGAACAAAGCACATCAAGATCTAGCACCATTCCATGTGAGATAAGAATTCATTCTTTGATATCTCTTTGGAGTATTTCACTTCATCAAAGATTTTGGTGGATATGTTCATGAAGACTTCACCTCTACCTCCACTCTAGCACTTGGTAGACCTATAGACCTATAGCATTGGGCTTCTTAAAAATGTAATTATAGAGGGGGTTTTGACAAAATGATCTACTACTTTCCATATTTACCGTTATTTATCTATTTTAACTTATTTCTATAAGAGCATCTTTTTTTCATATTCTTTATTCCCTTTTGGGACTCTTTCCATCTATCTTCTACTTTTATATTCATTCTTCGTCAAAAATATTTATCCCACATTTGATGTACTTTGGCACAGCCTCCTCCAAATTATCTATGTAAGGAGGCTATCTTCTCAAGTTGTACATGATTAGAAGCTAGAGAGATCACCCCATTCTCTTGGTGAGCTCAATCTAAACAATATGTGAGTTTTCTCATTTCATGGCTACTCACTCTTTTGATTCTCACATTCTTTTCATTGTGAGTACATGTTTGACTTTATGCTTCCACATATGCACTCTCAAAACTAGGATGATCAAAAAACTTTTAGAAAATAAAATTTCACTGAATAGGATTTGTCAAAATCCTAACATAATTCTAAATGATTGATTTTGTAATGAGAAACAAATGTTATAAGGCACACTATTTAGTATGTTTCATACACAAAGAGTAGTAGAAAAATTCAATTTTCACTCCTACAATTATTTTTCAAAGATTGCATCGAGATAGAAATGGATACTACATCCAAATTTGAGTTACTAGAGTACCTTTTAAACTAGGTTAACATCATTACAAATAGATAGGATGTGAAGGAAGTAAGACCTTGGTAACAATGCATGAAGAAAATAGGGACTACTAAAACATGGAGAGAGAGATAGTGATAACCAAATGTGGGAGTAAAGCACATAGGGGTGACTAGGTTAAGCAACGATCTTGCTGTCGTTGTTTCCAATAATAAGCATAAACTCAAGTGAAGTGAGAACCATGTGGGATCACTAAAACTTGTAATAGATCATATATGTATATATATATATATATATATATATATATATATATATATATATATATATATATATATATATATATATATATATATATATATATATATATATATATATATTTATATGTGGAGAAACAAAGATAGTGAGAGAGAAAAGAGTTGACAAGTTCTCCTAAAATCTAGGAGTTACATTTCATAGCTTTCTTCCTTCTAAGTTAGAGGGATGATTTCAGAGCTTTGGGAAAGTTTATAGTGGATTGTGTCCAAGTGGCATTCTTAGGTATAAGTCTAGAAGCTTGCATTTCTAGCACTCCCCATCAAGCTTCATTCCTTCTAGATCATCCAAGTTCCTTCATATTGATGCATTTCGTGATACTTGAAATATGCATTCCATTCAAAGCCTTGGTAAGCATTTCAAAATCTTGGTCCTTGGTTCTTATATAAAGCCCTAAAACGTCCTTTGAAATCATATTTTCCCTTATGAATTGATATAACAATGTATTATTGGCTCTAGCATGGTAGATAAGATCCGTGGTAGAAAGAGTCTACTCTTATTATCACAAAATATTGGATATATATCAGCCCAAAAGTTTAGCTTCATATATAAATTTTTTAATCCAAATTAGATCAAATGTAACTTGATCTAATGATATATAGTGACATGAATTTGAAGATAATATCCATGTGGGCTACCTTTTACTAATCCATGAGATACCTTTACTATGTAGCCATAGGAAGTATCCACTTTTTTGTTTCTATCTTCTTTGAAACCTTCTTGATTTGCATCAAAGTAGGCTTTCACCTATATTCCATCATAAGATGTGTATAAGAATCCTTCATTTATAGTATTCTTGAGAGATTATGGCACTATTCTTGTATTTTCCAAGTATGTAATCCTTAGACTATGCATAGAATATGATAGGAATCCAACTCCATAATCTATCTCAAGCCTAGTTACTGTAGCATAATTGAGGGAATCTACAATATAGCTATAAAAAGTTACATCTTCCATTTTTTTTTGCATCAATAGAACTTATCTTTATATTAACTTCCATGGAATTAGAAATGGGATTGTAGTATAGCATCCCAAACATTTCAAGTAGGTCTATGTCATACGTCCTTTGCATAAGCATGCTACATTCTTCTTTATACACAACTTCAATGCCAAGAAAATAACTAAGCTCTCCAAAGTTAGATACCTAAACTTCTTTCTTTCCACACTTTTTCTTCATCTCCTCAATGCCATTTATATCCTTGCTTATGATGATAAGTTAATCTATATATTCATATGCATATACTAAACGTCCTCCTCTTTTTATAATGAAAACGAATGAATATGGCTTGCATTGGTTTTAATCACACTTGAGTGAATACTGAACTAATATCTAACTCGAAGTACCTTGATTTTTCTTCAAACCATAAATGATGTTGTTTGAAATTTAATCATGATATGGAAACTTTCTATGAACAAAAACTAATGAGATAAAAAAAGCAACCCATAGTTGCTTTATCTTCTACAAAGGATGAGTATAGACGTCTAGTATTGGATACTACTGAGATTATATGGTTTAAGAAGTTGTTTCATGACTTGAATGTGCAAGTTGATGTGCCATTGATATATGGGTAGAACTTGGGTAGTATATTTATGCACTCATATCCTATTCTTCATGCTAAGACAAAACATATAGAGGTACACTACCATTTGGCTTAAGAGAAGGCCATAAACAATGAGGCGTTGGTTTCTTTTGTTGTAACCAAGGATCAGGTTGCATATATCTTCACCGAATCCTTTTATGGACCAAATCTTTAAAAATTCAAATATATTCTTAGCATGAAGGAAATACCCTTTGGAACTTGAGGGGGAGAATATTGAGAATCTTGTTCTTACGTATATGTTAAGGTACAAGTCTAAAAAGATGCAAATACCTTTGGAGGGTTTTCAAATTCTTCAATAAATCCCAAATAAATGATAAAGTATGGATAGAGTACCACGTGAC